>CM040243.1:239316507-239806274 GCA_022545495.1 Chrysanthemum lavandulifolium | reverse complement strand
AGGATGTTCAAGCATTTGGTTCGAGATACTAGTCCACCCATGCTTGATGAAGGCGACTACGACTCTTGGGCTCAACAAATCAGTTGTCTTGTCTTGGAAAAGAAAATGGAGTCAACATTCTCAAATCCATTGATGAAGGACCGTATCGGGTTGAGGCGACTAGAGATGTACTTGAATCTTTGAAGATGGAACTACGATTTACTGGAATGGACGGACCAAAGATGTATGATGAGCTTGATGATAAGGAGAAAAAGAGATTCGATCTCGATATCGGGGCTTCTAACATTGTTCTTCAAGGTCTTACTAAAGACATCTACAAGCTAATCAATCACAACACGAAGCAAAGCGTTATGGGATAATGTCAAGATGCTTCTCGGTGTTCAATTAACTATGGAAGGCAGAGAATCACAACTCTATGACAATTTGAACACTTCAAGATGAAACCGAGATGAGAGTGTCTATGAGTACTATGTGAGATTTCATAAGGCGGTGAATGATATGAGGAACATCGAATGACTATGCCTAACATTCAATTTGAACTCAAAATTTGTAAACAACATGAATCCAGAATGGCACAAGTTTGTCACATCCTGAAGCTCACTAAAGGATTGAAGAATACAAACTATGAGCAACTCTATGCCTTCCTCCTTGAAATGAGAGACATGCTATGTTTGAAAAAATGATTCTTAATCGGTTCAAAACCAACCGGGAGAGACAAGCTCATCTAATGACTCAACGCCTTCTACTCAAACATCGAATCACAACCAAAGCCTCACAAGTCATACCCATGGGTAATGGTAATCACAAACTCATTCACGATCCTATGTTCAAACAAGGCGATCTTGATGCACACGTGGGTAACATCATTAATCAACTAGCTCTTCGATTAGTCAAAACATGAATTCTCCCCACAAACCAACAACAACCTCGAGCGACATCTAACCCACACAATCAAGCTCTTGTTAAAGATGGGAGGATCGTGGTGCAACCAGTTCGGGAAAGACAGTATGATCGGGGAAGAGGTGGAGGCGGTAGAGGTTATGTTGGTGTCGAATCGAGGAAGGAATGGTAATCAAGGTCAAGCTAAGCCGATCAAATGTTATAAGCTGGTGGTGAGGACACATTGCAAGGAGCGCACATCTCCAAAGCGTCCACAAAATCTGATTACTTGAGAGATAAGATCTTTGCTTGTACAAGCTCGGGATAATGGTCTTTCTTTGGATGAAGAGGAATTGTTGTTTCTTCTTGAGGGCAATGCCAAGACCTATGATGCGAGATGTGGATGAGCGACTTATTCGGAGATAGGTCACAATCGTCGAATGCCTTTCAAGTCGGCGATTGTGATGCATCGACTACGATGTGGATGATGGACCCACCGCACACACAATTTTATGGCTAGCATTTCTCCAATGGTTTCTCCCAAGGTCTCTTCTTCACCACAAGTGGCCCATCCAAAGACAAACTCATCTCGAGGTATTAAAACTATCGATGATCTTGATGTGCAAAAGATGCATGACAAAGTACAATTAATCGAAACTTTTGAATCAAATATTGAAAATATGGGTAATATCAATCTTGTCCCATATGATCAATATGTGAAACAAAGTGAAAGTGAAGTTGTACCAAGTGATGCATCTTCTGCGATCAACAATGACTATATTTTTGATGAATACACCGCATGTGCCCACGATGATTACGTAATTTACGAACTAAATGCCTATAAAGAACGTGTTGCTATCTATGAACAACGTGCAAAATTTGAGTTGACCTCTCGTGAGCGGGAAATGGATGACCAAGTGCGTACAATCATTAGAAAAGTAATTTTAGAAGAAGTATTAAAACAAGAGTTAAATTCCTTGCAAGAAAAGCTTTCTAGAGCGCTAAGCAAAACAAGAACTTCAAGAAAATATGAAAATGCTTAGCAAGAATTTAATGCAAAGGAATCAAAACTCTTGAAAGATTTTATAATCGAAAACTTTGAAAAACAAACTTGAAAACAAGTTGTACATACAAGGGAACACCATTCGATCGCTTCACATGATCACTAAGCATAGAGTCTTAGCGATAAGCATAGCATTCCCCTTGTTGAGGAACCAAATCCAGAGGTCATTAAAGGGCTAGAAATGCTCATAAGGTTCTTTATGATGGCAATGAAATCCTTAAACCTAGAGAAACCTAGTTGCGTTGAGTGCAGTGAGGAAGATAAGAAATCGGATGAAGTCACTAGGGAAAAGATGAACAAGAAATTAGATGATCCTAAATGTAAAGAGAAGAAAATAAAGATCACACCCCATGATTACAAGAAGGAAACTGGTTCCTTGAACATGTTTAAGCCTCGACATTGTTGACTCCCGAACAAGTTTTACGGAAAATGGATTTAGATAAGCGAAAAGTGAAAATATTGTTGAAACAAACCCTCCCTTTGGAAAATGCCTAGAGGCATGTATCCTCTAATACACCAATGCATCTTGTTCCTAGAACAATTGCCACTAAAAGCAAGACCTTAATTAGCCAATATGTTATCTTTCAACTATTTGTTGATTTTGAGAAAACTTGCAAGAAAAGGATCACACCCACCGGTATAATCGAAGGAGAAAGGGTTTTGAGCAAATGAAAGAATGTTATTTAAGCGAGGTCATGCCTTTCTTTAAACTTCTAAAGATCACTTTGAGAGTCTTAAAAGGGATGAATCTTCGATATTAAGGAATGGAAAAGGAATTTGATGCAATGATAGTTGAGGTTAGTGACTATGAGCGAGCACTAAAATATAATGAGATTGAGAGGAAGAACTTGCATACACTAAATGAGAACATGATTTACGAATGTATTGCTCAAGATGTGTTCTACTTGCTACTAACTGTTCTATTATCGCTTCTCGATTCCATGAACTGTCTGTTGCCTTGAAAGTCTCCCATGATCGTGTCATTGAGCTTGAAAATCTAATTACGAACTAAATGAGAAAATTGAACTGGATGATCACGACAATTTGGTTAAACATTTTTCTAAACTAGAAGTTGAGCATTTTAATTTACAACTAAAATATCAACATCTTAAAGAAAATGTCAAAACTTCAAATATCAAGACATCCTCGGATGCTCGAGTTTGATGTAGTTTTCAAATTAACAAGCGTGATGAGCAGATTCAAGCTCATTGCAACACGATCAAAAAGTTGAAAGCCCAAATCTCTCAATTAAAGGGTCAAACGAACAATGTGATTGGTCCCCAATGCCTCCTCCTTTAGATTCTCGAATTCTCAAAACTTTCATCTTCAAAACTTAGTAAATGCTTTACAAAAGGAAAATGAGGTTTTCTTGAAGAAAATGAAAAGGTTAAACGTCATTTCAATGAATTATTTGAATCTATAAAGGTCACTCGCAACAAAAATAATGAAACGGTAGCCTTGTTACAAAAAGAAATTGAGAATCTAAAGAGTCGGGGTAAAGGGAAGATGCCAATGACCAATGGGAGAATGGTGTATCAAAGGTACATGTCCGTAATAAATATGCTTTGTCTATGAAATATGTTCCTCCTCATCTTAGGAATAACAAACTTGCTATTCAAACATATTTCTCATACCTTAAGGACGACTTATAATGTCTCAGTGAGATTGTAGAAGTGGATAAGTTAGAGAAACCGAGATGATAATGCAATTGGCCATGCATGCTTATATGCCAAACGATCTCAAGAACTTCTAGAATGCCTAATTACATTATGCCCTAAAACCTTAGGTGAGCAAGTCAATCCTTGATACCGTGTTCTATGCCTAGTGCCAAGCATGCAAGTCATTCAATACCAAATGTTATGAATATGAACCCTAATGTGCCTTCAAGTAGTTCGATTTCAAATCTGTTAGTGCTAAGAATGTGAACTCGAGTGTGCCTCTAGGTGTTCAAATCCACGCTATTCAAGTGTTTAAAAGTTAATCTTAGTGTGCTGCATGTAGCTCGAGATCGACACATCTAAGCAGTAAAGCAAATAGTAGCCAAACCAACTAATGTTCCCATTTCCTCTACATGAGTAATCGGTGACATTAAAGCAAGCGGTCAAAGTCTCAAGACAATACAAGGAAGGACACGACCTCAAGCTAAGAATGTGCATGGAAGAAAGTAGAAGACCTACCTAGGAACTTTAAGTTTGAGCGAATATAATGAATCGTGTTGATTCTAGTATTAGCCATAGGCGTCTTGTAATTAATTGAATTACGATACTATTTGCAAACCATGTATTGATGTCTCGCTTGAATTCATTTCTAATCATGAATGTGGTGTTAATGTTTTGCCTAATGACGTTTATTGTCCGATTAATATTGTTAATGCTAAAATTCATGCTAAGAAGGATAAAAGGCAAAAGCGAAGAAAGTTAGAAAACGGTGGAAACCCAGGAAGAACATTTAGTAAGATAGGCTATTATTGGATACATTGGTCATAAGACTAATCGAGACAATGCCCACTAGAAAATAGATGCCTCTTGGTAGAACTATTCCTTAAGAAGTGAGCACACCTGTGAGCAGGCTAATACAAACACTAGTCTTTGCATCTATTCACAATGATTCCATTGCCTTAAGCTACGATATGAATGCTTCTATTTATGATGTGGGTGTTCCAACCATTGTTACTAACCAAATGGAACCCATTCTTGCATGAGGATCCCAATTATCCGATTATCCATTCTTGTCGTGTTCAACTGCAGATCGTTCAAATGGATTACGTGGTACACGGACTCAGTTTGTTCCAAGCATATATTGGCGACCGGTCGCGGCTCATGAACCGTGAGCAAATTCATCGGAACAGTTAGATTCGGAATGATCATTTCGGTGCTATTATGGGTTATGGAGACTATGTTGTTGGCAAAGTGTTATCTCGGGGTTTACTATGTAGAAGGTCTTGGTCACAACTTGTTCTCGGTTGGTCAATTCTGCGATTACGATCTAGAAGTAGCCTTGAAAAACATACGATTCGTTAGAGAACTTGATGGTAAGAAACTTTTAAGAGGTTCACGTGGTTCAAATCTATACACCATCTCTATCGAAGATATGATGAAGTCTTCTCAATTTGCTTGTTGTCAAAGGCCTCTAAAACAAAGTCATGGTTATGGCATCGTCGTCTCAATCACTTGAACTTGGTACCATCAATGATCTCTCCGAAAGGACTTAGTTGTAGGTTTACCTAGACTCAGTATGAAAAGGATCATCTTTGTTCATCATGTCAATTGGGAAAAAGCAAGAAGTATGCCCATAAACCCAAACCTACTAACTCATCATAGAAGTTCTTCATATGATTCATATGGATTTATGTGGACCAATGAGGTGCGAGAATATCTTTGGGAAGAAATATGTGTTAGTTGTGGTTGATGATTACTCTAGATTCACACGGTCAAGTTCTTAAGGACAAAGGATGAAACTCACGATATCATCATCAAACTCATCAAGCATTGCAGTTCGACTTAACAAAGCGATCGAGAATAATCGAGCAGACAATGGGCGGGTTTGTCAACAAACAACTCGGTGAATTTTATGAAAGCGTTGGAATCGCCATCAAAAAGTGTTCCACGAACTCCTCAACGAGCGGTGTAGTTGAAAGACGAATCGAACTCTTGTAAAGCCGCTAGAACAATCTTGATTTACTCAAAGGTTCCAATGTTTCTGGGTTGAAGCTATTACCACCATGCTACACACAAAATCGTTCCTCGATTCACCTTTGTTCATGGAAAAACTCCATATGAACTTGTCCACAATGAAAACCTAATCTCTCTTTCCTTCGTGTGTTTGGTGCATTGTGTTATCCAACTAATGAGGACAAGACTTAGGCAAACTTAGAGCTAAAGCGGACATTGGAGTATTTGTAGGGTATGCTCCAAACAAAAGGGATACCGAATCTACAACAAAAGAACCGAAATATCATGGAAACAATTCACGTTCGTTTGATGGTGACCGGTCAAATGGCTCTGGACAATCTAGTTCGGGACCCGCACTCAAAACAGTCCATTGGTTCATCCCTTGTTCCAAACTCTTCTCAAGAAACTCCATATGTACCTCCATCGAAGATGATTTAAAGAAATTGTTTGATCCTATGCTTGATGAACTTTATGATCCAAGTACTAATAAGGTGTCGATTCCTACAACAGAGGTGCTCATATTCACGTGAATGAAGTCAATCCTTGATCTCAATATCTTTAAGTCAAGAAGCTGCTTCTGATCCTTGATCTCATCAACAAATCATCATTCTTCAAATGTACATCATGGAAATGTTTACGCATCAATGATGAAGTTAATCCCTTTGCTACTCACGAAGATGCTCCATTTGAAAACATATTTGCTCCACGAATCTTCATCGGAACCATCTTCTTGAGGAGACATCAACTCTGCTACTCATCCCTCAACAACTACCATGAACACCTCGGAAAATGGACTCTCGATCATCCATTAGACAACATCATTGGAAATCCTTCTCGTCGGTATCCACTCGTAAGCGACTTCTCTTGGCGCCTTATGGTGCTTCTTTAACTCTGTACTCTCAAAGATCGAACCTAAAGATGTTAAAAGCTGCTATGAATGAAGGCAATGGTTCAATGCCATGCAAGATGAAATTCATGAGTTTGATCGATTAGATGTATGGAATTAGTACCGACTCAGTTGTGCTATGATCATTGCTCTTAAGTGGATCTTCAAAGTGAAGCTTGATGAGCATGGTGATGTTTTGAAAAATAAGGCTAGGTTAGTAGCTAAAGGTTATCGTCAAGAAGAAGGTATAGACTTTGAGGAATCTTTTGCTCCAGTTGCTCGTGTCGAGCGATCGAATCTTCTTGGCAAATCTTTGCTAGCAAGAACATGGTTGTTTATCGGATGGACGTGAAACCGCATTTCTTAATGGAGATCGAAAGAAGTGGTTTATGTCGACCACCAGAGGGCTTTGTGAATTGAGCATTCTACTCATGTTTATCGCTTGAAAAAAAGCCCTATATGGTTTGAAGCAAGCTCCTAGAGCATGGTATGATCTGTTGTCAAAGTTTCTTCTATCTCTTGGATTCACAAAGGCGCATTGATCCTACTTTGTTCACCGTAAAGTCGAGCAAACACTTAATTCACGTTCAAATTTATGTTGATGATATTATTTTTGCCTCGACCGACCCAATGGATTGTGATCGTTTTCAAATGAAATGAGTTCAAAATTTCAAATGTCAATGATGGGACAAATGTCATTTTCCGAGGATTACAAATTTCACAAAGTCCGGGAGCATCTTCATAAATCAATCTAAATATACAACCGAAATCTTAAAGAAATTTGGATTTGATTCAAGTGACCACATTGACACTCCCATGATTGATCGAACCAAACTAGATGAGGACCACTCGGGGATCATGGTAGACCAAGCGAAATATCATAGTATGATTGGATCACGATGTACCTCACAACTAGTAGACCGACATCTTGTTCATTTGTTTGCATGTGCTAGATACCGAGCTAAGCCTACTAAAAAGCACCTTGAAGCGATTAAGCGGGTCTTCGGTATCTCGAGGAACCATCAATATGGGACTATGGTACCAAGGACACCGGTATGTCACTAACGACCTATGCGATGCCGATCATGCAGTTGTCAAGATACACGTCAAGCACGCCCGGAGGTGTTCGGTTCTTGGGTGATAAGCTTGTGTGGGTCCTCAAAAAGCAAATGAGTACTTCTATTTCTCTCTGAGGCTGAATACATAGCCATGTCCTCTTGTTGCGCTCAAATCTTATGGATGAGATCTCAATTATCGACTATGGCTTTGAATTCAACAAAATCCCTGTCTTGTGATAATAAAAGTGCTATTGCTCTCTCATGCAACAACGTACAACACTCTAGAGCAAAGCACATCGACATTCGACACCATTTCATCGTGGAACAAGTGGAAAAGGTGTGGTGGAACTCTATTTTGTGAGGTCGAAAATCGGTTAGCGAACATCTTCACCAAAGCTCTTCCAAGAGATCGTTTGAGTTCATACTTCCACGACTAGGCTTGAAAAGCCTTCAACGAAAACACTCAAACGTCTTCGGAGGAAGGCGAGGAGTAAAGCTCTATGCTCATCTATCTCTTGTATATATCTATTAGAAAAACAAAATACAAAATTATAAAATCCTCAAAATCAAATAGAAAATTATAAAAACTTCAAAATCCATAAAAAAAAAAAAAAAAAAAAAAAAAAAATTCAATTTGTTATGTTTTCTCGGTTCGATAATATCTACGGTCTTTGTCTTTGTCATTCAAAGAATGACACGGGACTTTAGATGTTGTTCAATTCTTATTAAAAAAAAAAAAAAAAAAAAATCAAAAATTATTTTTGGGAGAAAGAGAAACTATGGTTTATTGTCATTTCGAGCAATAACCGCTTTTCAAAGAAAAACAGAGCCATGCTTTTCATGTTTTTCAAGATTTGAGAATTTGTTTGAACATTCATCAAAAGCCTTCTTATCAACCAAATTCCATGCTATGATTCTATTAACATGTTATCTGCTTTGAAAACAAATTGTTTTGAAAAATAACTCGGACTCTATTTTTGATACTCATCGGGACTTATTTGTCAAAATATCAATCTCTCAATCAACAACCTATGTCATTGATTGAGGGGAGAATAATTTCAATTAAATTAAAAGTTATTTGGCATTAAATTGTTTTCAAAAGATATTCATGCATGTTTTACCAATGGATTTTAAAGTCTTTAAATCCGATCCTCATCGATTAAAACGCTTTCATAATCAAGTCACAATTCCCTTAAAAGCTTTCAAAATCAATTTAAATCAATAAGAGATCACAAATCTCAAATGATTTGATAATTGTGATCGGGGAGAATGTGTGATTTAAATTGGTTTAAAGCGATAATTCGGTAAATGGTTTTATAAGGATGTACATGTTATCCTTCCCACATGTGACAAACGATTTCAAATTTTCCATGCACTTGTTGAGGGGAACATCTATCTTAAACCTATGATTTAAAACGTGATCACTTATCTCATGTGCGGGTTCCTCTAGTATGTGCAAAACTCTTTTCAAATCTCGAGGCACATATTGAGGGAGCAAAATATGAAAATCTCATCCTTCCCAAAATGCTTTATCTACTTGTCTTGATTAGGAAGTGATGTTGATATCTTTAGAAAATGGTAATCAAAGAATTTAATTCTTTCTCTTGCCTCCATGTGCAAAACGATTTCAAATATTTGATGCACATGTTGAGGGGAGTTCTCGTTCTAAAAATATCAAAAACAATTCGGTACAAAATGCTTTGATATTATATCACAAGTATACGGATTGATTTTCAAATGGTTTCAATTGGTTCCAATGGCGGATGAACAATACCAAATAGACCGACCAACTTTACTTTATGTGCGGTGATATAAGGATGATAAGGTTAGGTATGTGTTCCCATGATCCGCCGAACCGGAAGGATCTAACGAGGACTATCCACTAGTTAGTGTAGAGTTCTTAGGTATGATGATAAAAGGAGAAAATGAGATATGGGAAGAGTGCGGATGAGATAGAGCTAGTCTTGGAACAAACCCAACAAAGTTCTAGCTATGAAGTCTCGGTAAGCACCAAGGGGTTGAAGAATTAAAAGAATTGAATGAGAAAAGGTGAAAACAAATAGCCCTCCATTTATTCAACCTTAGGGCGAAACCGGGTTAAATTCATATGCTACGATGGTAACATCGGTATTGAAGACAAGGCGTCATGGACCCGGTGGCGCTTCGCACTTCAACTTTCCAAACCACTCAAGTTCCTCTTAAAAGGACTTGTTTCATTCTCACGGGAACCGACATTATCTATCGACTTTCTCCTAGAGATTGTTGATATTGAAGAGGAGACCCTCTCCTAGTCTCGGCACATGATCCAAAATATGCACAAATTGAGTCTAGAGCCACGAGATCATCAATAAATCTCATTAGGACACTTTCAATGACGACTCTGTTTCACACAATGTGAAAAGAAAGATTATATCTTGAGTCCTCGCATTATCCTTGTGGTTTTGCGGAACATCCGAGTGATATGTGAACATATTCACGGTGAAGATGGAAAACCTTCGAGCCAACATCAAACAAGCTCTGGTAGGTGGCATGTGAGATCTTTATATAGATCAACCATGTGACAAGCTGAGCGAAACAATGGGGCGATTCAATCTTTTGAATCAATCACGTTCGAGTTATGGATTGATGATTCCTTTGAAAACCGGTCTTTGTGCTTAAAACTCTTTTCTTTAGCAAATCGACCGTGTACGGATATTTCAAATCAAAGGTGTTTTATGATTGATAATTGATGTTCATTAAAACCTTCGTTGTATTGCAAAACAATTTTTATTGAGCAATTCACATTTTTTCAAATCTCTTTTCATCAATCGATGGACTTAAATTATTTGGTTCACTCACTCGTGTTGTCTTCTTTGAGATGTCCGGTTTGAGAATGACTAAAGCATTGCGAAACCTGTCAAGGAAATTCTTTGGAATTATACCGATCACAAGCGGTACTTGTCTTGATCAGCGGGGAACCGTGGGCGTGTACCTCAATTCAACGAAAGTGATCAAAGACACTTCGTGTGCTTTATTAACTAACTGTTTTATGCGGTACATCCTACGTTTGCGGTGATCGAATGAAGCGGTCAATCCATAGCCGCATGCTCACACTACACATTCATCTCAAAAGAAATCATGATAAGTGCATCAATGACTCGATATTTTCACTCCATGCTTCGCTCTGCTGCGCCAATATCATGAATTATCGAAAGCTTTCGCTACTCGATGAGAAGATATCATGATCCGAATGTGAGCATGTCGGTCCGAATGTCACAACATCACAAAATTCCAACACCACAATGGATGTCTCGGAGATTTTCATAGTGATGATCTCAAAAGTGGCTCAAAATTATTATCACATGGATCGGTAAAGACCTCCACAGGAGTAACCAAACATGCAATGAGAAGAATCAATGACTACGAGCTTGAGCAAAGTACTACATCAAGAATGCAAGAACAATTGTTAATGAAATATCTGTTTGTATTCAATGTAATTTTAGTATATGATTGAGGTGACCTCCTTAGGGAGATTGTTAGGAATTAGAAATTCCGGTATTAAAGAGTCGGTCACCTCAGTATATGTAATCGTTAAAGCTCGTAGTCATAGTTATTTTAAGTTAAGTAGTATTTAGTTAAGTAACACCGTGGAGGACGACGGTCTTTACCCAGCATATGCGGATCCACCGTTGTGTGGCGTTTATGTAAGACTATAAATACTCTCTACCTCCCAAGGTAGAGTTGGAGCTCATAATAATATTTTCTTTCTCTCACTATAGTTCCCAACTTTCTTCCTTTCTCTCACTAGAACTTTCTCTCTCTAACATACTTATACGCCTACTTTGATCATGGTTTAGAGTGTTTGTGAAATCCAATATCCTACATGTTGATTTGGTAAACGGTGAATGCAGTTGTCGCAAATTGCAGCTTTCAGGCTTGCCGTGCGGACATGTTTGTCTTTGTAGGTAGATTTGCGGGCTGACCGGTGTTAAGAAGTTGGCAAAAGCTTGGTTTATAATACAACTATTAAGCGTGCCAAGACATCATCTACCCATTAAAAGATATGACGTGGGACACCAAGTGAACTTAGAGGTTGTGTTGCCCACTTATTGGTAAGCGTAATTCGAGCAGTGCCTAAAATAAAGACCGAATACCATCTCAAGGTGAGGCGCCTAAGAGCAACTATTGTGGAAGGTGTGGCACAAAAGGCCACAACCGCGTAACATGTAGAGTACCTTTGGTGAAAAGAAAAGTAAGTATTTGTTCAGCTTTACAAAAAACTTTAAGGTTATGTTGTTAAGTGGCAACTAACTTTGTGTTACACTTGTACGAGGCGGTTGGCTACAAATGAAAGGCTAAGCCAGGTACAACAGGTGAAAAAAGGCTCGTAAGATGGGTGAATCATCTCAGTTAACTAGCAACAGCCAAAGCGAGGCAAACGAAGACCCTAATCATGGGGTGATTAATGCGGCGAATCACATCCACTCAAGTCAAACCACTGAACAACCAAGCTCGTCCGCTCCACACATCAGTCTTCTATCCGATTTCCCTACTCCAAACGACTTTTTAAAGTAGCGGGAACATGGTTTTAATGATGCATTCACCGCCTAAGTCCTACTATATTGTGTTTTGTGTAAGGTAAGCGTTTGTGTATTTGGCTTTGTAATAACGGATGGATTGTAAAGTATTACTTATTTGTGTCATGCGGTTGCTAGCTAATAGGGTTCGTGCATCGTGTGGTATGAACATGTTCATTGAATATAAAAACATAGTCTATAAGCGTATCAAAACCATCATTCGAGCATCGGGACCTCCATCATAATCGCTTTCCCGTTTTGTATGGCCCTTTGTAAGTGGTTATAGAAACCCTTTTCCCACTTCTTGACACACCTCTTGATCAACAAGCGGTTCTTTTCCTTGGAAATCCCATGACACAGCTTACTTTCATGTACATCCTCATAAAAGGTATCTCTTTTCCCTCGGGAAGCATTTCCACTGGAGTTCCACACCTTCCTCTTGCAACCATTTTTCGGTTTGTTGTGCACTACCCCTTTTCTATGATCTCGAACCACAGACGGTTTTCCTTATAGAAACACGGGTTGTTAGCTTCTTCTTTGAACGGTGTTGCACTAGCGCATCGCATGCCGTCCTCTTCTTTCAAACCATGTTTTTAAATAAAATTGTGACAAAGGTCATTGTTGCTTGTGCGAGCGTAGAGGTCCATTGATCGAGTCTCCTCCGCAATGTCATACATTCGCGAATGTCCTTTATGCGCATGCAACAAAGTTAAACCATCTTGAGTGACTTGTTTGGTGCAACATAAAATAAAGCCCATTTCCCACCAATATCATCGAAAACATGATTAAGCACCCTTGTAAATGCACCCTATTTGAGCTAAAACACCGACATCGACAAAGCGACCACCTACATAGCGGAGTGGTGAAATTGAAACTTCAGCTGTGGTCAACTTTAAATATGACTTCTTTGGTTTCCACCATGTCCTATAAAACATAAATACTAATAAAATTAGAAGCAACTACTAGACTTAAAGGGTATCTTGACCATACCTATAAAACATAAACCCTAATAACAAATTCAATAACTTTGGTTGCCCAAAAAACAATACCCTCAAAGGATCAGAGGTTGGAGGATGAATCCAAATAGGGGAGGAGTAAAAGCATTGATTCAGGGGAGGAAGTGAATTTCGATGTGGTTTTGGACTCGGATAGTCGTGCTAATCGGGAAGGTTATCTGGTGACTGACATGCAAGGAAAAGTCTGCGGCGATAAATGATGCTTTGAAAGCTACTTGTGCGAGAAAAAGAGAACGCGATGGTGCGGCGACAACCATCTGCGTATGTTCTTGCATCCATCGCTTCTAAAGAAGAAGCCCTTCTTTGGAACCACCTCTAAGGTAATTATAACAAGCTGTTACTTGATATTCCCATTGCTATCACAACCACTGCTAATACAATCACAACCACTGTTACATCACCACTAAAGACAAAAGAAGCTGAAAAGGAGGTTGCCAATCAAGTGCTAAACCAAAAGCAATCTTTACCAATCCCTGAACCTATCGTTGGACCCATTCCTGCTACAATTAAACCTTATGCACCTAAACCCTTGGGAAGTTTGAAGATTGGTGAGCCTGTCAAGTTAGTTGTTGGTCAACCAGATATTGGAAAGGGTAAAGGAATTGCAAATACAGTTTTGAAGTTTAATAGTAAACATGAGCAGGAAGCTTATGATAGAGAAAAAGCTCAGTTAGTACATCTGGAACTAAATGCTGATGTAATTAATAGGGAAAAGAAAAAGCAACAAGAGGAGGAAGCTTCTCAGAAACTGATTGAAAAATTGAAAAATGAAGGACAAGTGTTCCAAGGATCAGAGGGAGCTGATACGCAAGAAGAACTGGAGATTGTAAGCTTTATGGAGGGTAAAAGGCTGGATAGGATGGGAGATCAAATTTCCACTGTTCAACCTACAAGATTTAGAGAAAAGACTCCAGAGTTCAGCTATGTACCTAATGAAGAAAAAATTCAATTCTTGATTGCAAAAGATCCAGTGATCAAGAAGAAGGCAATTGACCTTATATTTGATGCATCTTTAACTGAAGAACAAAGAATTGCACAGTTAAAAGATTTCATACAGATGAAGAATAATCAAGCACTTCAAGAGGCTATTGTTTCAGTCAAGAATGGTCAAAGGAAATCAAGACAACCGACTAAGGCACAAGTTATTGCATACATGAAGAATTACTGTTGCAATGTTGGTGGTTGGAAGAGACATCAATTCAAAGGAATGTCTGATGATAAAGTTGAAAGTATCTACTACAGAGTTCAATGACAAAATAATTTTTTTATTCCAATGGACTCTGAAGAAGAATCAAGAAGGTATCCCAATTTGAAGAGAAAGGGCAAAGATAGTGAATCTCAGACATCTAAGAAAACAAAGTTTGGTGAAGAACAAGAAGTTCCAACTGAGAAGTTCACTGAGAAGCTCAAGTAAATATGTTAGAATGTATAGGATGGTGCAAAACTAAGCTTTAGCATAATCTGTAGTTATAAGTTCAAAGTTAAGGGATAAGGTCAACAACCTAGCATTTATTAGGCAGTTAATGTTTTTAAATGCGGTTAGGTAGAGGCTTTCTTTTATAGTGACAGACAGTCATAAATAGACGCACATTAACATTGGTTTTACATACATATCAAGAAAACCTTAAAAAATGACTAAAAAAAGGTAGTGGGTTTTGGTTTACGTAAATCTTATTTTCTAATGCTAACCTTGGTTTCACGCATCTTTAAAGACTTCGTTTATTTTGCGATATCATAACAATCTCTTCCGATTCAAGCATAACACGCCTCAAGCGGTTCGGATCAATGCAACCATGTAATCCATGGGCCGTACTTCCCAAACAAACCTCTCGAAGTGATTCAAGCTCTATATCCGACTATTTGTCTACCTACAACTCAGTGACTATTACGACGGACCCGATGTGGTAGCTTACCGCGATAATCATTGAAAAGGGCAACGTTTATGAGTTTCGAGGAAAAAAGGCCTCGCTTAGTGATGCCGAAAGTCGGAACCTCCGGGTAAAAGGATTCGAATAGAAATTGAAAATAAACAAACATGGGCTGATATTAAAGAGAAGAAATTTGGCATAAATAATCCCTCCACGATCGCGGGCGGCGGAGACAAAGGCAAAGGCAAAGGAAAAGAAAAATGGCTTACAAGTAACATCCGTTACCTTATCTCTTGGTTTGTTGATGTACTAAAACAATCGGAATGGTTGTTATCTGTTTAATCTATAATATGTGCACACAAATCTGCTTGTGACTATTTGTGCGAGATCTTTTTAGTATTTATACATATGCCTTGAGTTAAATAGGTGGAAATTGAAAATTCACTTTTCTGTGTATGTTTACTTTTTTACCTATAAACAAGTAATAAATAACCACAAAGTTTAACAGGGTTACCTTTGAAAAAAGGTTCATGTTTGGATGTTTAACCCACCAAACATGACATTTTTAACAAGGCATTTTTTTATAACAATAAACAAAATTAAGGAGACCATAGAAGGAATCTATACCAACGTATTATAGACTACATAATTACGAATCGAGAGACATAAAAAGAACAATGGATTGTAGAATGGAATTAAAGCAGTGTAACATAGGCATTAATCGAATAACAACAACGATTCATTATAACATGGATCGAATAACAATAATCGAATTAAAGCGTACCATACTTTGCCACATTATTGGAACAAAAAGATTGAGCAATTGAAGGTGGTTTTCTTGTTGTACAAAATGTAACGAATGAAATAATCGGTTGCAATGAACATTGTATCGTTAGGAGCAAGAGAGGTGCCGACGCAGCAGACTATTTCATTTGTGAAAGATTAACTAGGAAGGCTTTTATGCGAGAAGCAAAAACATCGAGTGAAGAAGACGAATCTTGAAAACGCAGTGAGTATTGGATTTTGAATTTAAATTCACTTGTACTTTCACTATTCAAATGTGTACTTTTATGCAACGTAAAATGACCAAAAACCCTTTTAAAAAATACGGTTGCCCACCGACTTTTGGTTGCCCAAAAACAATACCGTGACACATACGGGACACTTGTCGACCTTGTGGTTGGGAATACTAAAGGACAAAGTGTATGAAGTACATGACAAAAAAAAAGACATGTTGTTGATTTGGTAAGCAGTGAATGCGGTTGTCATAAATGGCGACTTCGAGCTTGCCGTGCGGACATGTTTGTCTTTGAGGTAGATTTGCAGCCCGACCGGTGTTAAGAAGTTGGCAAAAGCTTGGTTTTATAATACAACTATTAAAGCGACGTACCAAGACATCATCTACCCATTAAAAGATATGACGCTGTGGGACACTGAAGTGAACTTAGAGGTTGTGTTGCCCCCTATTATTGGTAAGCGTAATTCAGGCAGGCCTAAAAATAAAGACCGAATACCATCTCAAGGTGAGGCGCCTAAGAGCAACTATTATGGAAGGTGTGGCACAAAAGGCCACAACCGCGTAACATGTAGAGTACCTTTGGTGAAAAGAAAAGTAAGTATTTGTTTAGCTTTACAAAAAAATTTAAGGTTATGTTGTTAAGTGGCAACTAACCTGTATTGGCACACTTGTACAGAGACTGGTTGGCTACAAATGAAAGGCTAAGCCAGGTACAACAGGTGAAAAAAATGCTCGTAAGATGGGTGAATCATCTCAGTTAACTAGCAACAGCCAAAGCGAGGCAAACGAAGACCCTAATCATGGGGTGATTAATGCGGCGAATCACATCAACTCAAGTCAAACCAACGAATACCAAGCTCGTCCGCTCCAAACATCGGTCTTCTATCCGATTTCCTACTCCAAGCGACTTTTTAAAGTAAGCGGGAACATGGTTTTAATAATGCATTCACCGCCTAAGTCCTACTATATTGTGTTTTGTGTAAGGTAAACGTTTGTGTGTATTGGCTTTGTAATAACGGATGGATTGTAAGTATTACTTATTTGTGTCATGCGGTTGCTAGCTAATAGAAATCGTGCATCTGTGTGGTATGAACATGTTCATTGAATATAAAAACATAGTCTATAAACGTACCAAAACCATCATTCAGGCATCCAGGACCTCCATCATAATTGCTTTCCCATTCTGTATGGCCCGCCTATAAGTGGTTATAGAAACCCTTTTCCCACTTCTTGACACACCCTCTTGATCAACAACTGGTTCTTTTCCCTTGGCAATCCCATGACCTGGCTTACTTTCATGTACATCCTCATAAAAGGGTATCTATTTTCCCTTCGCGGAAGCATTTCCAGCTCGGAGTTCCACACCTTCCTCAGCAACCATTTTCGGTTTGTTGTGCACTACCCCTTTTCTCGATCTCGAACCTGTATCGGTTTTCCTTATAGAAACACGGGTTGTTAGCTTCCTTCTTTTGAACGGTGTTGCACTAGCGCATCGCATGCCAACATCCTCTTCTTGCCAAACCATGTTTTTTAAATAAAATTGTGACAAAGGCTGTTGCTTGTGTAGAACGTAGAGGTCCATTGATCGAGTCTCCTCCGCAATGCCATACATTCGCCGAACGTCATTGTCTGTGTGCAACAAAGTTAAACCATCTTCGAGTGACTTGTTTGGTGCAACATAAAATAAAGCCCATTCCCCCCCCTAATATCATCGAAAACATGATCAAGCACCCTTGTAAATGCACCCTGTTGGAGCTAAAACACGGACATCGACAAAGCGACCACCTACATAGCGAGTGGTCAAATTGAAACTTCCCCGGTGAACTTTAAATATGACTTCTTTGGTTTCATAGCATGTCCTATAAAACATAAATACTAATAAAATTAGAAGCAACTACTAGACTTAAAAGGGTATCTGACCATACCTATAAAACATAAAGCCTAATAACAAATTCAATAACTTTGAATTAAATAATAATTTAATAATAGAATATAATATATATGCACGTGCCTTATTTATATTATATATATATATATATATATATATATATATATATATATATATATATATATATATATATATATATATATATATATCAACCAATATGAGCGAATAAGGTAACAAATACATAAATATATCAACCAATATGAGCGAATAAGGTAACAAAGTACATCTTGGATAAGACAACAAACCCGGAGTTTTTCCTAAAATAAGATGAAAAGGACACCGATTATTTTTCAATGAAAGTGACCTAGGGTATAATAAAGCGGAATGTTGAGATGTTGATGGTTGTAAGATATTAGTTTTCACTTACACATCAAACCATAACACCAAGTTGGCGTATAAGAGGAATTCTAGAGAGAAAGTTAGAGGTTTAGGGAACTTAGTGAGAGAAAGTGAAAGATATTATTATGAGCTCCAACTCTCTACCTTGGAAGGTAGAGAGTATTTATAGTCTTACAATAAGCGCCACACAACGGGTTGTGGATCGAGCATCTGATGGGTAAAGACCGTCAGTCCTCCACGGTGTTACTTAACTAAATACTACTTAACTTAAAATAACTACGACTACGAGCTTTCTAACGATTACATATACTTGATGTGACCGACTCTTTAATACACGGAATTTCTAATTCCTAACAATCTCCCACAAGGAGGTCACCTCAATCATGTACTAAAATTACATTGAATACAAATAGATATTACATTAACAATTGTTCTTGCATTCTTGATGTAGTACTTTGCTCTAAGCTCGTAGTCATTGATTCATCACATTGCATGTTTGGTTACTCCAGTGGAGGTCTTTTCTTGATCCACGTGATAATAAATTTGAGCCGACTTTTGAGACCATCACTAACAAAAGTCTCGAGACATCCATTGTGGTGTTGGTATTATGTGATGTTGTGACTTTCGGACCGACATGCTCACATTACGGATTATGATATCTTCTCATCGAGTAGCGGAAGCTTTCGTTGATTCATGATATTGGCGACATCGTGGCGAAGCATGGAGTGAAAATATCGAGTCATTGATGCACTTATCATGATTTCTTGAGAGATGAATGTATTGTGTGAGCATGCGGCTATGGATTGACCGCTTCATTACGATCAGCGCAAGCGTCGGGCGTACACATACAGCGATTAATAATAAAGCGTACAAAAGTGTCTTTGACCACTTTAGTTGAATTGAGTACACGACCCACGGTTCCCCATTGATCGATACATGTCTTGCTGTGATCGGTATAATTCGAAGAATTTCCTTGACGGGGTTTCGCGGTTGCTCTAGCTATTCTCAAACCGGAACGTCTCAAAGAAGACAACACGGAGTGAGTGAACCGATGAGTTTAAGTCCACCGATTGATGAAAAGAGATTTGAAAAACAATCGTGTATTGCTCAATAGAAATTGTTTTGCAATACAACGAAGGTTTTATTGAAATCAATTATCAATCATAAAACACCTTTTGGTTTGAAAAATTAGTACACGGTCGATGTGCTAAAGAAAAGAGTTATTGAGCACAAAGACCGGTTTTCAAAGGTATCCGTCAATCCATAACTTTGAACCGGGATTGATTCAAGAGATTGAATCGCCTCATTGTTTACATTCGGTTGTCACATGGTTGATCTATATGATAGATCTCACCGCCACCTACCGGGAGCTTGTTTGATGTTGGCTCGAGAAGGTTTTCCATCTTCATTGTGAATATGTTTACATCACTCGGATGTTACGGCAATACCACAAGGATAATCGTGGGACTCAAGATATAATCTCTCTTTTCACATTGTGTGAAATAGAGAGTCTTCATTGAAAGTGTCCTAATGAGATTTATTGATGATCTCGTGGCTCTAGACTCAATTTTGTGCATATTTGGATCTGTCTTGGGAGACTAGGGAGAGGTCTCCTTTTCAATATCAACAATCTCTAAGAAAAAGTCGATAGATAATGTCGGTTCCCGTGAGAATGAAACAAGTCCTTTTAAGAGGAACTTGAGTGGTTTGGAAAGTTGAAGTGCGATGCGTCCTTTGGGTCCATGACGTCTTGTCTTCAATACCGATGTTACCATCGGTAGCATATGAATTGAACCGGTTTACGCCTAAGGTTGAATAAATGGAGGGCTATTTGTTTTCACCCTTTTCTCATTCAATTCTTTTAATTCTTCAACCCTTGATTGCTTACCGAGACTTCATAGCTAGAACCTTGTTGGGTTTATTTCGATACTAGCTCGGTCTCGATCCGCACTCTTCCCATATCTCATTTTCTCCTTTTATCATCATACCTAAGAACTCTACACTAACTAGTGGATAGTCCTGGTAGATCCCTCCGGTTACGGCGGATCATGGGAACACATACCTAACCTTATCATCCTTATATCACCGTACATAAAGTAAAGTTGGTCGGTCTATTTGGTATTGTTCATACGCCATTGGAACCAATTGAAAACCATTTGAAAATCAATCCGGATACTTGTGATATATTATCAAAAACATTTTATACTGAATTGTTTTGATATTTTTAGAATAAGTGCTCCCCTCAACATGTGCATGAATTGTTTGAAATCGTTTTGCACGGAGGCAAGAGGAAGAAATTACTTCTTTGATTACCATTTTCTAAAGATATCACCATCACTTCCTTGATCAAATCAAGTAGATAAAGCATTCAGGAAGGATGAGGTTTCCATAAGTTTGCTCCCCTCATATGTGCCTCGAGGTTTGAAAAGAGTTTTGCACATACTAGAGGAACACGCACATTGAGATAAATGATCACGTTTTAAATCATAGGTTTAAGATAGATGCTCCCCTCAACATGTGCATGGAAAATTTGAAATCGTTTGTCACATGTGGGAAGGATAGCATGTACATCCTTATAAAACCATTTACCGAATTATCGGTTTAAATCCAATTTAAATCACACATTCTCCCCGATCACTATTATCAAATCATTTGAGATTTGTGATCTCTTATTGATTTAAATTGATTTTGAAAGATTTTAAGGAAATTGTGACTTGATTATGAAGCGTTTTAAGCGATAAGGATCGGATTTTTAGACTTTTAAACTCCATTGATAAAACATGCATGTACATCTTTTGAAAACAATTTAATGCCAAATAACTTTTAATTTAATTGAAATCATTCTCCCCTCAATCAATGACATAGGTTGTTGATTGAGAGATAGAGATTTTGACAAATAAGTCCGATGATTATCAAAAATAGAGACCGAGTTATTTTTCAAAGCGAGTTAGTTTTCAAGCGATAAATGTTTATAGAATCGAGCATGGAATTTGAAAACATGGTAAAGCATGGCTCTGTTCTTTCTTTGAAAAGCGGTTCTTGCACGAAATGACAATAAACCATTTTTTTCTCCCAAAAATATTTTTTTTTTTTTTTTATATAAAATTCGAACAACATCTAAAGTCCCGTGTCATTCTTTGAATGACAACATCAAGACCGTAGATATTATCGAATCGAGAGAAACATGACAAAATGACAATAATTTTTTGAAGATTTTTTTTTTTTTTTCAAATTTTTATGGATTTTGAAAGATTTATATTTTTCAATTTGATTTTTGAAGGTTTTATAATTTTGTATTTTGTTTTTCGAATAAATATTTACAAGAGATAGATGAAGATAGACCTTTACTCCTCGTCTTCCTCCAAGGCGTTTGAGTGTTCGGTTGAAGGCTTTTCAAGCCAAGGCGTGGAAGAATAAACTCAACGTTCTCTTGGAAGAGCTTTGGTGAAGATGTCGCTAGCGATATTCGGACCTCACAAAATAGAGTTCTACCACACCTTTTTCCACTTGTTCCACGATGAAATGATGTCGAATGTCGATATGCTTTGCTCTTGAGTGTTGAGCGTTGTTGCATGAGAGAGCAATAGCACTTTATTATCACGATGCAGAGGATTTTGTTGAATTCAAAGCCATAGTCGGATAATTGAGATCTCATCCATAAGATTTGAGCACAACAGGATGACATGGCTATGTATTCAACCTCTGTAGAGGAAATAGAAGTACTCATTTGCTTCTTTGAAGACCGACTCACAAGTTTATCACCCAAAACCGAGCACCTCGGATGTACTTTGACGAGTATCTTGACACCTGCATGATCGGCATCTGCATAGGTTTTGTTAGTGACATGCGGTGTCCTTCGGTACCAAAGACCCATATTGATGGTTCCTTGGAGATACCGAAGACCCGTTTAATTGCTTCAAGGTGCCTTTTGTGAGGCAGCACGGTATCTAGCACACATTCAAACAATGAACAAGATGTCGGTCTACTAGGCGTGAGGTACATCGAGGATCCAATCATACTACGATATTTTGTTTGGTCAATCATGATCCACAGAGTGGTCCTCATCTAGTTTTGTTCGATCAATCATGGGAGTGTCAACGAGGTCACTTGAATCAAATCCAAATTTCTTTAAGATCTCGGTTGCATATTTAGATTGATTTATGAAAATGCCTCAGGGACTTTGCGAAATTTGTAATCCTAAGAAAATGACATTTGTCCCATCATTGACATTTGAAATTTTGAACTCATTTCATTTGAAAAGCGATCACATTCCATTGGGTGCATCGAGGCAAAATAATATCATCAACATAAATTTGAACATGAATTAAATGTTTGCACGACTTCACGGTGAACAATGTTGGATCAACTGCTCCTTTGCTAAATCCGGTTGATAGAAGAAACTTTGTGATGTATCATACCATGCCCTTGGAGCTTGCTTTAAACCGTAAAGGGCCTTCTTCAAGCGATAAGCGTGAGTAGGATGCTCTTGATTTACAAATCCTTGGGTTGGATGGCGTGAGCGACTTCTTTAAGGTCTCCGTTCGAAATGCCGTCTTTACATCCATCGATAGACTACCATGTTCTTACTAGCGATTAGCGAAAGATTATGATTGCCTCGATTCGAGCAATCTGGAGCAAAAGATTCTTCAAAGTCAATACCCTCCTCTTGACGGTATCCTTTAGCAACTAATCGAGCCTTGTTCTTCACACATCACCATGCTCATCAAGTTTCACTTTGAAGATCCATTTAAGAGCAATAATCATAGCACAATCTGGGCGGTACTAACTCCCATACATCAAGTCGATCAAACTCATGAATTTCATCTTGCATGGCATTGAACCGACTATCTTCATTCATGGCGGTTTTAACATCTTTTGGTTCGATCTTAGATAGTACGGAGTTGAAGAAGCACCATAAGGCATCGGTAGCAAGTTGTTTCCGTGTTGATACGGGGACGAGAGGATTTCCAATGATGTTGTCTAGTGGATGATCGTGAGTCCATTTTCTAAGGTGTTCATGTGGCGGTTGTTGAGGGACCGAGGTAGCAGTCGATGTCTCTGAAGAAGATGGTTCGATGATGATTCGAGGAGCAAATATGTTTTCAAATGGAGCATCTTGAGGAGTAGCAAAGGATTAACTTCATCATTGATGCGAAAGCAGTTCCATAATGTACATTTGAAGAATGATGATTTGTTGATGAGGCGAAGGATCGTGACGGTGCATCTTGACTTAAAGATATTGAGGCGAGGATTGACTTCATTCACGGGAATATGAGCGACCTCTGTTGTAGGAATCGACACCTCATTAGTACTTGGGTCATAAAGTTCATCAAACATAGGATCAAACAATTTCTTTAAATCATCTTGGATGGAGGTACATATGGAGTTTCTTGAGAAGAGTTTGGAACAAGGATGAACCAATGGGATTGTTTTGAAGTGCGGGTCTGAATGGAGTGTCCAGGAGCCATTTGACGGTCGACTCATCAAGCGTAGCGTGAATTGTTTCCATGATATTTCGGGTTCTTTTGTTGTAGATTCGGTATCCCTTTTGTTTGGAGCATACCCTACAAATACTCCAATGTCCTTTAGCTCTAAGTTTGCCTAAGTCTTGTCCTCATTAGTTGGATAACACAATGCACCAAATACACGAAGGAAAGAGATTTAGGTTTTCGTTGTGGACAAGTTCATATGGAGTTTTCCATGAGCAGTGTGAATCGAGGAACGATTTTGTATGTAGCATGCGGTGGCAATAGCTTGACCCGGAGAAACATTGGAACCTTTGAGTAAATCGGCATTGTTCTAGCGGCTTCTACAAGAGTTCGATTTAGTCTTTCAACTACACCGTTACGTTGAGGAGTTCGTGGAACACTTCTTTGATGGTGATTCAACGCTTTCATAAAATTCACCGAGTTGTTTGTTGACAAACTCGGTTCCATTATCTGTTCTTATTATTACATTGTTTTGTTAAGCCGAACTGCAATTGTTTGATGAGTTTGATGATGATATCGGGAGTTTCATCCTTTGTCCTTAAGAACTTGACCGGTGAATCTAGAGTAATCATCAACCACAACTAACACATATTTCTTCCCAAATATATTCTGCACCCTTATTGGTCCACATAAGTCCATATGAATCATATGAAGAACTTCGTGACGAGTTAGTAGGTTTGGGTTTATGGGCATACTTCTTTCTTTTTCCCAATTGACATCTTGAACAAAGATGATCCTTTTCATACTTGAGTCTAGGTAAACCTACAACTAAGTCCTTTCGGAGAGATCATTGATGGTACCGAAGTTCAAGTGATTGAGACGACGATGCCATAACCATGACTTTGTTTTAGAGGCCTTTGACGATAAGCAAATTGGAGAAGACTTCATCATATCTTCAATAGAGATGGTGTATAGATTTGAACCACGTGAACCTCTTAAAGTTCCTTACCATTAAGTTCTCTAACGAAGCATGTATGTTTTAAAGGCTACTTCTAGATCGAAATCGCAGATTGACCAACAGAGAACAAGTTGTGACCAAGACCTTCTACATAGTAAACCACGGAGATAACACTTTTGCCAACAACATAGTCTCCATAACCCATAATAGCACCGAAATGATCATTCCGAATCTAAGCGTCGATGAATTTGCTCACGAAGTTCATGAGCCGTGACCGGTCGCCCGATCATATGCTTGGAACGACTGAGTCCAGTACCACGAGCGATTTGAGCGATCTGCGGTTGAACACGAGACAAGAATGGATAAGCGGATAATTGGGATCCCCATGCAAGAATGGGTTCCATTTGGTTAGTAACAATGGTTGGAACACCCACATCGGAAAAAGAAGCATTCATATCGAAATTAAGGCATTGGAATCATTGTGAATAGATGCGGTACTAGTGTACAGATTAGCCACATTCACGGTGTGCTCACTTCTTAAGGAATAGTTCTACCAAGAGGCATCCATTTTCTAGTGGGCATTGTCGATTATTCTTATGACCAACGGTATCCAATAATAGCCTATCTTTCTAAATGTTCTTCCCGGGTTTCCTTTGTTTTCTAACTTTCTTTCGTTTTGCCTTTTGCCTTTTTAGCATGAATTTTAACAACATTAACTGGACAATTACCATCATTAGGCAAAACATTAACACCACATTCATGATTAGAAGCGAATTCAAGCATACATCGGTACAAGGTTTGCAAATAGTATCGAATTGAATTAATTACGATGCGCCTATGGCTAATACTAGAATCAACACGATTCGTTTTATTCGATTCAAGCTTAAAGTTCCTAGATTGTTCTTCTACTCTTTCCGGTGCACATTCTTAGCTTGCGAGGTCCTATCATTCCTTGTATTGTCTTGAGACTTTGACTGCTCCTTTTAATGTCACCGATTACTCTGTAGAGGAATGGGAACATTAGTTGGTTTTACTATTCTTTGCATCACTGTTTAGATGTCTTTGGGATCCGAACTACATGCGAGCACACTAAGGTTCACTTTCTTAAAACTAGAAGTCTTGGGATTTGTACTCTAGAAGGCACACTTGAGTTCTCTTTCATAGCATTGATGGATCTGGAATCGAACTACTTAAAGGCACACTAAGGTTCACATTCAAGACATTGGGCATCGAATGAATATCATACTTGGCATTAGGCATCGAACATGGAATCAAAGGATTAACTCTCTCACCTAAGGACTTTGGGCATATTGTGATCAAGCATTCTAGGATTTCTTGAGATCGTTTGGCATATAAGCATGCATGTCCAATTGCATTATCATGAGGTTTCTCTAACTTATCCTCTTCAACAATCTCACGCAGACATTCTAGGCAATCCTTAAGGGATGAGAAGTATGTTTGAGCAACAAGTTTGTTGTTCACGAGATGAGGAGGACATATTTCACAGACAAAGCATATTTATTACAAGAGTGAACCTTTGATACACCATTCTCCCATTGGTCATTGGCATTTTCCCTTTTACGACTCTTGATTCTCAATTTCCTTTTGCAATGAAGCTATTTGTTCGTTATTTTTGTTACGAGTGACCTTTATTGATTCAAATAACTCATTGAAATGACGTTTAACCTTTTCATTTTCTTCTAGAAAACTTTCGTTTTCCTTTTGTAATGCATTTACTAGGTTTTGAAGATGAAACGTTTGAGAATTCGAGAATCTAAAGGAGGGGGCATTTGGGAGCTGTCATATTGTTCGTTTGACCCTTTAATTGAGAGATTTGGGCTTTCAACTTTCTTATCGTGTTGCAATGAGCTTGAATCATTCATCACGTTTGATAATTTGAAAACGCATCAAACTCGGAGCATCGAAGATGTCTTGATATTTGAAGTTTTGACATTTTCTTTAAGATGTTGATATTTTAGTTGTAAATTAAAATGCACAACTACTAGTTTAGAAAGATGTTTAACCAAATTGTCGTGATCATCCGGTTCAATTTTCTCGTTTAGTTCGAATTAGTTTTTCAAGCTCAATGACACGATCATGGGAGACTTTCGAGGCAACCGATAATTCATGAAATTTGGAAGCATTAATGGAACAATTTGTAGCGATGAAAAACACATCTTGAGCAATACATTCAAATCGGGTTCTCATTTAGTGTATGCAAGTTCTTCCTCTCAATCTCATTATATTTTAGTGCTCGCTCATAGTCACTAACTTCAACTATCATTGCATCAAATTCCTTTTCCATTCCCTTAATATCGGTTTCTATCCCTTTTAAGACTCTCAAAGTGATCTTTTAGAAGTTTAAAGAAAGGCATGACCTCGGATAAATAACATTCTTTCATTTGCTCAAAACCCTTTCTCCTTGATTATACCGATGGGTGTGATCCTTTTCTTGCAAGTTTTCTCAAAATCAACAAATAGTTGAAATATAACATATTGGCTAATTAAGGTCTTGCTTTTAGTGGCAATTGTTCTAGGAACAAGATGCATTGGTGTATTAGGAGGATACACAGTCGCTCTAGGCATTTTCCAAAGGGAGGGTTTGTTACAACAATATTTTCGACTTTCGCTTATCTAAATCCATTTTCGAAAAACTTGTTCGGAGTCAACAATGTCCGAGGCTTAAACATGTTCAAGGAAATCAGGTTTTCCTTCTTGTAATCATGGGGTGTGATATTTATTTTCTTCTCTTTACATTTAGGATCATCTAATTTCTTGTTCATCTTTTCCTAGTGACTTCATCGATTTCTTATCTTCCTCGGTGCACTCAACGCAACTAGGTTTCTGTCTAGGTTTAAGGATTTCATTGCCATCATAAAGAACCTTATGAGCATTTCTAGCCCTTTTAATGACCTCTGGATTTGGTTCTTCAACAAGGGGAATGCTATGCTTATCGCTTAGGACTCTATGCTTAGTGATCATGTGAGCAGTATGAATGGTGTTCCCTTGTATGTACAACTTGTTTTCAAGTTTTTTTTTCAAAGTTTTCAGATTAGAAAAGTCTTTCAAGAGTTTTGATTCCTTTGCATTAAATTCTTGCTTAAGCATTTTCACATTTTCTTGAAGTTCTTGTTTTTGCTTAGTAGTTTTAGAAAGCTTTTCTTGCAAGGAATTTAACTCTTGTTTTAATACTTCTTCTCGAAAATTACTTTTTCTAATGATTGTACACACTTGGTCATCCATTTCCTGCTCACGAGAGGTCAACTCAAATTTTGCACGTTGTTCATAGATAGCAACACGTTCTTTATAGGCATTTAGTTCGAAATTACGAATCATCGAGGTACATGCGGTGTATTCATCAAGGACATAGTCATTGTTGATCGCAGAAGATGCATCACTTACGTACAACTTCACTTTCACTTTGTTTCACATATTGATCATATGGGACAACATTGATATTACCCATATTTTCAATATTTGATTCAAAAGTTTCGATTAATTGTACTTTGTCATGCATCTTTGCACATCGACATCATCGTATAGTTTTAATACCTCGAGATGAGTTTGTCTTTGGATGAGCCAGACTTGTGGTGAAGAAGAGACCTTGGGAGAAACCATTGGAGAAATGCTAGCCATAAAAATTGTGTGTGCGATGGGTCCATCATCCACATCAGTCGTATGCATCACAATCGGCGACTTGAAAGGCATTCGATGATTGTGACCTATCTCACGAATAGGCCGCTCATCCACATCGCATCATAGGTCTTGGCATTGCCCTCGACAAGAAACAACAATTCCTCTTCATCCAGCGGCACCATTATCCCGAGCTTGTACAAGCGACATCTTATCTCTGAAGTAATCGGCGATACGGGCGCTTTGGAGATGTGCGGTTCCTTGCAATGTGTCCCTCACCACCACAGTTATAACATTTGATCGGCTTAGCTTGATCTTGATTACCATTCCTTCCTCGATTCGATTACCAACATAACCTCTACCACTCCACCTCTTCCCCGATCATCTGTCTTTCCCGAATCTGGTTGCACCACGATCCTCCCATCTTTAACGGTAGCTTGATTGTGTGGGTTAGATCTTTGTTACGAGGTTGTTGTTGGTTTGTGGGAGAGAATTCATGTTTTGACTAATCGGAAGAGCTAGTTGATTAATGAAGTTACCAGCGTGTGCATCGGCATCGCCTTGTTTGAACATAGGATCGGGAATGAGTTTGTGATTACCATTTCCCATGGGTATGACTTGTGAGGCTTTGGTTGTGATTCGATGTTTGAGTAGAAGGCGGTTGAGTCATTAGACGAGCTTGTCTCTCCACGTTGGTTTTGAACCGATTAAGAATCATTTTTCAAACATAGCATGTCTCTCATTCGAAGGAGGAAGGCATAGAGTTGCTCATAGTTTGTATTCTTCAATCCTTTAGTGAGCTTCACGGAGGTGACAAACTTGTGCCATTCGGGATTCATGTTGTTCACAAATTTTGAGTTCAATGAATGTTAGGCATAGTCATTCGATGTTCCTCATATCATTTACCAACTTATGAAATCTCACAAAGTACTCATAGACACTCTCATCCGGTTTCATCTTGAAGTGTTCAAATTTGTCATAGAGTTGTGATTCTCTGTCTTCCATAGTTAATTCGAACACGAGAGAAGCATCTTGACATTATCCCATCTGCCTTTGCTTGGTGTTGTGATTGATCGACTTGTAGATGTCTTTAGGAAGACCTTGAAGAACAATGTTAGAAGCCACGATATCGACATCAAATCTCTTTTCTCCTTATCATCAAGCTCATCATACATCTTTAGTGCATCCATTCCGTAAATCGAGTTCCATCTTGAAGATCCAAGTACATCTCTAGTCGTCTCAACTCGATACGGTCCTTGATTTGAGAATGTTGACACCATTTTCCTTTCCAAGGCAATCAATCGATTCGTTGAGCCCAAGAATCGTAGTCGATTCTGTCAAGCATGGGTGGACGAGTGTCTGAACCACCGCTTGAACATCCTCGACAGCGATGGAGATGATAGTAGGAACGTTGGTAGACATGTTAACAGTTATACGGGATTTTATAACTCTATGATTAAGCGGAAATAGATTCTTTCACGGATTTTACTAAATCAAGAGAAACCGTAAAAATCACCCAAGTCGCTAGAAGATAATGCACCAAGTCGCTAACACCTAATTCGCTATACCACCAAGTCGCTAAAGTCCCAAGTCGCTAAACAAAGGCAAGTCGCTAAATAGTAACTCGCTAAGCATCAAGTCACTAGCAAATTTTGGCGACAATTAAGCTAATCAAGTCGCTAAAGATTCAAGTCGCTAAATAGCAACTCGCTCTTGACCAAGTCGCTAACACCAAGTCGCTACCGTAGTGGAGAGTCCACTACTTGTCTTGTGAGTCGCTAGGCCTAAGTCGCTAGCTCCAAAACGCAACTCGCTACAAAATTGTAAAGCAAGTCGCTACTAAGAAACAAATCCGTATGTCAAGTCGCTAGCAAGAAAACAACACAAACATCACTTTTCAATCCAAAACAACCCAACCAAGATGATTCAAGCTTACCAAATGAAAACCTAAACACTTGTGATGATTCTAAGCGTAAAAGTACTAACAAAATCCAAGCTTTAACACAAGAAATCAACCAAATGATGCACAAACCACTAAACTTTTCAAACTCAAAACCACCTAAAACCACTAGAGATCCAAAGATGTGCAAGATATGATCTAACCATGGCTCTTGATACCAATTGTAAGATATAAGTTTTCACTTACACATCAAACCATAACACCAAGTTGGCGTATAAGAGGAATTCTAGAGAGAAAGTTAGAGGTTTAGGGAACTTAGTGAGAGAAAGTGAAAGATATTATTATGAGCTCAACTCTACCTTGGAAGGTAGAGAGTATTTATAGTCTTACAATAAAACGCACACAACGGGTGTGGATCGAGCATACGATGGGTAAAGACCCGTCCGTCCTCCACGGTGTTACTTAACTAAATACTACTTAACTTAAAATAATTACGACTACGAGCTTTCTAACGATTACATATACTTGATGTGACCGACTCTTTAATACCGGAATTTCTAATTCCTAACACTTTTGCGAATGCGGTCTTCGTCTACCGGTCAAGACGTCAACAACAAGGCAAACCACAGGAAGCGTTTAGTAAAATGCTCTATTTGTGATGTGTATCGCTTTTGGATGATGATCGCTAGCGAATACTATAAAGATCGGTGTATGGGTTCTTTGAAAAGGAGAAAAGATCGAAGAAGTCGGTGGATATTGAACACTTGGTTGATACTCTTGCTTTGCATAAGTCAATCTTGGACAAAGAGTTGACTGATGCAAAGTCAAAGTTGAAGTTGTATGATAGGTTGTTTTTCATTATGTTAGGATCTTTGTCGATTACTTGTGTTGGACTTGGTATGTTAATAGGCAAGTAATGTAATGGAATAGATATAAACGTTTAATTATATATGTAATTTACTTTTGGAGAAGTTGCAAGTTTTTATGTTCAGTGTTAAATTGTAACGCACACCGGAATAGCAAAATATATACGGTACAAATTACCTTTACATAATGTAACCAACAACATAGATCACATAAAATGGATACCCCTAGAGTAATAGATTCATGTGTAGATCTTTTGAATACATAATCAAGACTATACGGTGTTGCATTTCATAAAGTAGAAACAATCTTAAACTAGTTTCCTAATTTTGTGATTTGTTATAGTTGTTTCGTAAGTATACAAAGGGTTAATTGAATATGATCACGAGTGTTGCGAATAGCACAAATTCATGATAATGTTGTAATTGCTGCTCTCGTTGGTTGGTGCTGCTGTTTATAAAGGTAGTCATGGTGATGCAATATAATGCAAAACATATGACACGTATATTAGGCCGTGTGAATGAATACTTAAAGCTGCTATTGCACGTTAGTCTGCTAGTCTTTGAAGACCAACTAACATAAACATGTTGTTAGTAAATAGTGGGTAAATGCACACAGTTGATAAACAATATGAAAAAATGTGTAATCAAGTCAAAAGCATCAAATACATTTTTGGGTGCCTTTCTTTAAAGTCAAAGTGGGTAAACACAAACAAGTGCGGATAGAGCACTATACCGGGAAGAGATAGTTACAATGCACGTGGCGATGCATAGGCGTTGCCTTACAAAAACACCTAGACTAGACTATCTTTTCGACTTTAAAGTAATGTTAACACAAGTGCATGTAATCATTTAACAACACAATTAGCATCTTTGATAACAATACCTACACTCCAACCTTCCGTTCCTTAAATACCAAGTTGGTTTTAATCCGAACATCCTCGACGCCGATCTCTTGTTAGAGCCTTCAAATGCCTCAACATCTTGATCTTCCGTAAACCCGTTCTTGGTGTTTCAAAGCATAGCCTCCTTGCATCAGTTTCCTCGAAACCTTATGTCCCTACACGGGCTTGACACAACTCCCTACTTGGCGTGGAGCGGAAGAAGATCCCGCATCCAACAAAACCCGATTTGGAAGAGAATTTTTCGGTACATTCTTTAAAGTGGCATCATCGTATTCGATAACCCGTTGCACCCGTTTATATGGTGGGAAGTAGACCACCGATTCGTGTAAAGTGAGTGGTGAAAAACACAATATCAACGATATCAAATTAACCGTAAAACCGACAAATTAACCTTTTAGGAAAAGGGTTAACGTGCCAAATCTTACGGTGTGATAAAAGTGATACCGGAAAGTGATTTCCCGGTCGTGTCCCAACGAGGTGTGAAATTGACGGTGTCGTTGAGTTTCGTGATTTGGACTTGACTTGGTTTAACAAATTTGGAATTTGATATCGTTATTCTACAAATTAATTAACGGAAAGTAATTAAGGCAAGGAACCCTAATAAACTACAATTTAACAATTACTAATCCTAAGGAATGATAAAACAAAGCTAAACTAAGTCCTAGAGTGCTACAATGCAAAAAACGTGAAAAACCGGGAACTCACCGAGCCCCCGAGAGTGAAAAAGATGCAATTTAAATCCTACAGGTACAAAACTAATTTTCCTACATTCTACATGACTAAAAATAATTTTAGAAAAAGACCGGGTATTTTTTGACTTTTATTTTATTTATTATGAATTAAAAACTAATTTAATCTAATTTAATTATAAAAATACTAAATGATTTTGGAAAAATCAAATTTTCCTGACATGCCTAAGCCTAAGCGATTTTAAGAAAAATGAAAAAGGGTACACTACTTTTAGAAATAAGCAACTAAAAAGCCAAATAAGCTATTAATGCTAAAGCTGAAAAATGTATATAAGAGATTTGAAGTTGTAAGCGTGACAAGAAAAGACCAAAGGCGCTTTGGTATTGAGGTGTTGTGTTGGTTGTTTGAGCAAAAGGTCTCGAGTTCGAATCTCGTGGTACCTTTTTGAAAAACAATTTTTTACTTTTCTTTTGAAACTTAAAAGGGACTTGAAATAACAACTTTTGTAAAACTTTTCTTATCAAACTAAAAGAATAAGCGCTTGGGCGCTTATTTCCAACAGATTAACCAAACTCACCTCTTTAACTAAAATTTGCAAAATCTCTAAACAAGCTAAACTAGAACAAGTTTGAAATGACAAGAGAGCAATTAAATGAAGCTAATTATCCTAATCGAGAGCTTATAAAAATCGATTAAGCTAGATTGTAAGCATTAAATGCACCAAAGACTGTTGTGGTCTGCGCTTGGTTTATAGGAACCGATAAAGGATTCAAAAGCGCAAAAGCATGGGAATAAGCTAAGGAAAAGCATCAACTAAACTAACAACCTAAAATTCCTAATCTACTATACCTAAAGGATCAATAATAAGCAAAAAGTATCCTAAATAAGCTAATATGGGGCTAGTGATCAGATGAGTGAAAGTGCAGATCTTCAGCAGAAGAGCGATCCTATAATGCTTTTTGAGGGCAAATTAAGCTACTTATAAGCTAAGATAAAATTTAGCAAAATCACTTATCAATCCACAACCTAGCCTAGATTAAGCATACCAAATTTCAGCTTATAATACCAAGTAATAAGCAAATGAAAAATCGAGAATGGAGCCCATTGGACATCCAAGCTGCTGAAACAGGAACGAAAATGGGCAATGGATAGATTTTTAAAGCAATTTTAAACTAAGTAAGCTATCCTAGGTGCAAATAAACTAATGCTATGTTGAGTTGGGTATGTGAAGTTGCAAGAAAAACAAACTTTGCAAATTTTGGACATGAAATAAGCCGTAAAAAGGGGGTTGGAGCAATGACTATAGTCATTGTTTTGGTGTGCAAGATGAAGACGAAACCTTTTTTGTTATCGAAACTTGTGAACTAAGTGATACAAGTTAAAGCCACTTTGCAATCTTACTAATACCTCAAAATACTTTGACTTTGAAAGTCAAAGTGAGTGGAAAAGCATTTTAGACCAATAATAAGCTAGTGCCAAACACAACTCATGGGGTGTTAAACTATTTTAAAAGCGATTTGAGCTTAACTGGTATTTTCTTAAGTAAAACTAAAATGGGCTTTGAATAATTAAAAAACCGTTTAAATGAGACAATAAGCTAATAAGCACTTAAAGTGCTTATTAGTGAAATAAGCAATAAGGCTAAAAAACTTCTTTCATTAAAAAAGCAAATTACAATTTAAAAAAAACAGAAAGCTAAACTTTTTTAAAACTAAAACCTAATGCCTTATCATGGCTACAAGTTCTCCTTTTATACTAAAAGCTACTTGGGTCTTTATCTGCTCTTGTGTTTCTTCTGTGAGGGGAAACTAGCCAAGTTCTCCATCTTGTGCTTTCTTGAGACTGATCAAAGCCATTCAACTGCTAGGTATGGATTTTGAATAAATCACAGCCGTCCATGGGGTCTTTTGTGCTTGGATTGCTGACTTGGACATTGGGAGGAGGGGTAAAATAGATAAGTGGGTTTGGGAGTTGGGATTATTTGGGTAATAGGTGAGGTTGAGTGTCTGGGTTATGGTGATGTTGGGTAAAGGATGGGTGTGAGTTCTGGGTTGAAGAGAAAGCAGGAAAGGGGAAGGAGGAGGGAAAACAAATGGGTCGTGGGTCAATTTTATTACTGATTGTGGAGGGGTCAAGTGGTTGGGGTTCAAGGTCGAGGGAAGTGGGGTTCAATTGGGCTTGATATTTTAATTTGGACCAAAGTAGCTTAGGGACTAAATGTGTTCAATTTGAATTTCAAGGACCAAAGCGTGAAATCAAATTGTACGGACCATTCATGTAACTTCTGAAAAGTAATCCAAGGGTCATATTTGACAATCTCAAATAATAAAAGGACCATATTTGCCAAATTTGAAACTTCGGGGACTAAAGTTGCCATTTTGCAAAACTGACTTTATAAGGCTAATTTTGACAACTTGAAAATCCCTGAGGGCCTTTTATGAAAAATTATCATGTTTTGAATAACCAGGGACTAGATTTTGACAATTATTGCATAAAATACAGTCTAAATATTTTTTCTGTCTTTTTGAGACTTTTCAAAGTGTTTTTATTTGTTTTTGCGGTCAGAGATGGAATAAAAATGATGAGTGTTTAGACACTCATCAATCCCCACACTAAACTATTGCTAGTCCCTAGCAATCTTTTGAAAAAACTTAATGGATTTGAATCTCTTTACCAAAAGCCATCACTCGGAGTAGCCAATTGTTTCGATTCAAGTAAGAACTATGGTACACCGATAACCATATGATTTTGAGCAAACCACCGACTTTCAACGGTTTTGATTTGTCTTTACGAGCCGTTTGCTTCTCGGACTAGCCAACTCTTAGATAAAATATCTTTGGTGAGTGATTACCAATTATGGTTTTCCAATCGCCTTTACCACAAGCCATAAACTTGCGGGCTAGCCAACTCTTCACTAATTAAAGATATGGTGAATGAACACCATACAATTTTGGGCAAATTGCAAGTCCGTCAACGGATTTGAGATATCTTTACCAAGAGCCGTTTGCTCCTGGATTAGCCAATCCTTTTGTTTATAAGACACGGTGGATCGATAATCAGTAAGTGAGTAAGTGCAAAACACTTACTCCAAAAAAAAATTTTGGCCAAAAATGGGGAATTGGGCGGTAATACATATGATAAAATTCGTGAAAATTCCCCCACACTAGAAATGAATATTGCCCTCAATATTCAAAGTACGGCGGTTATGCCAAGCATAGAACGTAAAAGGAAATACTACGGCCATTATTTGAATTTTTTTTTTTTTTTTTTTTTGAAAACTTTATATACAACCATGGGCAACTCCCCACACTAGGGTGGTAGAAAGTAGAAAGAAATCAGAAATATGGGTGAAAACCCATATAATGTGCTACTGTTTTTGATTCCCGAGTCGCTAGCTTGACTCGACCCCGAATTCATTGGTTCATGGGGAAGCAAAGTGGAAGAAACAATCTCCATCGGACTTTCATTCAAGATGTTTGGACAAACATTTGAAGCACGTGAAAGTTCCACACCGATGAGATATATTCCCGGCTCAAGAGAATGAGAAATGCCGGGGTCAAAGATGGTGTCTTCACTCCGTAGGAGTTAAGACATGGAGAAAAGCGGGAGGAGAAGGCAAAGTGTCAATTACTTGACAACGGGTGGGATAGGTGGGCAAAAGATTAGATTGAGGAACATTAACGGAATGTTCAAAAATCTTTTCCACCGCAAGAGAAGTCACAACATCCGTGTTGGACTTAAGAAATATCCGAGAGTGAACTCCCTTGAAAGGTAAGATACCGGGTTTGAAAACTTTGTCCTCGGAGAGGAATGAAACGCAAGTATCAACCACGGTAAAATCCTCAAGGGTGGATGAGTTACTCATGGATGAAAGAGGATGTGGAGCATTTTGCTCAAAAAGCTCATCCTCAATTCCTGGAGGAAGAGGGTCGATGTGAGCGAGTTCACCGGCGAACTCCTCATGAAACAGTCTACTCCTTTCGGAAGGAGGAAGCAATTCAAATGTGGACGACTCATACTCAGGAAGAGAAAGATGAAAAGTGGGATTGCCACTACTCTCCTTTTCAGTATGATCGTCATCAAAGCGGAATACATCAAATTCCGGAAGAGAATCATTGGAGAAAGCCTCAAGCTCAGAAAATGTTTCGGGCTTTTCCAAGATAGAGTCTCTATCCTTAATTGGGATAGGATCCGTCGGTTTAGCACAAAATGATTCGATCTTAGAAACGAGGAGATTTACATTGAACAATTTTTCACGAAGTATCTCGTCCTCAATTTCGAGATCATCAAAATCTCTCACTTCCTCTAAGCTAACTAGCTCAGAAGGTAACTCCTCGACATAATCGATGTCTCCATAAGATGAAGAATCGTCAAGCGAAGTACAATCGTTTTAATCGAGAGAACATCTCGACATGATCGTTTGGAATGTCAAGAGGAGGAGAGGAATCATCATGAAGAGGCTCATCAAACATATTACGGAGATAACCTCGGACTCACTTGGGGTGGGGACAAGGTTCTCAACACAAGACAGTTCCGTTTCGATTAGTGCTAAGATTTTCGTCCCCATTAAAAGATTATCCGACGGTTCTAAGGTAGATAGGCAAGATAAGGGCGGTGAGTGGACATGTGCGGTACTTTGTGGGCTTGAGATATGCATGACTAAAAATAATTTTAGAAAAAGACCGGGTATTTTTTGACTTTTATTTTATTTATTATGAATTAAAAACTAGTTTAATCTAATTTAATTATAAAAAATACTAAATGATTTTGGAAAAATCTGAAATTTTCACAGAAAACGCCTTAAGCCTAACTGATTTTAAGAAAAATGAAAAAGGGGTACACTACTTTTAGAAATAAGCAACTAAAAAGCCAAATAAGCTATTAATGCTAAAACTGAAAAATGTATATAAGAGATTTGAAGTTGTAAAGCGTGACAAGAAAAGACCCAAGGGCGCTTTGGTATTGAGGTGTTGTGTTGGTTGTTTGAGCAAAAGGTCTCAGGTTCGAATCCTGTGGTACCTTTTTGAAAAACAATTTTTTTTTTTACTTTTTCTTTTTGAAACTTAAAAAGGGACTTGAAATAACAACTTTTTGTAAAAACTTTTCTTATCAAACTAGAAGAATAAGCAGTTGGAACTGCTTATTTCCAACAGTTAACCAAACTCACCTCTTTAACTAAAATTTGCAAAAATCTCTAAACAAGCTAAACTAGAACAAGCTGAAATGACAAGAGAGCAATTAAATGAAGCTAATTATCCTAACTGAGAGCTTATAAAAATCAGATTAAGCTAGATTGTAAGCATTAAATGCACCAAAGACCGTTGTGGGTCTGCTTGGTTTATAGGAACTGATAAAGGATTCAAAACGCAAAAGCATGGGAATAAGCTAAGGAAAAGCATCAACTAAACTAACAACCTAAAATTCCTAATCTACTATACCTAAAGGATCAATAATAAGCAAAAAAGTATCCTAAATAAGCTAATATAAAATGCTTAGTGGTCATGAGTGAAATCGCAAGTCTTTGCAGACGAAAGCGATCTATGGGGCATTTTGAGGGCAAATTAAGCTACTTATAAGCTAAGATAAAATTTAGCAAAATCACTTATCAATCCACAACCTAGCCTAGATTAAGCATACCAAATTTCAGCTTATAATACCAAGTAATAAGCAAATGAAAAATCTGAGAATGGAGCCCATTGGACATCAAGTCAACAAGCAGGAACGAAAATGGGCAATGGATGATTTTAAAGCAATTTTAAACTAAGTAAGCTATCCTAGGTGCAAATAAACTAATGCTATGTTGAGTTGGGTATGTGAAGTTGCAAGAAAAACAAACTTTGCAAATTTTGGACATGAAATAAGCCGTAAAAGGGGTTGGAGCAATATTATATAATTTCTTTGTTTTGATGTCTGAAGAGGAAGATGTAAACCTTTTTTTGTTATCGAAACTTGTGAACTAAGTGATACAAGTTAAAGCCACTTTGCAATCTTACTAATACCTCAAAATACTTTGACTTTGAAAGTCAAAGTGAGTGGAAAAGCGCTTTAGACCAATAATAAGCTAGTGCCAAACCTGACTCATGGGGTGTTAAACTATTTTAAAAGCGATTTGAGCTTAACACAGTATTTTCTTAAGTAAAAACTAAAATGGGCTTTGAATAATAAAAAACAGTTTAAATGAGACAATAAGCTAATAAGCACTTAAAGTGCTTATTAGTGAAATAAGCAATAAGGCTAAAAAAAACTTCTTTTCATTAAAAAAAGCAAATTACAATTTAAAAAAAAACAGAAAGCTAAACTTTTTTAAAACTAAAACCTAATGCCTTATCATGGCTACAAGTTCTCCTTTTATACTAAAAGCTACTTGGGTCTTTATCTGCTCTTGTGTTTCTTCTGTGAGGGGAAACTAGCCAAGTTCTCCGTCTTGTGCTTTCTTGAGGCCGATCAAAGCCATTCAACCGTTAGGTATGGATTTTGAATAAATCACACCGTCGAGGGTCTTTTGTGCTTGGATTCTTGACTTGGACATTAGGAGGAGGGTAAAATAGATAAGTGGGTTTGGGAGTTGGGATTATTTGGGTAATAGGTGAGGTTGAGTGTCCAGGTTATGGTGATGTTGGGTAAAGGATGGGTGTGAGTTCGGGTTGAAGAGAAAGCGAGAAAGGGAAGGAGGAGGAAAACAAATGGGTCGTGGGTCAATTTTATTCTTGATTGTGGAGGGGTCAAGTGGTTGGGGTTCAAGGTCGAGGGAAGTGGGGTTCAATTGGGCTTGATATTTTAATTTGGACCAAAGTAGCTTAGGGACTAAATGTGTTCAATTTGAATTTCAAGGACCAAAGTCAGTGAAATCAAATTATACGGACCATTCATGTAACTTCGAAAAGTAATCCAAGGGTCATATTTGACAATCTCAAATAATAAAGGACCATATTTGCCAAATTTGAAACTTCGGGGACTAAAGTTGCCATTTTAAACCGACTTTATAAGGCTAATTTTGACAACTTGAAAATCCACGAGGGTCTTTTATGAAAAATTATCATGTTTTGAATAACCGGGGACTAGATTTTGACAATTATTGCATAAAATACGATCTAAATATTTTTGTCTTTTGAGACTTTTCAAAGTGTTTTTGGCTGTTTTGCGGTGCGGATGGAATAAAAATGATGAGTGTTTGACACTCATCACCACCCAACATCCATTGCTACACAACCCACAAATCCCTATAGTACCATTCATCGTCACTTGAACTCAATGGCGTCATCAACACTTTCGCTATGCAAAAATCCATGAAAAGATTCTTTCCTTGGAATTCAATTCCTTTACGTCTAGGTTGGGAAGGAGGGATTCTTAGGGAGGTGAGCATCTTCTTCCTCCTCCCATGCAAGAATATCGAGTAAGACTTAGATGTAGCAAGGTGCACAAGTTTATCATGTATCGCAAGCTTTGCATGCGTTTCCTTATCAAGAAGATTAAAAGTTAGGTTAGGATAATAGAAACATGCTAAGTTAACGTGGTTTATGTGAACGTCTGAGCGATTAATCCATATTCCTCGGCAAGTTCATACATCCTTTTAACATCATTATCACATTCAACAATTGTCAAACCAGTTGAAAGAACCAATCTTGGTGTGCAAAATATAAAGCCCATATCTCACACTCGAGCTTGTAGGCCAACAAGTCAAGCATTTGCTTAAAGTTCATCCTTGTGGAGTTACTAAACCTTAGCGAAGGGTTCGCCAAACGCATAACTTAAATTGGGCAACCGAATGAAGGTACCATCGTAGTGAATCTCAAAAGCAGGATCTGTGACTCAGACCACAAGCGTCACGTAATAAAGGTATATTAAATGTACATAAAAAGAATAACAAGTATGGTAAAAAATATACTCAAAGCAAGTCAGAACCACGAGGTAACATATAAACATTTTTAGGAAGGGTGATGGTATTCATGCCTTAGTTTGAGATCAAATAAGGCAACTGAAGGCTTAGAAGCATTTTTTGATGAAAGAGATTGTTTGGAGAAAGGCATCCTGACTAGTGTACAAATGTGATCTTGATGAACATTTGCTATATATTAGCAAAGGTAGTATTATTTTACTATTAACAATGTACTTATATATTATATGAGACTTATGATCCATTGATTTTGATACGGAAATAGTAATGGGGTAAATGTTATTTTATTTTGTTAAACGTTTTTATGTCTAGCGTGTTTGTGTAATAATGTTGGTGTTAATGTGTGAATGAATATGCCAATGGATGAGGCATGATATATGTTTGATTGTAAAATGTATTTGATAGAATATCGTATATTGAAAACCGATAGTGCATGATAAAACAACGAAAGTGTTGTTGGAGATAAGTTAAAAACTGTTGACACAAAGGATAAAATCTAACTCTATAAAAAAACCGAATCATGTTCTCGCGATAAGCTAGCGCAACGTCAGCAGGATCATCAACTTGCAACCATTGACAATGTACCAATCGTCATAAAATATACAAACCCACACACCACAATCACCAAAATACACCCTTCACTACATGTAATCTTATAGTCGTTCGGACGTATTCGATCTTATCAAAAACGTTTGCTTACTCTAGAAGAACGGTTGTTCGGCTGTCAATAACCGAGATTGTTAAAATACATACAGGGTTGATCTTGTTGGAGGTTGTCAAAATGTTAATATTGTATACTCGAAATAAGTAAGTTATACATAAACTACAGTTGTTTGTTCAAGAAGGATTAAAATAATACGTCGATATATAGTGTTGTTAATCGAATATTTGTCCAAAAGTATTATATGTTTGTTATCGTGATACGTATAAATTCGACCATTTGACAATTGCTTCGCAATTAAAATAATACATTTTATTTCATTACATTAGCGATAAAAAGAGAGTATCGAGCAACAACATTGATGATGAGTCCAAAACAAAAAAGATTATTATGACGAGAACTTGAGAGAGCACATAACAAGCTAGGAGTATAGGTTTAATATTTTTACGCATCATGGCCGAAAAGGAGCTTTTCTTGAGAACTTGCGGTGCGTCTCGTTGATGAGCCTCATCGATCTGTTTTCTCTAGCTCCTCATCACGGATTCCACACATTTCCATACAAGCACCGCAGCAGTGGACCCAACAAAACACTCCAACCGCTGATCGCTCACCCGCACATCGCATCGACAAGTTAGCTCCATCACCGTTGCATGCATGTCACTAATGAACTTTAGATCATGTCCATTGTCACGCACAAAGGCGGTGTTAGCCATGTCGTAAATATAGTTATCCATTTACATTGTAGTAAATCTTTGCTGGTAGTGTGTGTCACTTCACAAAAGTAGTTTCAAAATATATTAGATGGTGTCCGTTTATATAAGCAAAATGGGGTGTGTGGGGTGACATGGATTTTATTTTCAATTAAAGTCAATATAAGTAAATGTGGAGAGTCAATCGGTCAATAGTTGTGTCTTGTCAAGTAATTAGAAATGCACATTAAGCCAAATGCAATTAATGAAGCTTCAGAGTACTCATACGCCGTGGCCCAAAGATAACAATTTTGGGCAACTAAACCATTGGGGCAACTAAACTAGTTAGCACGTTGTTTACTTGCAATTCAAAAAATGTTTTAGTAAGGTATGCCACGTGGTCCATAACACTATGATGTGTATGCCTTAGGAAAATATTATTTACCCTTGTTGTTAACATACAAATGGTATTATTAGGTGTACATTTACTTTATATTTTTACGTAACAATATACAATTATAATATAACTAACAATTTATGTCATGAACTCCAAGTATGTGTGCAGTTGCCTGTGGTTTCTTCAGTATTGCATGGTTATTTTGAAATAACCCAAATCGGGGATGCGCAAAAGTAGGACAAACTTTAATATTGAGGAAAAGACGTATTCCCACAAAAGTAGGACAAACTTTAATATTGAGGACAAACTAAAACGATGGTGCTGCCCAGTGTCATGTACTTGAACTGTTTATGTCTATTAATTATAAAGTTTACGTATTCCATAAAAGGTGGAATTAAAGAAATCCTTCAAATCTATGCATCATCACATTCGGTTAACAATGACTTTGCGGTAGTAGCCTTGGTCAAAGGATGGGAGTGTTAGTGATGTTGCCACCGCTTTGTTTGGCGCTATCCACTGCCAAGATTGGTAAATACAATCGCTAGTGCGGTTGTGGTGAATATGGAAACAACAGGGCTTTTGTGAAACATTTTGCTTGTACCGTACTTATTCCCCGATTCACTGCCGATCAAATAATTGATCTTTTAAACACTCCAATTGGCGAATGAAACCCCAACCGCTCCCAAGTATAATTTTCACAAATCCCATATCAAATTCACTTTCAACGTACAATGGCACCTAAATATTCCAAACCCACAACTTAGTCGCATACCTAGTCAAGAACGACCATTACGAAGGTTTTCATGAGATGATTGATTTCATCAAACATAGTCCCATACACTATGCATTAACTGTAGAACCCGTCATTGTTAAAGCTTATATCTGGCGATTTGGAGGAATCTTTGAAATTCAAGAAAGAGGTGGAAAAGAGGTTATTAGGGCGGTTGTTGATGAAACGGAGATTCGATCACGAGAGGAGGTTATTAGAGATGTTTTGAAGCTTGAGGATGCTAAAGGAGTTGTTAATCATCGATCTTTGAAATATTTGAAGGTTTAGAAAGAATGGGTTATGAGAGAAAAGGGATCGTATAAAGTTTCACAAAGGTATGTTTTCTCCGCAATGGAAGTTTTAATCCATACCTTGCTCAAGTGTGTAAGCAATAAAACAAGCTGGATTTGATGAGTTTCCTCAAAGATTGCAATCTAACATGTCATCATTTATCTCAAGAAAGGGTTTTAAGCGGTCTCGAATGATTTTTGAGGGTTCTCAAAAGAACATTAAAGAACAATTAAATGCTACCTCTATCATAGGTTTGTTCAATTGATAGCGAGAAAGTCAAATAATGAGAACCCATTCCCATACTAAAAATACGACGTTTACATATGCTTCCTAGGTGTTTGCCCATATGAGGAAAAATTGAAATTTTACAGAACCATAACACCTTTGTTTCCTCACATGCTAAATCGCCACAACTTATAAAGGAGGAAAATCCACAACCCATTCTATCCATCGATGAACCCCCGCCACCACTTCCAAAACCAATTCCAAACCCTTACCTTCAACATCTGCCGAGGCTAGTTGTAGTGGTGAAGGACATGAGGGTGTAACGGTGTGGTAGGTGACATGAGTGGAAGGGTGAAAGACATGAGGTGTAACTCTTTGTTTGGGCGTGGCGGCGACCATGTAGTGGAAACCTAAGTAAGACCCAACCACTGGCAACTCCTAATGTGGAGAGTTCGCTCGAGCTCAACACAGATGGAGGAATCCCCAGGAAACTGGCTAACTTGGGGTCCATGGATACGGAGCCTCGGTCGGATGCCAGGTACTCACATCCTATGATTCACCTCTCGGAGCAGGTCACACAGATCGGAGTGATGAGGAAACACGTAAAACTGAACATGAATTGACTGGTAATGATACTTTTGTGCATAATCACAATTCCCAGTGTACACCTCTCGGACCAGTTAACACATGTCAAAGTTGTGAGGATAAAATGGAACTTTTAAAGGAATTGACGGATAAATGTAGCAACATGGAGTCTAAAATGTCTGGTCTTGACGAATTGACAACCTCTCTAGCTGGAACTATTAAAAGGTTGAAGCACAAGCTGAATGTTTTGGAGAGAATGAGGAGACCAGGGATTGCTGCATATAGAAGAGTCAAAAGGATGGGTAAGAAGGCTAGCTCCTCAAAGGATCGAGAGGTTGGAGGATGAATCCAAGCAGGGGAGGAGTAAAGCATTGATTCGAGGGAGGATGTGAATTTTGATGTGGTTTTGGACTCGGATAGTCGTGCTTGTCGGGAAGGTTATCCGGTGTCGACATGCAAGGAAAAGTCTGCGGCGATAAATGATGCTTTAAAGCTACTTGTGCGAGAAAAGAGAAGGCGTTAGTGCGGCGACAACCATCACGTATGTTGTTGCATCCATTGCTTCTAAAGAAGAAGCCCTTCTTTGGAACCACCTCTAAGGTAATTATAATAATCATATTGGATATTCCCATTGCTATCACAACCATCGCCAATACAATCACAACCAACGTTACATCACCACCAAAGACAAAAGAAGTTGAAAAGGAGGTTGCCAATCAAGTGCTAAACCAAAAGCAATCTTTACCAATCCACGAACCTATCGTTGCACCCATTCCTCGCTACAATTAAACCTTATGCACCTAAACCCTTGGGAAGTTTGAAGATTGGTGAGCTGTCAAGTCGGTTGTTGGTAAACCGGATATTGGAAAGGGTAAAGGAATTGCAAATCTGCTTTTGAAGCTTAATAGTAAACATGAGCGGGAAGCTTATGATAGAGAAAAACTCGCTTAGTACATTTGGAACTAAATGTTGATGTAATTAATAGGAAAAGAAAAAGCAACAAGAGGAGGAAGCTTCTCGGTGATTGAAAAATTGAAAATGAAGGACAAGTGTTCCAAGGATCGGAGGAGGCGATACATGAAGAACCGGAGATTGTAAGCTTTATGGAGGGTAAAAGGTTTGGATAGGATGGGAGATCAAATTTCCACTGCTCAACCTACAAGATTTAGAGAAAAGACTCGGAGTTCACTATGTACCTAATGAATAAGAAATTCAATTCTTGATTGCAAAAGATCCGATGATCAAGAACAAGGCAATTGACCTTATATATGATGCATCTTTAAGCGAAGAACAAAGAATTGCACAGTTAAAAGATTTCGCATGATGAAGAATAATCAAGCACTTCAAGAGGCTATTGTTTCATCGAAGAAGGGTCAAAGGAAATCAAGACAACCGACTAAGGCACAAGTTATTGCATACATGAAGAATTCTCATTGCAATGTTGGTGGTTGGAAAAGACATCAATTCAAAGGAATGTCGATGATAAAGTTGAAAGTATCTACTACGAGTTCAAAGACAAAATAATTGTTTTATTCCAATGGACTCGAAGAAGAATCAGAAGGTATCCCAATTTGAAGAGAAGGGCAAAGATAGTGAATCTCGGACATCTAAGAAGACAAAGTTTGGTGAAGAACAAGAAGTTCCAAGCGAGAAGTTCACCGAGAAGCTCAAGTAAATATGTTAGAATGTATAGGATGGTGCAAAACTAAGCTTTAGCATAATCAGTAGTTATAAGTTCAAAGTTAAGGGATAAGGTCAACAACCTAGCATTTATTAGGCGATTAATGTTTTTAAATGCGGTTAGGTAGAGGCTTTCTTTTATAGTGACAAAATCATAAGCATTTTTTTATTAACATTGGTTTTACATACACATATCAAAAAACCCTTAAAAATGACTAAAAAAAGGTAGTGGGTTTTGGTTTCAGTAAATCTTATTTTTCTAATGCTAACCTTGGTTTCACGCATCTTTAAAGACTTCGTTTATTTTGCGATATCATAACAATATCTTGATTCAAGCATAACACCGCCTCAGCGATTCGGATACAATCGACCATGTAATCCATGGGCTTCGTACTTCCCAAACGTGAAACCTCCGAAAGTGATTCAAGCTCTATATCCAGCTATTTGTCAACCTACACTCAGTGACTATTCGCGGACCCGATGTGGTAGCTTCTGCGACGATCTGTTGAAAAGGCAACGTTTATGAGTTTCGAGGAAAAAATGCCTCGATTAGTGATGCCGAAAGTCGGAACCTCCGGGTAAAAGGATTCGGGTAATAGGACTTGCAAATAAACAAACATGGGCTGATATTAAAGAGAAGAAATTTGGCATAAATAATCTCTCCACAACAGGGAGGCGGCGAGACAAAGGCAAAGGCAAAGGGAAAAGAAAATGGCTTACAAGTAACATCCGTTACCTTATCTACTTGGTTTGTTGATGTACTAAAACAACTGGAATGGTTGTTATCTGTTTAATCTATAATATGTGCACTGAAATCTGCTGTGACTATTTGTGCGAGATCTTTTTAGTATTTATGCATATGCCTTGAGTTAAATAGGTGGAAATTGAAAATTCACTTTTACGTGTATGTTTACTTTTTACCTATAAACAAGTAATAAATAACCACAAAGTTTAACAGGTTACATTTGAAAAAGGTTTGGATTTGAAAAAGGTTCGTGGTTTGGATGTTTAACCCACCAAACATGACATTTTTAACAGGGCATTTTTATAACAATAAACAAAATTAAAGAGACCATAGAAGGAATCTATACCAACGTATTATAGACTACATAATTACGAATCAGATGGATATAAAAAGAACAATGTATTGTAGAATGGAATTAAAGCGTGTGTAACATAGGCATTAATCGAATAACAACAACGATTCATTATAACATGGATCGAATAACAATAATCGAATTAAAAGCGTACCATACTTTGCCACATTATTGGAACAAAAGATTGAGCAATTGAAGGTGGTTTTCTTGTTGTACAAAATGTAACGAACGGAGATAATCGGTTGCAATGAACATTGTACGTTAGGAGCAAGAGAGGTGTCGACGCGAGACTATTTCATTTGTGAAAAGATTAACTAGGAAGGCTTTTATGCGAGAAGCAAAAACATCGAGTGAAGAAGGCGGATCTTTGAAAGCAGTGAGTATTGGATTTTGAATTTAAATTCACTATACTTTCACTATTCAAATGTGTACTTTTTATGCAACGTAAAATGACAAAAACCATTTTAAAAATACGGTTCCCACCGACTTTTGGTTCTTAAAAAAACAATCCTTCTGTCTGAGAGACACTTGTGACCGTGGTTGAGTTAGTATAATATGTTGGTTCCCTCGGTCTAGTTTCAACTTTAAAATAAAAGTGGTCATAAAGTGATATGCGTCATGGTAGCCTTGATTTTTGTGTCATTTTCCCATATATTAATCATAAGTAATGATGTTATTATGTGTGACCCTATGGTCTCATAATTTATCGTTAATATAAGTATATGTTATACTTTGCACATATGTGTAGGTTTCTTGTTTATAAAGCTCGTATTGGTACACATTCCAGGATATTAAGTTTCATCTTATTTGTTGTTTGATTGGTTGTTGTTGCCAATAAAATTGTTTGGTAAAAAATGGATGTTTTTTGTTGTTCATTGTTCTTGACTTGTGAAGTGAAGATTTTGTTTCCGGTTGTTAGTTTACCAACCAAAAAGAGTTTCTTATGAAGTTAGGTTTCATCTTTTAGGCCTGGGATTTTCTAAGAAAAAATAAAGATGGTAAAATTATAATGGTGGTGGTGGATTCAAGAACACCTAAATCTATGTGTGGTAGTGATGTATTTGTTTGGTTTGATGGAATTTTATGTTTTACTGTTAACATAAGTTTTTTGTGTGGCTCCGGGAGTGCTAGAAAATCAGAGAATGCCGGAAAAATTGGAGAAGATGACCGGAGACGTCATGGCGTCTATGTAGCATGTATGCGTAAGTATCATTTTTTGCAGGTTAAAACTAAGTTTATAATGACACCAACACAAAAACGTTAAATTTGAAAGGCATTGTGGTATTTTTCGGGGTTATTGATGTGATATTTGAACATTTGAAAACATCTGTTGCTGTTAAATGAATTTAACCCATTTTGGATTACTAGTATTATTTACCTCGTATATTTTCAACATTTAGTTTGCAAAAGGTTAACAGATTATAGCGCCTTTGTAAACATAGAAAAACGAGGATCATGCGTGACTTTTAACCCTCACACATGACATTTGAGATCATATTACCTCTAGCCTTGTAGGAAACACGAGTTGAGAGATGTGAAGTCTTTTATAACCACTTAGACTTTTATTATGATTTATGTATATATCTTTATGCAAATAACTTAACACGGAAACATAATTTAAAAACATTACACGATAAAGTATTTGTATACATATGTATTCTTAAATTAGTAGCTCTCGAGGCCGATCAGTGGATGGATCAGCTACTACTTGTTGGGTGTTTTAATGTATGGCAGATTAGTGGAGTTACCAACTCTCCTCAATGTTTTAAGATCATAAGCAATCCAACACCTCGATCGATCAGTGTGATAGAAATACCACATGCACTTACAATCACTTGAGCATTTGCTCTCACATTGCCTTTGGTTTGTTTCATCTCCACTTGTGTACCTGATCATAAAATGATTAACCCCTTCGAGCTTGTAATAGTGAAAATTGCTAGCTTTGCAAGATGTCACCTTTTTTACATCACAATCTTTACTCCAACCAGTTAGCCCATTTGGTGTCGGGCACGCCACACATTGGTTATCCTCACATAGCCCAAACTTCCCACAGCGTTCTGGTAACTGACATTCACCTACCCATGAATCCCTAGTCTAAGATACGTTAACGTATTGTTGTACTTAGAAAAGACAGAGTTGCTACGTGATCTTACCATCAGAGGGTTTGAATTCGTTACCTCAAAATCCATGTACAAGTAAGGTATTAAAAAACCATTTTCAGATTCTGGTTCAGATTTTAGAGTTAGATTGACAAAAGTGCTTAGCTTGTATCATTGTATATCCATGGGCTAAATGACCAATAAACCATTGGGCAAGGTGAGTTGTTGCTCTTGTAATACAACGCAATCCTTCATGCCTCGAGTACAAAGCTGTATGGTCCATCACTGTTGTTCTTGACCGAAGCTCGACTCACAAGCTTACTCACATCATTGGCACGGAGACCTTGACCCACCAAGAGAGTATCGGTTGGGGAATCAAAGCTTTGCCATATGTAATTACCCTTCCCGTCATGAAGAACCATGTTCCTGTTGGATATTTTAGTGTAATTGGATTAACTTGTTTTGACCAATTTCATCATAATAATACATCATTTAGGTTTGGAGGTGCGGAGTGCACACCTACTTGAATTTATTATGATCTTAGGGCGAAGCCCTGAGGACGGGTCCGGCGGCGCCCTGTCAGCAGGTCAGGCGGCGGCCGGCTGTGGTCAGGCGGGCTGAGTTCGAATCTTCCTGCCGAAATTCTCTTGAAGGTTTTCTGCTGAAGTTCAATCTGCTGAAGCGATGTTGAATCTGCAGGCGATGTGGAATCTCTTGAAGTTGTGATTCTCGAAAGTTATGTTCCTCGAAATTAACTTTCGGAAATTGAGGACAAAACTTGTCAACTTGAACCCTAAAAGCGCCATTGGCGCTTATCCCGTAATATGTTATATACGGTTTGTTTGGTCATTATCAATATAACGGTTCAATAATATCTCGACACACACATACGTAAAATTCTCATTCTACGAATTGTATCCGATTGAATAATTTGGTATAACCGCCGAATTGATTCGATCTGAAAGTGTTCACACGCCTTTCAGAGATTAAGCATATCCATTGGTGTTCGTTATTACTACATATCCCCTTCAGTTCCCTGTAAATTTATGTATCCTTTTAATTAAAAACCGTAGATTTCTAAAAAATGCATATCAATTTTAAGTAAATGACCAAAGACTTGCATTGGTTATGTATAATACTAAAATTTAAAATAGTGAGAAATTAAACAACTTAATTACCATTTGGAAGTAGCTCAAAACCAACCATACACTTGTTGGCGATATTCGTTTAACCGTTCCTAACGTTAGTGTGGCATTTTCCTTAACGGGTTTACCTCGATTAGCTTCCCATACTCAATACATTTGTGCTTCTGATCGAACTGTACCCATACGTAAAGCTAAAGTGAATGCATTTGGAGTGGTATTGTAAAAACATAGCTGGGGTTCCAGAATTGGCCAACATTTCGATAATTTTAATGATGAATGATTTTCCCTTGAATGTATCACTATTCACATTGCCAATATATAGAAGTTACATAGGGTTTTACACATGAAGTTGGGCCGAACATATAATAAAAATAATGGGTGAGCACAAATACAATATAAATACAAACTAATATATACAATGGTTATTACTCCCTCGCAGTTTGAGCGGGAGGATTACGGACGCTCAAACTGGATCGAAAATCTGCAAACAACGTGTAAGGTAGGCCCTTAGTGAAGATATCTGCATACTGAAACAATGAAGGAACATGAAGAACACGCAGGTGACCAGTTGCAACTTTCTCCCGAACAAAATGAATGTCTATCTCTATGTGCTTCGTGCACTGGTGTTGCACGATATTAGCTGACATGTCTCTGCTACGGCATTAGCAACCCCCCGGTATTCCGCCTCAACACTAGATCGGGACAACGTATCTTGACGTTTGGAAGACCACGTAAGAAGGTTGTCCCCTAGAAACATACAATACCCAGAGGTAGACATGCGAGTAATGGGTCAACCTGCTCAGTCAGCATCAGAATATGAAGTAAGCTGAGATGTGTGGTAGAGCGATATAACTGGAGTCCAAGATCAGTAGTGCCCTGAACATAGCGAAGAACATGCTTCATAGCGTTTAAATAAGGCTCACGAAGATCATGCATATAAAGACATAACTGCTGAACAACGTATGATAAATCAGGTCTAGTAAAAGTCAGGTACTGAAGAGCCCCGACGAGGCTATGATATAGAGTAGGATCAACAACTGGAGCTCCTTGAGGTCTTAACTTCTTCTCAGTATCAACGGGAGTCCTACAAGGGTTATAGTTAAGCATGTGGGCCCGCTCAAGTATCTATGTGGCATACTTGGATTGAGATAAGAATATGCAAGATGAGGTACGTGTAGCAGATACACCAAGAAAATAGTTAAGCCCAAGGTCTGTCATAGCAAATTATCCCTTTAATGAGGAGATAATACGCTGTAATAAGCCTGAGGAAGAAGCTGTGAGAATAATATCATCCACATATAGTAATAAATAAGCTGTGTCTGCCCCGTGATGATATATAATAAAGACGAGTCAGTTTTACTGTGCTGAAAACCAACTCGTAAGGCATAACTGACAAAGTGCTAAAACCATGCACATGGTGCCTGTTTGAGACCATATAAAGATTTCTGCGAAAGGCAGACATAATTAGGGTGAGAAGAATCAGTAAAGTCGGGAGGCTGGTGCATATAAACGGTCTCAGTCAAATGTATAAGAAGAAATGCATTATTCACTTCAATCTGATGGATATGCCACCCTCGAGATACAGCATGACTAAGAACAGTGCGGATAGTGTCAGGTTTGACCACGGGACTGAATGTCTCATCACAATCTATGCCTTGTTGTTAAATTTTGCCGTTTGCAACCAAACGGGCTTTGTACCTGTTAAGAGATCCGTCTGCATGAAACTTATGCTTAAAAATCCACAAAGATCGAACAACATTCACATTAGGTGGACGCGGGACAAGAACCCTCGTACCATTTTTAGTTAATGCGTTAAATTCATCTTGCATAGCATTTTGCCAATGTGGGTTGCGAGAGGCTTGGACGTGAATTTTTGGAATGAGTGAGAGTGTATTAGCATGAAGTTTAAGCACTCTATGGGTTTATTTGTGCCATCGCGAGACCGTGTGACCATAGGGTGACGAGATGTCGTATTGGGGTTTGGGTGAGGTTGTCGAGTAGTGGCGGAGGGGGGTTGAGATGGTCGAACTTGTGTCAAGTCCGGTTGAGTCTGGTGATTGGGTTTGGCTGTTATAGGCTGGTGGTTGGGTTGGGCTGGTATAGGCTGAGTAATGGGCTGATATGGGCTTGAAGATGGTGACGTGGGCTGTTGGGAGTTATTAGAGTGTTGGCCTTGTAGATCGAGTGTTTACTGTGGAGATGGAATGGGGGCATTACATATGTCAGGGGTGGTGAGTAATTTAGTTTGTGTGATTGAGGGATCAACATTTTGTTCTAAAAATTTATACGAGGGTGGGTTAGAAGTTGTTGTTGATGCAAAAGGGACTACGGTTTCTTCAAAGTTGACGTGACGAGAGATTATGATTTTATTTGTTTCAAGGCTAAGGCAACGGTAGCCGCGATGGTTGTTAGGATAGCCAAGAAAAATGCACGGGGTAGATATAGGTTGTAGTTTATGAGAGGTGTGTATATGTGGGTAACACAAGCAACCAAAAATGTGTAAGTGTGTATAGGATGGCGTTTTGTTAAAAAAATTTGTGAATGGAATGGCATTTTTTATGGAGGTTGAGGGTAATATGTTGAGTAAATGGGTGGCCATAAAAAGAGCTTCGGTCTAATATTGAGGTGGTAAGTGTGCTTGAAAGAGTAAGGTTCGTATAAGGTTATTAATTGTTCATAACATTCTTGACGTTTTGGGGCAAGAGAAACGGAATTGTATACCATGCGCTTTAAAAAGTTCGTGTTGTTGTGTGTTGTCGAACTCGCCCCATGGTCACATTGAAATGCTTTGATTTCTTTATTAAATTGATTTTTCACATAGGCACGAAACTGAGGGAATTTACTAAATGCATCACTTTCTTAAGAGGTTAAATCCACAAGAAATGAGAGAAATGATCAAGAAAGATAACATAATAATTTAAACCACTAACACTAAAAATAGGTGATCACACATCCGAATGGACAATGTCAAAAATGTTTGCAACAAGAGTAGAAGAATGCGAAAAAGGAAGTTTGACATGCTTACCAAGTTGGCACGCATGACATTAAGTCGTAGACTTTGGTTTATTACATGAGATAAATTTATTCAAAACTAAAAAACGTAGCACTTCATCGCCGGGGTGACTGAGTCTTTGGTGCCACGTGGAATGGTTGGACGTCATGAGAGCAGTAGGTGAGCTGGTGTAGGATGTGTGAAATGGGTATAGATCTCCAGTGCTATTACATCGGAGGAGCACTTAAAGAGTCTGAAAATCCTTCACAGAAAAGCCAAATTCGTCAAATTCAATACTACATTTATTATCACGAGTAAATTGACAAACGAATATTAAGTTTTTAATTATGTGAGGAGTTATAAGAAAATTTTGTAGGTATAAGGGGCGATGAAAAACATGGCAAAATGCTAGGTCCGATGTTAGTAACCGGTATGGTTGACCCATTAGCAACAACAATAGATGTATTAGCACGTTTATTTAAAATGGTTGTGAGTTTACCTGCGTCCGAGGCCAGATGTGAAGTTGCACCAGTATCTAAAAATACCACGCTGTGCCCCATTATTATTCGTGTAGCAAAGAGTCATGGCATTGAAAGCTTGAGGAAGATTAGTAGGTTGATCATTGTATTCCTAGTAGCCACGAGAAGCATGTGGTCGTGGGCCATAAGCTGTGGGTGTAGGCTGCTGAGGGACTGGGCCAAGTATAGAACCTGTTGGGCCAAGAGCATGTCCACTGTTGTGCTGAAAGGAAGATGAACCATCCCATTTTTGGTATTTGAGGTGCTCGTGGTTGTGCATGTGGTCCATGAACATGCATTTGTGGGTATTATTGTTTCTTGGACAAGGCGTTTGGTTTCGTTAATGGGAATGAGGCCCATGACTTTCAAAGTCATAGTCGGTGTTCATTTGTTTTGTTTTGTGGGTCCAGAATGAAATGGGTATATCATATCATAGATTCATTCTGTGCACACCATTTGGTGTCTATGAAATCCATTCCCATGGATTTCTTTTTTCCACTACAAAATTAAAATATCTATACACTTTTTCATACCATATTTTATCAACCAAACATAAACAATCGTAATGATACACTTTTTCATACCCATTATCATTCCACCTCATTCCAAATCAAATCTGTTTATCATTCCCAGCAACAAACCAAACGAGCCCCTAGTTTGTTTACCATGCAAGTACTTACAACGAGCACCATAACGACAGTTCCTACGTTGGAAATTCTTACACAATTCCTTTTTCCATTACCTTTACCACCATTACTTGTTGCTGCCATGAGGACCGTGGACGAGGACGATGTGTCGCGAGCATTACCCTGGGCTTGTTTCCTGTTCAAACGAGACTCCTACAGCAGGAGCATGGAGCGAGTCTCGAGTAAGCTTAGCGGACTCTTCTTGTGACGAATAATACTACCCACATGTTCATATTTTTCACCCAAACCATTGACCGCATACATTACCATGTTCTTATCATCCATAGGAGAGCCAATATTCGAAATAATATCGGATATTACCTTGATGTGTTTGAAATACTTGGCTATGGAGAGGCTGCCAAGATCCATGGATCGAAGCTCTTCATGAAGCTCCGCAGCACTAGCATCCTTATTGTTGTGAAAAAGATCTCTTCCACACATCGTGAGCCAAGACGTTCTTTTTCAAGACTGTTTATAAGAGAGATGTAGTGATGCTGCCATAGATCCAGACCTTGACTAAAGAGTCAAGTTTCTTCCATTCCACAGCATTGGTGCTTGTGCACGCATACGTTCTGTCTAGGAGACCTTGAACACCAAAACTAAGACAATAAGTCATGAAGAGTTCACTCCACGCGTCATAGTTAAGCTGTTTGAGATCTAAGACGAGGGGTGAGCTTTGATGTTTGCAACACCGAAGGTTTTTTCCATGTTGATAGTTGTTGGTGGTGGTGGTATGTTAGAGTCGCCAACAGCCATTAGAGAGTGAAGAAAGTGGCGCCTGTGTAGGGTTTTTGGAGAGAATCAGATGAGAAGGTTTTACCATAATAATGAATGAGGAGATAGGGGAAGTTTGTTATTAGGATCTGATTACCATAATAAGGAATGATTTTCCCTTGAATGTATCACGATTCACATCTATCTATCTTTTCTAATAAAACAGAGTTTTTAAAGAGCCTTCTAATTAATTTTTTTCAATTATAACTATTAACATCATACTGACACGTGGCATTTAGAAAATTCAACCATCCAACTAATATATCACCGATTCTTCTGGGTAAAGTCATAAACATTCAAAACAATCTCCTTTTACTTCAAAACCCATTGACTTTCCTACTCAAAAAATTCACCAAAGATGACCTCCATTCAGAATCTTCTCCTCAAAAAAAAAGATACGCCAACAAAGATATCATATTTTCGAATAAAAATCAACATTCCTAAAGATCGGATGGTTTAAAAATCTCCACACAAGGTACACTGATTTTTATTTTTTGAGGTTTAATTTTTTTTTATAAGATCGGATGGTGTTAGGTTTGATGTATTCATTTTTTTTTTGTTTGATTTAAATAATTTTTTGAGGTTTAATTTAAATGATATAATTTTCTTAGGTGTTTAATTAGATTATTTTAATTTTTTTGGGCTCAATGGTAATTGGTTGTCACGATTTTTAAATATACTTGTGGAATTATTTAAGGTTAATAGGTTCTCAGCATGAAAATAATTACAACATTTTATTTGATTTGGTCATTCTTATTTTTGGAAATTGTTATAATTGATTTGGGCATTCTTATTTTTGGGAAAATGTTTTCTTGATTGACAATTACAATCAATCAATCAATTATAACAATACGTTTTGCTTTTGCAACGAGCCGATAAAAACTTATGTGTTTGTGGTATCTGCATATCAAAACTACATACTTCTGCTTATTTCTTTTCACTGATCAAATGGCTATTAGGTTTGACAATGGTTTCATCTCCGACCTCTCCGCTGTACGAGACAATATTGTGTTACGTGTTCGTATCATTAGGGCTTGGATGCAACCCGTTCACAGTAAGCCCAAAGTAATCAACCTGGAACTCATTATTATGGACGAGCAGGTATCTTGATGGTTTTCAATGTTAGTTTGTAATTGTCACTTTAAATCATTCTATTAATAGTTTCTGAAATCTATTTTTTTAATGTTGTTAGGGCGCCAAAATGCAAGCAACGGTTAGGATGTCTCTGGTCCCTACGTTCAAGCAACAGTTGAACGAGGGTGATGCGGTTGTCTTGCGGATGTACAGTTTGGGCCAAATCCAACCAAACTATCGAATTGTAGGCAACCCTTTGAAGCTTAACTTTGTTAGCAAGACCCAGGTAAATCAGTGTGTTGATTTCAAGGGATCTGTGCACGGCTTTGTGTTCAAGCCTTTCAAAGAAATTGTGCAGTGTAAAACCGAAGCGGTGGGCCAATTTGGTATATTACTTATCATGTTCATCCATTCTATCATTAGATTTCGTATGCAGTGCCGTGTCCAGGATGAGACGGGCACTGCAAGCTTGGTCCTGTTTGAAAAAGATGTCAAAAGCTTATTAGATGGAACTTCTGCATATCAACTATTGGCCTCACAAGAAAAGGTAAACATTTTAGGCCTTCTACGAATTAGTACATTTTTTGACATTAATTGACATTACAATACTCTTATTTATGCAGAATGGTAAGCTGGATGAATTCCCAGCTGACTTTAATCGTATACTTGGTAAAAAGTATGCTTTCAAAGTGAATATGGATCAGTGGCAATCAAAGAAGTTGTTAAAATCATGGACTGTCCAGAAAATGACTGCTGATCCTGAAATCATCAATGCACTCACTCCGATGATAACACCATCAAAGGTACACCAACCATCTATTGCACACAATATTGTTTGGTCTTACCATGTTCTTATGTGTGCTTTAATTGAAACAGGGTGATACAAGTGAGGCTGCTGTCAAAGACAAAAATGTGTCACCGCTGGTAATTACTAAGACTGATTTATAACCTTTACTTATAACCTTTAGAAGTAAAACCTTTCCCTTATTGCAACATAGCGAAAACCCTTTTTTTGAACCGTTTGCATTTTCTTTTATTAGGATCTTGCATCTGCTATGGATGATAATGGGACCCCCAATGAAGTTTTGAAAAGTACTACAAGTAAAATTATCAAACTGAGATAATGTACTACAAAATTTGTTATCCAAGGTTTGATTATTTTACCCTTGGACAAACAAGTAATCAAAATTAGTTTCACAAACCAAAACATAGATAACCTGCTGTTTGTGATTCCCAAAAGACAATGTCATTGTATGATTTTTGTAATTTGGACCATTGTTAATGAGAACTTGCTCTTTACTCTATGCATGCTTAATGCGTGTTATTGACTTAAGTTATTCCATTCTTTGCAGAATGATTCATATAAAAAAAAAATGGATGCTACAATATGTTATGTTTTGGTATTCAAATCAACAACAATGACGACGACAACAACATCAACATAGCAATCGGTCAAGCGTTTCCATGTTTCCAGTTAAAGAAATTCACAGTAGAAGATTAGTAGATTAGTATCCTTGCTAGAAGGTAACTTCCATATTCAACCGCCTATTATTCTCTATTATGGTAACATCGCACTAGAAGGTAACTTCATTGTTTTCACAGTGACATAATTAGTAGTGCGTTTGTGATCCGTATCTGTTGCTACCACAAGTATTCAAACAATCGGCAGCAAATGACGCTGCTAAACAAAGTAAATCTGCTAATATTAGCATTTTAGAAGGCATCATGATTTAATTATTCTAAACTTTTAGTACGATGTTGTTGAAATCGAACTGTGTGTCATTATTGAATTTTATTCTACGTAAGTTCAGTTAAGAATGACATGGACCCGAAATCAAGCGGATGATTTTTTTATTTTATTTTTTTAAATGCTCCTCAACTGTTTGGAGTTTTCCGTAGTATTTTGTGTGTTCTTATTAATTTTTTGTGTTTATAATGATAACTGAGAATGCCATGGACCAAAAATCAAAGGTTGAAAATTGCTAAAATTACTCCCCCGTTGTAAAAGGCTTTTTTTTTTTTTTTTTTTTTTTTTTTTTTTTAGTGGGTGGTGTTCTGACACTCATTTTTATCTCTATAATACACATACTCCATCTTTTTAATCAACATTATTATTACTTTCATCTAGGTTTTTGAGTTGACCCTTGACAAAGTATCTTAATCCGACACAATTCTGGAGTATCAAAATGCTTATCGGTTGCGGATGTTGTGTCACATTGTTGTAGCAAGGTGATGAACTTATATAATAACAATCTTTTAACATTTACATTAATATTGTATCTATGGATACTAAAGTTCATTATTTTCGTTGTATACAGCCTGCTTACTATGAAGTGGATGGGTGGATGCAAAAATAGTTTACATTGTGGATCGACTGCATACTCGACGAAATATGTACTTACTTACTTTGGTTACCTTAACCATTCAACACTTATTTCTTATATGAGATGAAGAAGTTAAAGTTAATGATGAGTCTGGTGCAGTTAAAGTTTAAAGGTTAGTGGCGTTGTTAATGTTGATTTTTGCGAGGCTTTCATTGCTCAATATTATTTGATTAGCAGTTGCGTTGATTGAAATGAAAAAGGTTGATTTATGAAATGATGGTCGAGTATTTAACAAAGTTATTAGTCATCGCGCGACGCTCGCGATATCAATATCAGTTCAGATTTCCTTATTTCACATTAAGATGGCCTCCTAAAACGACACATGAAGGTAATTTTGCTCTTTTTACTGTGTGTTTATTGATATTACCCCTCCAATCAAGGTGCCAAAAAGGTTATTTTTTGCAGGTTCAAATGGGTTGACATCGTCTAATATGCTCACACTTTTTTAAACGTTTTATTGAATATGTATTAGATAAAAGCTCAATAACTACATTGTTAATAGTTAAATAATAAGGATGAAGCGAGTTAGGACATTCCAAAGTTTTACTCATTGATAGCAGATGTGTCAAAATTACTACAGTATATGTTAGTTACTTCAAATTGTATTTAGTTATTACATGAAAAGTAATATGAAGTGCTTTAGAAGTTTCCAGTTGATATATTACTAATATATCTCCTTTTTGCAATATAATTTTGACATATCTTAAATTTTCTTGCCTCTTATTAGTACTAAAGGAACATGCTTTTCATGATATGATAGTAAGCCCAAATTAATACTGTTTCTTTATATTAGAACATGCTTTTAACGATATGGTAGTAAGTCCATCTAATCTACATGTGATTATTTTCTGTAAAGTCATATTGTTAAATTCTAAAATAGGTTTGTTTTATTTCAAGTCCATACTGCGTGCTTATAAAATTTGTGATAACACTACTGATGTAGTTAAAAAAAATACGCTGACGTATATTTAAAGTTCACTCATGAATTATATTATGGTATATTCATTGTTACAGAGTAACAAGTTGGAGGCCACTGTTAGAATAACTTTGGTCCCTGGCTTTAAACACAGTCTTAATGAAAATCTTAATGAAGCGATGTTGTGGTACTGCAGATGTACGGAACCTGAGTATCGTGTTGTGTCGCACCTAAAGCGTCTTAGTCTTGGTAGCAATAATTTGGTCAATAAGTGTGAGTATTTCAAGGGTGTAGTTCATGGGTTTAATTTCAAACCTTTCAATGACATATTGCCATGTAAATTTGAAGAAGTGGGTCAATTCAGTAAACTTAAATTTTGTTGTGCCACAATAGCAGTTTTTTATTAAAACATCGTTTTTTTATATATTTGATTGGTCAAGTAATTGAGTCTGGCAAATTGAGCAATTACGACAAAAATGGTCACCCATTGGTACAAAATTGTTAATAAATAACGGCAAGGAAAGAGCCTTAAATGATGACTTAGCGGCCATAGAGTAGTTTAGAACGAGGTAAAGTATTATGCTGTAACAAAAATTGCCTATAATAGTATGTGTATATTTATCAAAGTAACGTGTGCTAATGATCTACTTTCATATGTAGTTTGGTGTCCCGGCCGAACAATGAGATACAAATGCCGTCTCAAATATCTCTTAAGGAATCCACGTTTTCCACACAATATTTGTATAAGACATCCTAATTGCTTTGAATAATAATGTATTTTATCTCACTTTTAAGTACTGTATGAGCCATTCCAATTTCTAAAATTTACCTGATTATGTAATGGTAATTATGTGATATTGAAAAGGATTATCTGAAATATTGTACTATGACAACTTAGTGCACCAGTAAAGCTGCTAAAACGTTAAAAACTTCGGGTTCTATTATACAAGCTTTTTATTACATCTTCCTGGTTAAGAAAAATAATGTATGTAGACGTAGTTATCAGTTTTATTATCGTTACTATAAAGTAGGTCAAAATATTGTTGTCGCACAACTTGCCATGATGAAGAAATGTGACGTTGAAGTAATAGTGATAAGTAATACATCTATATATTCTTTCTAGCGTTTATTTAGATGTATCACGACATTTTGTTGTTTAAATTTACACAAATATATCGTCATTTACATAGGGTATATGGCGGTTCAGAATGGATATTGGGTTTGAAGTTGTTCCTTCATAATGAGAAAGAAAATATCTTGAATGATGATTTGAAAGGTATTGAAAGCGATAGGGAAATGTATCTAAACACACATATTGCGTATTCATAATCATAGGAACTTTATATTAATTATTGTATCTAATTGTAAAGTGAAAAACTAAGATTGTATGTATCAATTTTGTGAATTAAAACATTAGTGAAAAAAAGTGCCTATATTTCATTTAGCGAATTATGTTACAGTTGAAAATCGTAGTCAAAGGCAACATATCCTATAACATTTACCAGTGGATCAACGGGTTGAAAGACAACAATAATAGTTACTTTACATGCATACTGCATGGTTGATCATGCAAAATCATCTAATGTACATGGACTCTTCAAGTTATCGGCGTTGGGTGCATTATTGTGCATTTTAAGAATATATAAGAATTGGAGAACATGAGACATCCACGTTAATTTTAGTGCTTAATGTATCCACATAACTTAATATTAAAATATATAAAGCTATACATGTGTATGAAATGCAAGCAACAACAGTATTATTGTTTTAATAATCTTAATATTATTCCTAAGAAAAAAATTCAAGTCATAATGAGAATTGCATTGTTGTCAGGTTTCAAGCACTAACTAGATGAAGGCTTCATCGTGATCTTGCTGATGTAAGAGTTTGTAAAAATTCAACCAAAATTGCGTATTGTATCATAATAATAAACTACAATATGTTTGTATATGATTTTATGTTATTTTTAATTTATTTGGCAATTGTTGGACTGTCTATATGCTTGATTTCTTGACATTTACTCTATCAAACATGATATGTTTATAGGTTTCGCTCTGCCATCTTATTACATAAGATGTCAATATTATGTAGCTGTTTAGCTTTTCTTTAAAATACCCGTGAATTTCACGGGTCTTTTAGCTAGTTGCCAATATATAGAAGTTACATAGGGTTTTACACATGAAGTTGGGTCGGGCTGAGCACAAATTCAAGATAAATACAAACTTGTTGTGAATAAGAATTGAGGGAATGAAAAGTATTCTTCAATTGATAATAATGTAAGAGATACAAATGGTATATAGATGAATATTAGGGTAAAAACCCAATAATTAATTAGTAGGCGCTCTTATGAGTTATATGGACATCCACAATAATTATTCATAACACTCTCTTGGATGTTCATATTGTTAATACGCTTAGAAATTGTCGCCTCATTAAAAACCTTGTCAGGAAAATCCAGTGGGACAAAACCATGACTAAGGGAAAAAGAGTGCAACGCGTATTATCTCCCTCTGATGACTACATCACTTGAGCTCTTTGAGTCGACGCATCCCAATGTTGTGACTTAGTTTCCTAAATGTTAAGATAGGAAGTGCCTTGGTAAATAGATCCGCCAAAATGTCGCTTAAACGAACTTGTTGAACAATAATATCACCATTCTTCTGTAGGTCATGAGTGAAGAGGAATTTTAGTAAAATATGTTTCGTCCTATCGCCCTTGATATAACTTTCTTTAAGTTGAGCAATACATGCTGCATTATCTTCATGCAAAACTGTTGGTGCCTCATTCTCTGAAAAATTACCACATGATCTACGTATGTGTTGTATCACACTTCTTAGCCAAACACATTCTCGACTTGCTTCATGTATCGTTAGAATTTCTACATGGTTGGATGCAATTACTGAGATCATCTGCTTAACTGAACGACATGAAATTGTGGTTCCTCCACTTGTAAATATATATCCAGTTTGAGATCGCACATTGTGAGGGTCAGACATTATGTAAGATATGTAATCTTTTAATATAACTCAAATACCTCTAATTAGTATCCTATAAGATATGGACATCCATATTATAAATTATCCATAGCACTCCCCCTTGGATGTCCATTTGAGGATTATGCCTCGTTAAAACCTTACTAGACAAAACCCATTGGGACAAAAATCTAGTGAAGGAAAAAAAAATACATAATTCCTTTATACGCTCGGGGATGTTACCTCATTAAAAACCTTGCCGGAAAACCCTATGAGAACAAAACCATTGTCAAGGAAAAAAGAGTGCAACACGTATCTTCTCTCCCCTTGATGATCACATCACTTAAATCTCTTAGTTGGTGAATATAATAAACCAACTTTGCTAATGTCAATATAGTAAGTACCTTGATAGAATATATGTTTGATTCTCATATAAACAAGTGTTCTCCACTTAACCTTCACATATCAAGAAGGATTAAATATATGCCATACTTATCATTATACGAGTGCATCCTCGTACTTCACAAGTTATATAGTATCAACAAATGTAAAGTAAATGATACATTATATCATTTATGACCACTAGTGAGAACAATCAATGTTTTATATACATTATAACTATGACATCCATAAGTCGATATTGTGATCATCAACTTTATAATTAAAGGGGTCTTTCTTCATATATCCATATAAAGATATATAAAATCTTTCTTTATCTTTCATTATGCACAATGATTTTATCTTTAAGATGTTTAATTCATAAAACAAGACAAAACTTTGTATTTCATTTCAAGGTATTCAACCGTCTTGAAAATCTCCTCATGAGTTCCAGTCACATTTACCTCATCAAAACATATGTAACTTATACCATTTTCACATATAAATCTCTTTAAAACTAACATGGGTAAATTTTGTTATTTCAATGGCTCATTTTTAACCAATACCATATTGCCTTTCACTTATATAGTGATATATTTATCTTGATCAAGTGTTATTCTTGAAATATGCTTTAAGCATTTTAAATCATGAGACATGCTTCATGCATTTTATATCCATCATGGAATCTCAACTTCAAATGAGCTCTATTCATTTTCTTTTAGACGCATTGATGAGTGTCCAAATACTCATCATTTTTGTATAATCTAAACTGCAAAATCATCTGAAAACACTCAAAAACACATCAATATGATCAAAATATCACAAATCAGTGTTTTATGTGTTTTAAATGCAAAATATCAAAATCGGATGAAAAATGTATCAAGTTTGCAAAATTGGCGCTTTAGTCCCCGAGTGTTTTAAAAGTTGTCAAATCTAGTCCTGAATTCAAAATGTGGAAATTTATCATTCAAGGTCCCTGAAGTATTCTAAGTTGTTTAAAATGATCCTTGAATGATTCTTTGGTCAATTGGCAAGAAAGGTCCCTAAACTTTGAAATTTTGCAAAATTAGTCCTTGGACTTTTAAAATGGAATTTATGCAAAAAGGGCCCTTATATTATCAAAGTTGTCAAGTTTGGTCCTTGTGAGAGCATTGGAAAAATATCACTTTCAGTCCTTGAAGTTTGGTCGAATTACATTTTTAGTCCTTGTAAACTAAGCTTAAACCAAACGGACACCTTATAAATAATCCAAGCCCAATCCATTATCCTAGCCCAAACCCCTCGACCCTTTGCCTTGAGCCCCAGGTCCACAACCCTTTTGACCCGCCTTTGTTATTAAACCACGGTCAACCAAAGTCAAACCAGAGAATAAATGCGCCCGAAACCAAGTGTCATTTGTAGCTCTATCTCTTCCCACCGATATTCAAAACCGTAGTGGTTTTCACCACATTTCAACCCCCTCCCATTCCTTGTCCCTCCACACCTTCTAAACAACAAAACTCTTAATTGACTCAACCAAACCCAATTAAAGCTAAAACACGCTTTCAATTGAGATATTTGGCGCCAAAAGCAATGTGGGCGGTTACGATGATTTTGAGTGATCCTAGGGCTCAAATGTGGTGGGAAAGTTTCGAGAGGTCAAAGAGGATTGCTAAAAGTCTATAAAATGGAGAGAGATGCAATGTATCTATGTATGTAGTGTATTTTAATGTTTTAATGTCGTTTAAGTGTTTTCAAGTTAAATTGTAATTTAAAATCCTTCAAGCACTCTGTTTAAGTATTTTAATGTATTGTAAAGCTTTTCCAAGTAGCAATTTCAAGTTTTAATCATTTCTCAAGTTTATGCAATTTCTCATATTTATGCAAAATCTCAAGTTGGATCAAATGTTGTTTTCAGTAGTTTGTATGGACTGATTTAGTACACTTAAGCTCCTAGAAAGCTTAAGCAAGCTTTTAGATACATTTAAAATCAGTTTAGACTCAAAAATCAAAAATTCACCAAAAATCCAAATAATTAGTGAAAAATAAAAAAAGGTTCCATGGAAGTGTTCACAGCTGGAGCAGGGTATATAGTGGATGGCCTTGGGTTAGTAGCTTATTGGTAAGCTTATAGGGGTGCTCATTGATCTTGGTTTTCAGTTTTAAGCATTGGAAGCTTTTGTAAGCTCTTTTGATCATCTTGGCATCTTACTGTTGTACTTGTTCTTAAGCTTTAAATTCTGTTTCTTTATGTTATTTAATCTTGGTTAAGTGTTATTAATCATTAAAATCAGTCTCTTGTTCTTTTAAATTAGTAACTAGCAAAACTCTAGTTTTAACAAGTATAAACTGCATCTTGGTAAATTATTAGTTTGAAGTTGTAATGGGTGTTGTTTAAGGAATCATTAGTCCTATAAAGAGATTATACAAGGTTGTAAATCAGTTTCATGGCTTAAAATTGTGTTTTGATTTAAAAAAATTTCATAACAGTCATCTAAGGGGTGTTTGGTTCTTTGAGTTTGCAAGTACTTTGGTCTTTGGTTTTGTTGGAATTCTGTCTAACTAAGTCTAAATACCGATATCGATCATAAAGTAAGTATTCATAAGTAAAAGTCAACATAGCGATTAATCAAATCTTGGGAGTCCATCATGTTGGCGGTTCATGATCTATGATCATCATTTTGTGTTAGAAAGTTGATAATCTTGCTCAAATCGGTCTTAGTTCATCTTAACATAACATATTAAGTGCTTAAAGTCAGATCAAAATCCACTTTGGTCAACTTTTTACTTGTTCTAAAAAGTCAAAATTTTCAATAGGTCGTTTTGAATAAACTTTGGAATTTCACCTGGGTTTAATAAATAGATTCAAATTATAATCTCGGAGGTATTATAGTCTAGTTGCTATAGAAAATACAAAAATGATAGTTCTTGGTTTCTTAGTCTTTTAAGTGCTTATTCAACAGCTTTTCTTGGGGTACCTGTTGGAAAATCTGCCCTGTGCACAGTTATTGGTTCCAAATTGATAAGCTCATAGAGAGCTTATTAGTGCTTCAAATCTTGAGTTCTCTGGTTCTTTGGAAAGCCAACCTGGTCATCTTGAAGTATCAAGTCTTGTTTTTCACTTTTGAGCTTGTTAGCTAGAAATTGCTACTAGCTTGTATCTTGTCCCATTTTCTGCTTTTTCACTACATAAGTCAAGTGCTTATTTGCCTATTCTTAGCTTATCGGTGTGCTTCTTTTCAATCTTTAGTTTCATTTCAGTAGCTTGTGACTTATTCCATCTTATTCTAGCTTCATTTGATTGTGTAAGCTTGTTTGAGCTTATTTCCACCAAATAAGCTCATATAAGCATGATTGAGCTAATAAGCCATCAAATCAACTTATTTTTGTTTTGTAAATTTTTGTCTTTATTAAAGTTTCATATTATTAGTATATAAGTAGTTTTCAAAAATAAAATCACAAAAACATCAATATAAAAATAGTGATAGCGTTTATTTAAGATTTTTAGCTTTTTGATTTTTCTTTTCAACTTTTAATAAGCAAATCTTGTTTTCTCTTTTCTTAGGTTTCTGTCATCATATAGGATTTTTAGAAAAAGTTTCAGATTTTTCTCTATCTTTTTAGTATTTATTATAATTATAAATAGTTAATAAATAATAAATAAATAGTAATAAATAATTAAAAAGTCTAAAAAATATCTTTTCTGTTTTAAAATTAGTTTTATCATATTTTAGATTTTTCAAAGTTTAAATTTTATTTTTCCAAGTTTATTTTGTATTTTCTAGTATTTAAGTGTATTTTAAATAGTTATTAATTAGTAATAATTAAATAAAAAGTGTGAAAAATATATTTTTAGTTTTAAAATTAGTTTTATAGTATTTTAGATTTTTCAGAATCATAAGTTTATTTTTCTAGCCTTGTTTCCTATTTTCTTTTATTTTAGAGTATTTATTAAGTAGTTAAAATAGTTTTAATTAATAATAATTAATTAAATAGTGTTAAAAATAATTTTCTTTTCTAATAATTTTCTTTTATCTTTAGGATTCCAAAAATGTTATTTTCATATTTTTAGGCCTTTTATTTCTTAGTTTTCACTTTTTATTTTGTACGTCTGCGTAGTTTTTAAAACTTACGTTTACGTTTCTTTCTTCTGATTGTTGTGCTTTCCAATTCTGTGTCCAATTCCTTTCCAATCAATCAGTAGTGTAATATTTCTAATCATAACCTTTACAGATCACTATCCTTAGTGATCATTCCATTATCTGAATCAGTTTAACACACCATTGAGTCTCCGTGGGACTAAACGACCCGGGAATTCATTGTATTCTCCGATCTTCATTGCATTTGTGTTTAAAATTTTTTAAGTCTTTAGACTTGACGGTTTAGCCTGCACCAAATTTTTGGCGCTTGCTGGGAGGCTTTAGCGTGTGTTTAGCCATTTCGGATCCATTGTTGCACATACCCATCATTTGTAAAAGTTTTTGTAAAGTTATAAGAAAATAAAAAAAGTCATTAACACTTTTCCTAAAGTGTTAAAACACCAAAAAATATAAAACAACAAAACAATCGGAGCGTTTTCTATTTTGTATTCTCTTTTAAGGTGATTCTTGAAGAGATACGATTTGGTTAAGCAGGCGATAACAAAAATATTGTCCAAAAGTTTTGAACCCATTTGCAGAGATCTTACCTACGTCTTTTCGGTGGTACTTAATTGAATACATAAAATCAACCACCGCAAATCAAGGCGTTGCACTACCTAACTGGGGTGCGACCATTAATAAGTTCCCGAACATCGATTTAAAACTTGCCTTTGTGTCACTTGTGATTTGGTGTACCTTTTTCAAAGAAGCCATTTCATCCGTGATTATTGGTTAAGTTCACTTGTGTTTTGCCTCATTTGTTTTGAAAATTGGTTTTTATACATAGTGCATGCGCACTCGTTCTTCCAGTTCTACAAGTCCACTTTCGAACTAGGAAACATTCCTCGTAGAGCGTAGAGGACGTTCGGCTCCTTCACCGTGATCGAGGAACGTCTACCACCACCACCGTCGAAATGGCGGAAGACAAACCTATGAATGAGCTTCTCCAAGCACCCATCGAGGGTTACGGAGATGCCATTGTTGTCCCACCATTGTGGTTGATACCTTGAGCTCAAAACCGGGTTGCTCAATCTAGTAACCCAAAGCCAATTCTATGGTTTTGAGCGGGATGATCCTCATGCACACATTCGATGGTTTAACAAGATAGCATCTACCATCAAGTACAAGAATGTCCCACATGAAGCTATAAAGCTTCTTCGTTCCCATTTTCTCTAGGGACAAGCCGGAATTGGCGAGAAACAACCCCTCGTTCTATAGAGACATGGGAAGATCTTGTCACCAAATTTGTTAACGAGTTCTATCCTCCATCCCGAACCACAAGTCTTAAGAATGAGATAATGAAATTTTCTCGAGATTTGATGAATCATTCGGGAGGCATGGGATCGTTACAAAGAGTTGTTTGAGTGTCGCATCACGGTTTTACCGAGTTAATGCAAATGGATACTTTCTACAATGGTCTCAATCAGCCAACCAAGACTCCTTGAATGCCTCCGCGGAGGTAATTTCTGAGCAAGACCACCAAAGAGGCCTTGCGGATCATTGAGAACAAATCTCAAGTTCGTCCTTTCGAGCAAAGACATATCGGTCTAATCTGGACCTTCCTCTTCTTCATCCCGATGAGTACATCTAGCACCGATGCTAAGATTGATAAACTCACGAGACATTGTTCAGCTTTGGTTCTTTCTAACGAGAAGAAAGTCTCCTTCACTCGACCACCAACACATGTTTGAAGTGAAGAAAGTTGAGAGTTGTGTCACTTGTGGTGGTCCTCATGCTTACTACAATTGTCTTGCCACCGATGGTAGTCCTTTTGAGGCCAATGCTTTGGCCGGTAGTTCACGGCAAGGAGGTAATCAATACCGTCCTCAAAATGCACCACACTACCGTGCTAACACTAATCGAGCACCACCGGTTTAACCAAAATCACAACATGCAAAACCGAATCGAACCAACCAAGAATGAACCAAGGTTATCAAAACCAAGGTAATTTCTATCCTGGACCCAATCGGGTTTCCATCATCAAGGAAACCCTAATCAAAACAATTTCAATCGAGGAATCGGTTTCATGGGAATATGAATCCTAATCAAGGAATTTTGGCTATAATCAAAACATCTGACCTCAAATTGTCCTCGGCTCCTCCATCATTACTCCTCCGGGACCATCATCGATGAGTTCTTGAGCGCTTTATGAAATCCCAAGATGAAATGAACCGGTTGTTGGTCGGTCATTGTCGATCTGAAGAAATCTTTAAATGATCGACCCTCGGGCTCGGTACTTTACCGAGCAACACGATCTCTAACCCGAGGCGATGCCAAGGCGATCACAACCAGTGGTGTTTCATACATGGACCTGCTTTGTTCTACTACCTCTTCTTCTTCTCTCCCTAAGGTAGTGGACGGTGAACCGAGGACACATAATGGACCTCACGACTCCAATGCCTCCTCCACCGGTGCCAATGAGTCAAGTTACCAAGGAAACAACGGACAAGGTGCATTATTCTAGCCCACGGCATCAAGACACGTCCAACCTTGGTAGTCCAACCTCAGTGGTCCGAAACCCAAGTCAAATCAAGGAGTTGTTTTGAACCTCCACAGTAGCTCTGTTGAGAATCGAATCCAAATCTTCTATTCCTTACCCATCACGTTTGAATGAGCAAAGCTCATGAAAAGCTAGTCATCAAATGGATAAATTTTCCAAATTTTCCAAGAATTACACTTTGACATAAGCTTTGGGATGCTATCATGTTGATGCCCAAGTTCGCATCAACTCTCAAACACATGTTAAGCAATAAGGAAAAGTTGTTTGAAATGGCTAAGACTCCCTTAACGAGAACTCGTGATTATCCCAAGAAGCTTCCGAAAAGCTTGGAGATCTGGGAAATTTCTCTTACCTTGTGTATTCGGGGATGGTTGAATGCTTTGCTAGCGAGATCTTGGTGCAAGCATTAATCTTATGCCATATTCGGTGTGGAAGAAACTCTCTTCCGGAACTCACTCCTACATGCATGACTCTCGAGCTTGCGATCGTTCCATATCCCGTCCTCTTGGCATTCTTTGAGGGCGTATTTGTAAAGTAGGAAAGTTCCATTTCGGTGACTTCGTGGTTGTTGATTTTGATGCGATCATCGGGTTCCTCTCATTGTTGGTCGAGGATTCACGAGCGGGCGTGCTCTCATAGATGTATTTGAGCAAGAAATCACATTGCGTGTTGGTAACGGTTGTCACCTTCAACCTTGACCAAACTTGAGGTACTCATAAATTATGATTACGAATCGGTTAACCGAATAGATATCATTGATGTTGCTTCGACGAGTATTCTCGAAGTTCTTGGTTATTCTCATAATTACGTGAGTGGGATTCCACCACATCTTCTCGACCTATCATAGCCAATTCTACTCCTTCTCACTCCGTTTGAGGCGACTTCATCTTAGATGAGATTGAAGCATATTTGGCTAGTGATTACATTCCTTGGGAAATTGATCACGCTCGATTGATATTGAGGGGATATACTTCTTATTGAGAAGTTGCTTAATGGTGATCTATCATTAGCCCTCATCCTAGTGATTCAATCCCAATTGAGATTAATCAAATGAGATTAATCGGAGGAGATATTCTTCTTGAGAAATTGTCAACTGGATACTTCTCCTCCTCTCCCTCCCATCCACTTCATAATAAGGAAGTCAAGTCGGTTGAGAAAGCGAAGAATTTCACGAGGTTGAGCTTAGGACTCACCTCCTCATCTCGAGTATGCATTCCTTGAAGGTGATGATAAATTACCCGTCATTATTGCTCGAGATTTGAGTAAAGATGAAAAAGTCGCTCTCATTAAAATCTTGAAGTCACACAAGCAAGCAATTGCTTGGAAACTCTCCGACATCAAAGGTATAAACCACGAGTTTTGTACTCATAAAATCTTGATGGAGGATGACTTCAAACCAGCAGTTCAACATCGAGACGAGTGAATCCAAAATCCATGATGTTATCAAACAAGAGGTTATCAAACTTCTTGATGCCGGATTGATTTACCCGATCTCGAACAGTCCTTGGGTCGACCCAATTCATTGTGTCCCGAAAAGGGTGGCATTATGTTATCACAAATGAAGATAACGAGTTAATTCCAACTCGATTGGTGACGGATGGCGTGTTTGCATCGACTATCGTAAGTTGAATGACGCCACCGTAAAGACCATTTTCCTCTACCCTTCATGGACCGGATGCTTGAGAGATTAGCGAGGAACGAATACTATTGTTTCCTTGATGGTTTCTCGGGTTACTTTCAGATCCCTATTGATCCACGGGATCAAGAGAGACCACATTCACTTGCCCATACGGAACTTTTGCCTACAAACGTATGCCTTTTGGCTTATGTAATGCTCACGCACGTTCCAACGATGTATGATGGCCATATTCCACGACATGATCGGAAACAATGGAAGTGTTTATGGATGACTTCTCGGTCATTGGGGATTCTTTTCAATCATGTCTCTCCATTTAGATAAAATGCTTCAAAGGTGTGAAGACACCAATCTTTGTCTAAAGCGGGAGAAAAGTCACTTTATGGTCAAAGAAGGCATTGTCCTTGGCCATAAGATTTCTAAGACGGGATTGAGGTAGATAGAGCAAAGTTGATGTTATTGCTAAGCTACCTCATCCTACTACCGTCAAGGGTATTAGGAGTTTTGGGTCATGCCGGTTTCTATCGTAGATTCATTCAAGATTTTCCAAAATCGCCTGACCTATGACCCATCTTCTTGAAAAGGATGCTCCTTTTATCTTCTCACTGAGTGCATCGTAGCTTTTGAAACATTGAAGAAAAAGCTAATGAAGCACCCATTCTCGTTGCTCCGATCGGACTTTCCTTTTGAGCTCATGTGCGATGCAAGTGATTTTGCTATCGGTGCGGTCCTAGGGCAACGAAGAAATAAGCATTTTCGGCCTATTCACTACGCAAGCAAAACTATGACCGAGGCTCAAACTCATTACACCACCACGTAAAAAGAGCTATTAGCCGTGGTGTATGCATTTGAGAAGTTTCGACCGTATCTTATCTTGACCAAATGCGTGGTGTATACGGATCACTCGGCTCTTAAATATCTCTTTGCAAAACAAGATGCAAAGCCGAGATTGCTTCGTTGGATTCTCCTCCTCCGAATTTGATATCATTATACGTGATAAAAAGGAGTCGAGAATCTAGCGGTGATCATCTGTCGATTAGAAAACCCTCACCAAGATGTTTTCGAGAAAAGGAAATTAATGAAACATTTCCTCGAGACACTCAATGCGGTTTCTTTTCGTGGAAATTCTACCACCCCATGGTTTCTTGACTTTGCAAATTACCATGCGGGTAACTTCATGTGAAAGGGATGTCGACCCATGAGAAGAACAAATTCTTCAAAGATGTTAAACATTATTTCGGGACGACCCTTTCTTGTTCAAAATCTGCGGATCAAGTCATCCGACGGTGTGTATATGGACGAAGCTATTGACATTCTCACGCTTGCCATCTTTGGACCAGGGGCCATCATAGTCCAAACTACACCGCCAAAAGGTGTTTGATTCCGGGTTCTATTGGCCCACAATCTATAAGGATGCCCACGATTATGTCAAAACACGCGACGCTTGTCAACGTCATGGTAATATCTCTCAAAGGAATGAAATGCCACAAAATGCCATTCAAGTTTGTGAGATATTTGACATATGGGGTATTGATTTTATGGGGCCATTTCCATCTTCTCGTGGTAACAAGTACATACTGTGGTCATTGACTATCTGTCAAAATGGGTTGAAGCAAAAGCTTTACCCACCAATGATGCCCGAGTAGTTGTGAAGTTTTGAAATCTCTGTTTGCGGGTTTGGAACTCAGAGAGCGATAATCGGTGATCGTGGTACATTTTGTAATGACCAATTTGAAAGAGTCATGCAAAATATGGTGTTACCCATCGTCTCTCTCGCATACCACCCCAAACAAGTGGGCGGTGGAAGTTTCAAACCGTGGTCTTAAAAGGATTCTTGAAAGGACGATGGCGAAAATCGTGCATCTGGTCGGATAAGCTTGATGGCGCACTGGGCCTTCCGTCTGACTTACAAAACACCTATTGGGTGTACTCCATACAAGCTAGTGTACGGAAGGCATGTCATCTTCCGATCGAGTTAGAGCACAAGGCATCTTGGGCCTTAAAACATGCTAACCGATGATCTGAGACGGTAGGTGATCATAGAAAAGTTCAAATGAATGAATTAAATGAACTTCGTGATCAAGCTTACGAGAACTCTTTGATCTACAAGCAAAGACAAAGAAGATTCATGACTCAAGATCAAGAACCGCGTTTTCAACGTTGGTGATCGAGTCCTTCTTTTCAATTCAGTTGAAGATTTTCTCGGGAAGCTCAAGTCCCGTTAGTGCGGCCCATTCACTATTGCTAAGGTTTATCCTTATGGTACCGTTGAGTTATCTCAACCCGATGGTCCTAATTTTAAAGTGAATGGTCATCGAGTGAAGCATTACTTTGGAGAGGACATTCCCCATGGTTGTCCGGTTTACAAACATTCCCCATGAACCAATGAATGCGGGGATCGAGTCAAGCTAGTGACTTCGGTAATCAAAAACAATAGCACGCACCATATGGGTTTTCACCCATAATTGCATTCTTACCCCTTTCTACCACCTAGTGTGGGGAGTTTCCCACATTGTTGTATATTCTCATTCTTTCTAAAAAAAAAAAAAAAAAAAAAAAAATTCTTCTAAATAAATGGCGTAATATTTCCCTTTCACGTTCTTTGTTTCGGCATAACCGCGGTACTTTGAATATTGAGGCAATATTCATTTCTAAGTGTGGGGGAATTCTCACGAATTTCATATATTATCTACCCAATTCCCGTTTTGGCCAAAATATTTTTTGGAGTAAGTGTTTTACGTACTCATTTGGTTATCGATCCGCCTTATGCGTAAGACAAAAGGATTAGCTAATCCAGAGCAAGCGGCTCTTGGTAAAGATTTCTCAAATCCGTTTATATGGCTTGCAATTTGCCCAAAATTGTATGGTTCCTCAACTCCCATCATCCTCAAAAGATAATGAGTTGGCTAGCCCGCAAGGTTATGGCTTGTGGTAAAGGCGATGGAAAATCCATAATTGGTATTCACTCACCAAAGATAATCCTGATAATTTATCTAAGAGTTGGCTAGTCCGAGGAAAGTGCGACACGGTAAAGACACATCAAATCCGTTATATGGTTTATGATTTGCCAATAAATCATCGGTTATCGTTGTACCAAGATTCTTACTTGAATCGAAACAATTGGCTACTCGAGTGATGGCTTTTGGTAAAGAGTTTTCAAATCCATCAAGGTTTTCTCAAATCATTGCTAGGGACTAGCAATATCTCGATGTGGGGATTGATGAGTGTCAAAATACTCATCATTTTGTATAATCTAAGCGCAAAATCATCTGAAAACACTCAAAACACATCAATATGATCAAAATATCACAAATCGGTGTTTTATGTGTTTTAAATGCAAAAATATCAAAATCGGATGAAAAATGTATCAAGTTTGCAAAATTGGCGGTTTAGTCCCCAGGTTTTAAAGTTGTCAAATCTAGTCCACGGAATTCAAAATGTGAAATTTATCATTCAAGGTCCTGAAGTATTCTAAGTTGTTTAAAATGATCCTTGAATGATTCTTTGGTCAATTGGCAAGAAAGGTCCCTAAACTTTGAAATTTTGCAAAATTAGTCCTTGGACTTTTAAAATGGAATTTATGCAAAAAGGGCCCTTATATTATCAAAGTTGTCAAGTTTGGTCCTTGTGAGAGCATTGGAAAAATATCACTTTCAGTCCTTGAAGTTTGGTGAATTACATTTTTAGTCCTTGTAACTAGCTTAAACCAAAGCGGACACCTTATAAATAATCCAAGCCCAATCCATTATCCTAGCCCAAACCCCCTTGACCCTTTGCCCTTGAGCCCCAGTCCACAACCCTTTTTGACCCGCCTTTGTTATTAAACCACGGTCAACCAAAGTCAAACCAGAGAATAAATGCGCCCAAGAAACCAGTGTCACTGTAGCTCTATCTCTTCCCAACCAGATATTCAAAACCAGAGTGGTTTTCACCACATTTTCAACCCCCCTCCCATTCCTTGTCCCCTCCACACCTTCTAAACAACAAAAACTCTTAATTGACTCAACCAAACCCAATTAAAGCTAAAACACCTTTCAATTGAGATATTTGGCCAAAAAGCAATGTGGGCGGTTACGATGATTTTGAGTGATCCTAGGGCTCAAATGTGGTGGGAAAGTTTCGAGAGTCAAGAGGATTGCTAAAAGTCTATAAAATGGAGAGAGGATGCAATGTATCTATGTATGTAGTGTATTTTTAATGTTTTAATGTCGTTTAAGTGTTTTTCAAGTTAAATTGTAATTTAAAATCCTTCAAGCACTCTGTTTAAGTATTTTAATGTATTGTAAAGCTTTTCCAAGTAGCAATTTCAAGTTTTAATCATTTCTCAAGTTTATGCAATTTCTCATATTTATGCAAAATCTCAAGTTGGATCAAATGTTGTTTTCAGTAGTTTGTATGGACTGATTTAGTACACTTAAGCTCCTAGAAAGCTTAAGCAAGCTTTTAGATACATTTAAAATCAGTTTAGACTCAAAATCAAAAATTCACCAAAATCCAAATAATTAGTGAAAAATAAAAAGGTTCCATGGAAGTGTTCACAATTTGGAGCGGGTATATAGTGGATGGCCTTGGGTTAGTAGCTTATTGGTAAGCTTATAGGGTGCTCATTGATCTTGGTTTTCGAGTTTTAAGCATTGGAAGCTTTTGTAAGCTCTTTTGATCATCTTGGCATCTTACTGTTGTACTTGTTCTTAAGCTTTAAATTCTGTTTCTTTATGTTATTTAATCTTGGTTAAGTGTTATTAATCATTAAAATCAGTCTCTTGTTCTTTTAAATTAGTAACTAGCAAAACTCTAGTTTTAACAAGTATAAACTGCATCTTGGTAAATTATTAGTTTGAAGTTGTAATGGGTGTTGTTTAAGGAATCATTAGTCCTATAAAGAGATTATACAAGGTTGTAAATCAGTTTCATGGCTTAAAATTGTGTTTTGATTTAAAAAAATTTCATAACAGTCATCTAAGGGGTGTTTGGTTCTTTGAGTTTGCAAGTACTTTGGTCTTTGGTTTTGTTGGAATTCTGTCTAACTAAGTCTAAATACCTGATATCAGTCATAAAAGTAAGTATTCATAAGTAAAAAGTCAACATAGCAGTTAATCAAATCTTGGGAGTCCACTGTTGGCAGTTCATGATCTATGATCATCATTTTGTGTTAGAAAGTTGATAATCTTGCTCAAATCAGTCTTAGTTCATCTTAACATAACATATTAAGTGCTTAAAGTCAGATCAAAATCCACTTTGGTCAACTTTTTACTTGTTCTAAAAAAGTCAAAATTTTCAATAGGTCGTTTTTGAATAAACTTTGGAATTTCACTGTGGGTTTATTAAATAGATTCAGCTTATAATCTCTGGAGGTATTATAGTCTAGTTGCTATAGAAAAATACAAAAATGATAGTTCTTGGTTTCTTAGTCTTTTAAGTGCTTATTCAACAGCTTTTCTTGGGGTACCTGTTGGAAAATCTGCCCTGTGCACAGTTATTGGTTCCAAATTGATAAGCTCATAGAGAGCTTATTAGTGCTTCAAATCTTGAGTTCTCGGTTCTTTGGAAAGCCAACTGGTCATCTTGAAGTATCAAGTCTTGTTTTTCACTTTTGAGCTTGTTAGCTAGAAATTTCTTTACTAGCTTGTATTTTGTCCCGTTTTCTTTTTCACTACATAAGTCAAGTGCTTATTTGCCTATTCTTAGCTTATCGGTGTGCTTCTTTTCATTCTTTAGTTTCATTTCAGTAGCTTGTGACTTATTCCATCTTATTCTAGCTTCATTTGATTGTAAGCTTGTTTGAGCTTATTTCCACCAAATAAGCTCATATAAGCCTTGTTGAGCTAATAAGCCATCAAATCGACTTATTTTTGTTTTGTAAATTTTTGTCTTTATTAAAGTTTCATATTATTAGTATATAAATAGTTTTCAAAATAAAAATCACAAAAACATCAATATAAAAATAGTGATAGCGTTTATTTAAGATTTTTAGCTTTTTGATTTTTCTTTTCAACTTTTTAATAAGCAAATCTTGTTTTCTCTTTTCTTAGGTTTCTGTCATCATATAGGATTTTTAGAAAAAGTTTCAGATTTTCTCTATCTTTTAGTATTTATTATAATTATAAATAGTTAATAAATAATAAATAAATAGTAATAAATAATTAAAAGTCTAAAAATATCTTTCTGTTTTAAAATTAGTTTTATCATATTTTAGATTTTCAAAGTTTAAATTTTATTTTCCAAGTTTATTTTGTATTTTCTAGTATTTAAGTGTATTTTAAATAGTTATTAATTAGTAATAATTAAATAAAAAGTGTGAAAAATATATTTTAGTTTTAAAATTAGTTTTATAGTATTTTAGATTTTCAGAATCATAAGTTTATTTTTCTAGCCTTGTTTCCTATTTTCTTTTATTTTAGAGTATTTATTAAGTAGTTAAAATAGTTTTAATTAATAATAATTAATTAAATAGTGTTAAAATAATTTTCTTTTCTAATAATTTTCTTTTATCTTTAGGATTCCAAAATGTTATTTTCATATTTTTAGGCCTTTTATTTCTTAGTTTTCACTTTTTATTTTGTGCGTCTGCGTAGTTTTTAAAACTTACGTTTACGTTTCTTTCTTCGATTGTTGTGCTTTCCAATTACGTGTCCAATTCCTTTCCAATCAATCGGTGAGTGTAATATTTCTAATCATAACCTTCTGATCACTATCCTTAGTGATCATTCCATTATCTGAATCGGTTTAACACACCATTGAGTCTCGTGGGACTAAACGACCCGGAATTCATTGTATTCTCGATCTTCATTGCATTTGTGTTTAAGTTGTTTTAAGTCTTTTAGACTTGACGGTTTGCACTGAGACCAAATTTTGGCGCCATGCGGGAGCTTTAGCGTGTGTTTAGCCATTTCGAGATCCATTGTTGCACATACCCATCATTTGTAAAAGTTTTTGTAAAGTTATAAGAAAATAAAAAAAGTCATTAACACTTTTCCTAAAGTGTTAAAACACCAAAAAATATAAAACAACAAAACAATCGAACGTTTTCTATTTTGTATTCTCTTTTAAGGTGATTCTTGAAGAGATACGATTTGGTTAAGCAGGACGATAACAAAAATATTGTCCAAAGTTTTGAACCCATTTGCGCAGATCTTACCTCGTCTTTCGGTGGTACTTAATTGAATACATAAAATCAACCACCGCAAATCAAGGCGATGCACTACCTAGCTGAGGTGCGACCATTAATAAGTTCCGAACATCGAGTTTAAAACTTGCCTGTCACTTGTGATTTGGTGTACCTTTTCAAAAAGCCATTTCATCTGTGATTATTGGTTAAGTTCACTTGTGTTTTGCCTCATTTGTTTTGAAAATTGGTTTTATACATAGTGCATGCTTTTCGTTCTTCGAGCTCTACAAGTCCACTTTCTCAACTAGAAACATTCCTCGTGAGCGTAGAGGGGCGTTCGGCTCCTTCACCGTAGTGGTGAGGCGTCTACCACCACCACCACCAGCCGAAATGGCGGAAGACAAACCTATGAATGAGCTTCTCCAAGCACCCATCGAGGTTACGGAGATGCCATTGTTGTCCGGCCATTGTGGGCGATACCTTGAGCTCAAACCGGGTTGCTCAATCTAGTAACCCAAGCCAATTCTATGGTTTTGGCGGGATGATCCTCATGCACACATTCGATGGTTTAACAAGATAGCATCTACCATCAAGTACAAGAATGTCCCACATGAAGCTATAAAGCTTCTTGTTTCCATTTTCTCTAGAGGACAAGCCGGAATTGGCTTGAGAAACAACCCCTCGTTCTATAGAGACATGGGAAGATCTTGTCACCAAATTTGTTAACGAGTTCTATCCTCCATCCCGAACCACAAGTCTTAAGAATGAGATAATGAAATTTTCTCGGAGATTTGATGAATCATTCGGGAGGCATGGGATCGTTACAAAGAGTTAACATGCAGTGTCGCATCACGGTTTTACCGAGTTAATGCAAATGGATACTTTCTACAATGGTCTCAATCGGGCCAACCAAGACTCCTTGAATGCCTCCGGAGGTAATTTCTGAGCAAGACCACCAAAGAGGCCTTGCGGATCATTGAGAACAAATCTCAAGTTCGTCCTTTCGAGCAAAGACATATCGGTCTAATCTTGGACCTTCCTTCTTCATCCCGGTGAGTACATCTAGCACCGATGCTAAGATTGATAAACTCACGAGAAATTGTTCGAGCTTTGGTTCTTTCTAACGGAAGAAAGTCTCCTTCACTCGACCACCAACACATCTTTGAAGTGAAGAAAGTTGAAGTTGTGTCACTTGTGGTGGTCCTCATGCTTACTACAATTGTCTGCCACCGATGGTAGTCCTTTTGAGGCCAATGCTTTGGCCGGTAGTTCACAACAGGGGAGGTAATCAATACAGTCCTCAAAATGAACCACACTACCGTGCTAACACTAATCGAGCACCACCCGGGTTTAACCAAAATCACAACATGCAAAACCGAATCGAGAACCAACCAAGAATGAACCAAGGTTATCAAAACCAAGGTAATTTCTATCCTGGACCCAATCGAGGTTTCCATCATCAAAAACCCTAATCAAAACAATTTCAATCGAGGAATCGGTTTCATGGGAATATGAATCCTAATCAAGGAATTTTGGCTATAATCAAAACATACGGCCTCAAATTGTCCTCCAGCTCCTCCCATCATTACTCCTCCGGGACCATCATCGATGAGTTATCAGCGTTTATGAAATCCCAAGATGAAATGAACGGTTGTTGGTCGGTCAGTTAACGATCTGAAGAAATCTTTAAATGATCGACCCTCGGGCTCGGTGCTTTACCGAGCAACACGATCGCTAACCCGAGGCGATGCCAAGCGATCACAACCAGTGGTGTTTCATACACTGGACTGCTTGTTCCTACTACCTCTTCTTCTTCTTCTCTCCCTAAGGTAGTGGACGGTGAGCCGAGGACACATAATGGACCTCGACTCCAATGCCTCCTCCACGGTGCCAATGAGTCAAGTTACCAAGGAAACAACGGACAAGGTGCATTATTCTAGCCCACGGTACGCCACGTCCAACCCGGTAGTCCAACCTCAAGTGGTCCGAAACCCAAGTCAAATCAAGGAGTTGTTTTGAACCTCCTGTAGCTCTGTTGAGAATCAATCCAAATATTCTATTCCTTACCCATCACGTTTGAATGAGCAAAGCTCGCGAAAAGCTAGTCATCGAATGGATAAATTTTCCAAATTTTCCAAGAATTACACTTTGACATAAGCTTTGCGGATGCTATCATGTTGATGCCCAAGTTCGCATCAACTCAAACACATGTTAAGCAATAAGGAAAAGTTGTTTGAAATGGCTAAGACTCCCTTAACGAGAGCGCTCGTGATTATCACGAAGAAGCTTCGAGAAAAGCTTGGAGATCTGGGAAATTTCTCTTACCTTGTGTATTCCGGGGATGGTTGAATGCTTTGCCCTAGCGGATCTTGGTGCAAGCATTAATCTTATGCCATATTCGATGTGGAAGAAACTCTCTTCGGAACTCACTCCTACATGCATGACTCTCGAGCTTGCGGATCGTTCCATATCCGTCCTCTTGGCATTCTATTTGGTTTCCATTTCGGTGACTTCGTGGTTGTTGATTTTGATGCCGATCATCGGGTTCCTCTCATTGTTGGTCGAGGATTCACGAGCGGCCGTGCTTCCATAGATGTATTTGAGCAAGAAATCACATTGCGTGTTGGTAACGGTTGTCACCTTCAACCTTGACCAAACTTGAGGTACTCCGCAAATTATGATTACAATCGGTTAACCAATAGATATCATTGATGTTGCTTCGGCGGTATTCTCAAGAAGTTCTTGGTTATTCTCATAATTACGTGAGTGGGGATTCCACCACATCTTCTCGACCTATCATAGCCAATTCTACTCCTTCTCACTCCGTTTGAGGCGACTTCATCTTAGATGAGATTGAAGCATATTTGGCTAGTGATTACGCCTTGGGAAATTGATCACGCCCAATTGATATTGAGGGGATATACTTCTTATTGAGAAGTTGCTTAATGGTGATCTATCATTAGCCCCTCATCCTAGTGATTCAATCCCAATTGAGATTAATCAAAATGAGATTAATCTGGAGGGAGATATTCTTCTTGAGAAATTGTCAAATCTGGATACTTCTCCTCCTCTCCTCCCATCCAACTTCATAATAAGGAAGTCAAGTCGGTTGAAAAGCGAAGAATTTCTGAGGTTGAGCTTAAGGACTTACCTCCTCATCTCGAGTATGCATTCCTTGAAGGTGATGATAAATTACCCGTCATTATTGCTCGAGATTTGAGTAAAGATGAAAAACTCTCTCATTAAAATCTTGAAGTCACACAAGCAAGCAATTGCTTGGAAACTCTCCGACATCAAAGGTATAAACCCCGAGTTTTGTACTCATAAAATCTTGATGGAGGATGACTTCAAACCAGCAGCTCAACATCGAGACGAGTGAATCCAAAATCCATGATGTTATCAAACAAGAGGTTATCAAACTTCTTGATGCCGGATTGATTTACCCGATCTCAAACAGGTCCTTGGGTCACCCCAATTCATTGTGTCCCAAAAAGGGTGGCATTATCATTATCACAAATGAAGATAACGAGTTAATTCCAACTCGATTGGTGACGGGATGGCGTGTTTGCATCGACTATCGTAAGTTGAATGACGCCACCGTAAAGACCATTTTCCTCACCCTTCATGGACCGGATGCTTGAGAGATTAGCGAGGAACGAATACTATTGTTTCCTTGATGGTTTCTCGGGTTACTTTGATCCCTATTGATCCACGGATCAAGAGAAGACCACATTCACATGCCCATACGGAACTTTTGCCTACAAACGTATGCCTTTTGGCTTATGTAATGCTCCCGCACGCTCCAACGATGTATGATGGCCATATTCCACGACATGATCGGGGAAACAATGGAAGTGTTTATGGATGACTTCTCGGTCATTGGGGATTCTTTTCAATCATGTCTCTCCCATTTAGATAAAATGCTTCAAAGGTGTGAAGACACCAATCTTTGTCTAAACTGGGAGAAAAGTCACTTTATGGTCAAAGAAGGCATTGTCCTTGGCCATAAGATTTCTAAGAACGGGATTGAGGTAGATAGAGCAAAAGTTGATGTTATTGCTAAGCTACCTCATCCTACTACCGTCAAGGGTATTAGGAGTTTTTTGGGTCATGCCGGTTTCTATCGTAGATTCATTCAAGATTTTCCAAAATCGCCTGCCTATGACCCATCTTCTTGAAAAGGATGCTCCTTTTATCTTCTCACACCGAGTGCATCGTAGCTTTTGAAACATTGAAGAAAAAGCTAATCAAGCACCCATTCTCGTTGCTCCCGATCGACTTGCCTTTTGAGCTCATGTGCGATGCAAGTGATTTTGCTATCGGTGCGGTCCTAGGGCAACGAAGAAATAAGCATTTTCACCTATTCACTACGCAAGCAAAACTATGATCGAGGCTCAAACTCATTACACCACCACGTAAAAGAGCTATTAGCCGTGGTGTATGCATTTGAGAAGTTTCGGCCGTATCTTATCTTGACCAAATGCGTGGTGTATACGGATCACTCGGCTCTTAAATATCTCTTTGCAAAACAAGATGCAAAGCCGAGATTGCTTCGTTGGATTCTCCTCTCCGTGAATTTGATATCATTATACGTGATAAAAAGGAGCCGAGAATCTAGCGGTTGATCATCTGTCGATTAGAAAACCTCACCAAGATGTTTTCGAGAAAAGGAAATTAATGAAACATTTCCTCTCGAGACACTCAATGCGGTTTCTTTTCGTGGAATTCTACCACCCCATGGTTTGTCGACTTTGCAAATTACCATGCGGGTAACTTCATTGAAAGGGATGTCGACCCAGCGGAAGAACAAATTCTTCAAAGATGTTAAACATTATTTCGGGACGACCCTTTCTTGTTCAAAATCATGCGGATCAAGTCATCCGACGGTGTGTATATGGACGAGAAGCTATTGACATTCTCACAACTTGCCATCTTTGGACCCACCGGGGCCATCATAGTCCAAACTACACCGCCAAAAGGTGTTTGATTCCGGTTCTATTGGCCCACAATCTATAAGGATGCCCACGATTATGTCAAAACCATGGACGCTTGTCAACGTCATGGTAATATCTCTCAAAGGAATGAAATGCCACAAATGCCATTCAAGTTTGTGAGATATTTGACATATGGGGTATTGATTTTATGGGCCATTTCCATCTTCTCGTGGTAACAAGTACATACTGCGTGGTCATGACTATCTGTCAAAATAGGTTGAAGCAAAAGCTTTACCCACCAATGATGCCCGAGTAGTTGTGAAGTTTTGAAATCTCTGTTTGCGTTTGGAACTCCGAGAGCGATAATCGATGATCGTGGTACACATTTTTGTAATGACCAATTTGAAAGAGTCATGCAAAATATGGTGTTACCCATCGCCTCTATCGCATACCACCCCAAACAAGTGGGCGGTGGAAGTTTCAAACCGTGGTCTTAAAAGGATTCTTGAAAGGACGAGAGGCGAAAATCGTGCATCCCGGGTCGGATAAGCTTGATGACGACTGGGCCTTCCGCATACTTACAAAACACCTATTGGGTGTACTCCATACAAGCTAGTGTACGGAAAGGCATGTCATCTTCCGATCGAAAGTAGAGCACAAGGCATCTTGGGCCTTAAAACATGCTAACTTCGATATCTGAGACGGTACGGTGATCATAGAAAAGTTCAAATGAATGAATTAAATGAACTTCGTGATCAAGCTTACGAGAACTCTTTGATCTACAAGCAAAGACAAAGAAGATTCATGACTCCAAGATCAAGAACCGCGCTTTCAATGTTGGTGATCGAGTCCTTCTTTTCAATTCCGTTGAAGATTTTCTCGAAAGCTCAAGTCCCGTTGGTCCGCCCATTCACTATTGCTAAGGTTTATCCTTATGGTACCGTTGAGTTATCTCAACCCGATGGTCCTAATTTTAAAGTGAATGGTCATCGAGTGAAGCATTACTTTGGAGAGGACATTCCCCCGTGGTTGTCCCGGATTTACAAACATTCCCATGAACCAATGAATGCGGGATCGAGTCAAGCTAGTGACTCGGTAATCAAAACATTAGCACGCACCATATGGGTTTTCACCCATAATTGCATCTTCTTACCCCTTTCTACCACCCTAGTGTGGGAGTTTCCCACATCGTTGTATATTCTCATTCTTTCTAAAAAAAAAAAAAAAAAAAAAAAATCTTCTTAAATAAATGGCCGTAATATTTCCTTTCACGTTCTTTGTTTCGGCATAACCGCGGTACTTTGAATATTGAGGGCAATATTCATTTCTAAGTGTGTGGGGGAATTCTCACGAATTTCATATATTATCTACCCAATTCCCGTTTTGGCCAAAATATTTTTTTGGAGTAAGTGTTTTACACGTACTCATTTGGTTATCGATCGCCTTGTCTGCAGAAGACAAAAGGATTAGCTAATCCAGAGCAAGCGGCTCTTGGTAAAGATTTCTCAAATCCGTTTATATGGCTTGCAATTTGCCCAAAATTGTATGGTTCCTCAACTCCCATCATCCTCAAAAGATAATGAGTTGGCTAGCCCTTGAGGTTATGGCTTGTGGTAAAGGCGATGGAAAATCCATAATTGGTATTCACTCACCAAAGATAATCCCGATAATTTATCTAAGAGTTGGCTAGTCCGTATGGGTACGGCTCGGTAAAGACACATCAAATCAGTTATATGGTTTATGATTTGCCAATAAATCATCCGGTTATCGTTGTACCAAGATTCTTACTTGAATCGAAACAATTGGCTACTCCGTGTGATGGCTTTTGGTAAAGAGTTTTTCAAATCCATCAAGGTTTTCTCAAATCATTGCTAGGGACTAGCAATATCTCGAAAGGGGGATTGATGAGTGTCAAAATACTCATCATTTTGTATAATCTAAACTGCAAAATCATCTCGAAAACACTCAAAACACATCAATATGATCAAAATATCACAAATCGGTGTTTTATGTGTTTTAAATGCAAAATATCAAAATCGGATGAAAATGTATCAAGTTTGCAAAATTGGCGCTTTAGTCCCCTGTGTTTTAAAAGTTGTCAAATCTAGTCCTGAATTCAAAATGTGGAAATTTATCATTCAAGGTCCTCAAGTATTCTAAGTTGTTTAAAATGATCCTTGAATGATTCTTTGGTCAATTGGCAAGAAAGGTCCCTAAACTTTGAAATTTTGCAAAATTAGTCCTTGGACTTTTAAAATGGAATTTATGCAAAAAGGGCCCTTATATTATCAAAGTTGTCAAGTTTGGTCCTTGTGAGAGCATTGGAAAAATATCACTTTCAGTCCTTGAAGTTTGGTCGAATTACATTTTTAGTCCTTGTAAACTAAGCTTAAACCAAACGGACACCTTATAAATAATCCAAGCCCAATCCATTATCCTAGCCCAAACCCCCTTGACCCTTTGCCCTTGAGCCCCAGTCCACAACCCTTTTTGACCCGCCTTTGTTATTAAACCACGGTCAACCAAAGTCAAACCAGAGAATAAATGCGCCCAAGAAACCAGTGTCACTGTAGCTCTATCTCTTCCCCACCAGATATTCAAAACCAGAGTGGTTTTCACCACATTTTCAACCCCCCTCCCATTCCTTGTCCCCTCCACACCTTCTAAACAACAAAAACTCTTAATTGACTCAACCAAACCCAATTAAAGCTAAAACCTGCTCAATTGAGATATTTGGCGCCAAAAAGCAATGTGGACGGTTCTGATGATTTTGAGTGATCCTAGGGCTCAAATGTGGTGGGAAAGTTTCAGAGGTCAAAGAGGATTGCTAAAAGTCTATAAAATGGAGAGAGGATGCAATGTATCTATGTATGTAGTGTATTTTTAATGTTTTAATGTCGTTTAAGTGTTTTTCAAGTTAAATTGTAATTTAAAATCCTTCAAGCACTCTGTTTAAGTATTTTAATGTATTGTAAAGCTTTTCCAAGTAGCAATTTCAAGTTTTAATCATTTCTCAAGTTTATGCAATTTCTCATATTTATGCAAAATCTCAAGTTGGATCAAATGTTGTTTTCAGTAGTTTGTATGGACTGATTTAGTACACTTAAGCTCCTAGAAAGCTTAAGCAAGCTTTTAGATACATTTAAAATCGGTTTAGACTCAAAATCAAAATTCACCAAAATCCAAATAATTAGTGAAAAATAAAAAGGTTCCATGGAAGTGTTCACAAATTTGGAGGTATATATAGTGGATGGCCTTGGGTTAGTAGCTTATTGGTGTTTATAGGGTGCTCATTGATCTTGGTTTTCGCTTTTAAGCATTGGAAGCTTTTGTAAGCTCTTTTGATCATCTTGGCATCTTATTGTTGTACTTGTTCTTAAGCTTTAAATTACTGTTTCTTTATGTTATTTAATCTTGGTTAAGTGTTATTAATCATTAAAATCGGTCTCTTGTTCTTTTAAATTAGTAACTAGCAAAACTCTAGTTTTAACAAGTATAAACCGATCTTGGTAAATTATTAGTTTGAAGTTGTAATGGGTGTTGTTTAAGGAATCATTAGTCCTATAAAGAGATTATACAAGGTTGTAAATCAGTTTCATGGCTTAAAATTGTGTTTTGATTTAAAAAAATTTCATAACAGTCATCTAAGGGGTGTTTGGTTCTTTGAGTTTGCAAGTACTTTGGTCTTTGGTTTTGTTGGAATTCTGTCTAACTAAGTCTAAATACGATATCGACCATAAAAGTAAGTATTCATAAGTAAAAAGTCAACATAGCGCTTAATCAAATATTGGGAGTCCATCATTGGCGGTTCATGATCTATGATCATCATTTTGTGTTAGAAAGTTGATAATCTTGCTCAAATCGGTCTTAGTTCATCTTAACATAACATATTAAGTGCTTAAAGTCAGATCAAAATCCACTTTGGTCAACTTTTACTTGTTCTAAAAAGTCAAAATTTTCAATAGGTCGTTTTGAATAAACTTTGGAATTTCAACGTGGGTTTATTAAATAGATTCAAATTATAATCTCTGGAGGTATTATAGTCTAGTTGCTATAGAAAAATACAAAAATGATAGTTCTTGGTTTCTTAGTCTTTTAAGTGCTTATTCAACAGCTTTTCTTGGGGTACCTGTTGGAAAATCTGCCCTGTGCACAGTTATTGGTTCCAAATTGATAAGCTCATAGAGAGCTTATTAGTGCTTCAAATCTTGAGTTCTCTGGTTCTTTGGAAAGCCAACCTGGTCATCTTGAAGTATCAAGTCTTGTTTTTCACTTTTGAGCTTGTTAGCTAGGGCTGCTACTAGCTTGTATCTTGTCCCATTTTCTGTTTTTTCACTACATAAGTCAAGTGCTTATTTGCCTATTCTTAGCTTATCAGTGTGCTTCTTTTCATTCTTTAGTTTCATTTCAGTAGCTTGTGACTTATTCCATCTTATTCTAGCTTCTTTCAAGTGTAAGCTTGTTTGAGCTTATTTCCACCAAATAAGCTCATATAAGCATCATTGAGCTAATAAGCCATCAAATCAGACTTATTTTTGTTTTGTAAATTTTTTGTCTTTATTAAAGTTTCATATTATTAGTATATAAGTAGTTTTCAAAAATAAAATCACAAAACATCAATATAAAAATAGTGATAGTGTTTATTTAAGATTTTTAGCTTTTTGATTTTTCTTTTCAACTTTTAATAAGCAAATCTTGTTTTTCTCTTTTCTTAGGTTTCGTCATCATATAGGATTTTTAGAAAAGTTTCAGATTTTCTCTATCTTTTAGTATTTATTATAATTATAAATAGTTAATAAATAATAAATAAATAGTAATAAATAATTAAAAAGTCTAAAAATATCTTTTCTGTTTTAAAATTAGTTTTATCATATTTTAGATTTTCAAAGTTTAAATTTTATTTTTCCAAGTTTATTTTTATTTTCTAGTATTTAAGTGTATTTTAAATAGTTATTAATTAGTAATAATTAAATAAAAAGTGTGAAAATATATTTTAGTTTTAAAATTAGTTTTATAGTATTTTAGATTTTTCAGAATCATAAGTTTATTTTTCTAGCCTTGTTTCCTATTTTCTTTTATTTTAGAGTATTTATTAAGTAGTTAAAATAGTTTTTAATTAATAATAATTAATTAAATAGTGTTAAAAATAATTTTCTTTTTCTAATAATTTTCTTTTATCTTTAGGATTCCAAAAATGTTATTTTCATATTTTTAGGCCTTTTATTTCTTAGTTTTCACTTTTTATTTTGTACGTCTGCGTAGTTTTTAAAACTTACGTTTACGTTTCTTTCTTCTGATTGTTGTGCTTTCCAATTCTGTGTCCAATTCCTTTCCAATCAATCAGTAGTGTAATATTTCTAATCATAACCTTTACAGATCACTATCCTTAGTGATCATTCCATTATCTGAATCAGTTTAACACACCATTGAGTCTCCGTGGGACTAAACGACCCGGGAATTCATTGTATTCTCTGATCTTCATTGCATTTGTGTTTAAGCTGTTTTAAGTCTTTTAGACTTGACGGTTTGGCACAGACCACGCATATCAATTATTTATCACATTGCCAGACTTCTATAATTACAAAATACATTATTGGATCCACCACATTAGAACATGTCTCCTCAAGATAATTTTCTAGTCTTTGTGAAATATATGTGTGCCATCAGTTTGTGCCTTGAATATCATGATTCCAATAATTCAGTTTCGCTTTCACATAAAGACCGATGCATATCCAATAATTTTGGACATTCATGTGTACGGACTTCAAGTCCCAGTAACCATATCTCATCACAAGAGACTTCAATCTTTCATTAGTTCTTTGCGTCTTTATATCTTTTGGCCATTCATTTATACAACTGCAATTCCTGCAAGTATGCTTCCATGATCCTCACCATGATTATAGCGCTACCTTATTCATTTACATAATCATTACAGTGCACATTATTGAATTAGTAGTATTATCGACATCGATTCATTGCTTTTCGATTCCACACTCTACTATACATTGCATTATATCCTTTATTGAGATCTCATAACTTTTCACGTACCCGGGGTTTTTCAAATACGTTCATGTCTAGTGTCTCTTTTGGAGACTATCACGGGGTCTTTAGTACCTCGATTTGACCATCTTAATTTTCTTGCTCCATTTATTTATTCATTCGAGGACTTTTACTTGGAATCGATTAGTCTATCTTGCTGCAGCCATGGCATAGACTCACTACCAACCATTGATTGTCATGTTGGGACATACATTATAATTGGAGCACTAACAGCGTATATATGATATAGTCACTTCTTTAAGTGACTAAACATGTCTGGCAATTACTAGATCTGGAATATAAATTGTCCCTTGAACTTTAAGTTCATATTCATTAGTGTGAGGATCAACATTTATATCATAATTCATTCCATATCTCTCGTTGCTCATTCTCTCCCTCTGAATAAATTATCAATTTCAACATCCCATGTTGTGCGTTGTGGTGGATTTACAAGAAACGTATATCGCACATTTACAAAATTCTTATATGGGAAACATATGGTTTGTGACCATAAACCATTTTATTGGGGAGTATTCGTTATATCTTGTTGGCATGATGCGAATTCTTGTTAAATCTTCGAAATAAACATGCCCCATTGTAGTTATAGTTTTGTTCTCACAATTATTGGCTTTGCAATCAACTGAAGACGTTTTATAAACGTTTCAACAAAAGCAATTCGTGTATGAACATGGGCTACTTTTAAGTTCAACACTTATTCCAATAATCGCCCAACATATGGAAGTATTTACCACCATTTCCAAAGATACAATTTGGAAAACCATGCTCGCATTTTATAAGACGAGCCATTAATCATGCTAACCTTTAGTTGCATCTTTGATGATCATTTTGATGATGCATCGATTTTAAAACTCAAAATGATCCACATGGCAGATGTATAGGCCTATATACATCCCCTTTATATTCTTTTCAAAACTTCATAGGTAAAGTTCTTACTTTAATATGGTGGTGATATATGAACATTTAACTTCTATTCATTGAGAACAATTAAATCTATCTTTGAAGAAACTTATGATTTCTCTATACATTTCGCATCATTATTGAACCGGGATGGTCCAGCCGGTCATGCCAATTAATACAATAATCTCGGCTCATAAACTTATATTTTATGACCAGATGTGCTTCAATTTCTCTTGACTTTAATGTAAAAGTCGAATTATATGGAGAACTTAGCATATCATCATATTTAAACTTATATTTCTCCAATCAAATTTATATAAGCACTTCTATGGCTTCAACATAGTTCAATGTAATTGCACATTTAGGCAAACTATAAAGTGCATATCCAGTAGATACTAGATGCTAATTTCAAGTATTATACTTCATACAAGTAAATGAAGGCAACTAATCATGAATCAACATCATAATTCATAAGACATAGCAATTGCATAGTCATATCGGAAGTGTTGTCATGATGAAACTCTTTATGAAAAACTATATGCCACAACAGTACACTATCATACATCAAGTTATACGTCATTTAATATTATCAAACTTCGATAAAGATATGGGTGTCTAATATTTTCCAACTAGTAATTAAACATACAAATAAATAGAGAAAGACGAGTAAATCGTGACAAAATCGCATAAACCATTATGATCACCCATGCATGTTTATCCGTCACTTTATAAAATTGATAATACTTATGTGTACTGTCAAACCTTAAATCAATAATAAAAATCACATAAACTAAGGTGTGCAAACATAAATATAAGTATAAAAATAAAATCTTTAGTGATATCTCTAGCCGCTTCATGCCATGATTTTTTTTTCAGTAGTAAAGAAAGTTCAAACAATGAAATACGTCTCAAATCGTAGCTAAAGTGATTACTATTTTAATGCATGAATAGAAACACACATGTATGAGCAAATCATATGTCGCTTAATGCATATCAATGAAAATATTAGATGGCAATTGCTATTAGACTTTAAATAAATTAACCAGCAAGTTGAAGATTATGCCAATATGAGAATGTATAAGCAAAATTTTACGTCATAGGTCACTTTGTAAAATCAGTTATATAAAACTGATACAATGCAATGTATAGTAAAGTATGCTATTAATCAATTAATTAAATGTTTTACATGCAAACAAATAAAAAAAAAACAACTAAAGACATATAACAAACTCAAGTGCATTTAGTTCAAGTACGTCCGCATCTAAATCTTTACAATGACCCAAATATTTTCATATTAATTTCAAATAATGGAGCATATGAAAGTGAATGGGTTTAATAATATTTCAACAGAAGCTCAATTATAAATTTATCAGCTATAAAGAAATGTTTCTTACTGTTATTTTCAAAAATCACCACATAAAGCATATTTCAAATACGTAAACGACTAGTTATAGACCATCGCTAACTTAGGGCCCGTTTGGTAGCTGCTATTTCACAAAAGGATTAGGCTGATGGTAGAATTGTGTTGTTTGGTTAATATATATGGGCCCAAAAATAAGGCATGATAACTAAATAGTAAGGATTTTACAAAAGGTAACACATTAGCTGGGATTTGTTCGGTTTTAGTTAAAGTGTGGGCCCAAAACAATTGTCAACCATTGGTGTTTTTTTTATTTATTTTAAATATACTTTCTCACTTATTTTTATAATAAAACTTTATATTAATTTTATATTTTAATATATAATATATTTTTTTAATATTATTTTCTCTCTCTACATCAAATCCAAATTCTAATCCAAATCCAAATCTTAATCCTAAATCCATCTACGAACCAAACGGGCCCTATGGACTAAAACCTTACTGTATTTAATTTTAGTAATCATCAACTTTAGTGATCAAGGATTATTATCATATGTATTCTAGAATCTTAACTATGCGAACACGGTCACATGTACGTAATCGTAACCATGGATGCATAATTGAAATAATAACATATCATTATTAGTATCTACTAACTAACAACAAATAAACCTTTGTGTACTAGTGATATATACATAACAGGCCTTATAATTAAAGCATTGATAAACATGATACATACCGTACACTATTACTCCATACTAAATAAAAATTCTAATTAATCGACAGATTATATATATAAACAGTAACAAAGTATCAGTCACATAAACTAGTCTACTTATTCCTTTAATGGGGATTTTTAATTACAGGGATCATACACCGTTAATCAATTACATGTAAATGATTAAAATATTTACCAACATGTTTACTTAAAGAGTTGATCTTCATTATTTTGATTATTACATCACATTTATGCATTCTGACTGCATCGCATGCGATCAGAATGCATAAAGTGCGCTGTAATAATCAAACGCCATGAGATCACCTCCCTTACTTAAAAAGAAATTTACACATAAATAGATATTATGGAGTATTAAATTATGTGAGTTATAATCATTATGTCGATACAAATTGGTTGGTACATGACTGCAATTTGTATAATATACTAAAAAGCGTACATAGTGTCAGTGACGGACCCAGAAAAATATAATGTGGTGGGCAAAAAATTTTTTTCTCCCTACAAGAGCAATAAAATGCTAAAGAATAACTAAGATCGAAATGATAAATCGTGTATTTTTACTTAGAGATGAAGGATTTATAAGGGTTTAGAGTGTTGAATATTGGCTTTTAGTATGTGGGTGAAATGATGCGAGTTTTTGGTGGGTCACTTTCGAAAAAGGTCAATTTTAAAAATTACACTATAATCTCAACTTTTAATTTGTGATAGAGGCAAGACCTACCACACCTTCTACATAGGTCCGTCCTCAGCATAGTGTACGCAAAGCAAGCCAAGAAAGCAAAGATTTAATGCAAGTTTCATAACTTGGCAGAAATAGTCCTCGAGTGCTCAAGAATTTGCAAAATAAGTCCAAACATTAAATGCAAAGTTTTACAACTTGGCAAAAATACCCCTAAGGTTTAAAGGCGTTGCAAGGTAAGTCTGTAGAATTAATTGCAAACTATAGCAACTCGAAAAATTAGTCCCAAGGTTTAAGTGTCGCTACAAAATAAGTCTTGAAGACAATCTCGCTGCATCGCGCGGGTTTCCACACTCGTTCGTTCCAAAGCAAGATTGATAGTTATAACTCATATAGATCATAATGATTTTTAATTACCACGAATCATTAATGAGTACATTCACGGTATTTTATTGTTTTAATTTTAATGCTCAATAACCTATCAAACATGCTTACAAAAATCGATTAGAAAACTGGCACAAATAAGCATATATATTATACCAGTATATGTATATAATATGGGTTCAAGATTTACCTGATCAACTAAAAAGTTAAATAGAAGACGAACTCTAAAATTGAATTGACCAAACCAACTATGAGCCGTAATATATTAAATTAGGACCCTTCTTCCTTGTCATTAAGGTATATGATATTCGTTTATCTTTAGAGCGCGCTGATAACGTGTTGTGAATAAGAATTGAGGGAATGAAAAGTATTCTTCAATTGATAATAATGTAGGAGATACAAACGGTATATATAGATGAATATTAGGGTAAAAACCCAATAAATTTAATGGCCTGGCTCTTATGAGTTATATGGACATCCACAAATAATTATTCATAACAAAACTAATCTTTTATATAATATAAGAATTACATCATTTCGGAGTGTTTTACAAAACCATTCTTATTGAAAAAAATTAAATCAATAGGAGAGCTCGAACTTGCCACGTAGCAAAATCGAGCAATATGATTGGTCGATAAAAGTCAAAATTAAATTGGTTTTACCAAACTTAATAATTTTGGTGGAGAAATTTGGTTAGAAAAAATGCATAAAAATATAGGTGTCAAATTTATAAAACATAAACTTAAAAAAGAAGGAGTAATTAATAAAACTTTAGTGGTTAAATTTTAAATAATTAGAGCTAAGTGTAAAATTACAAGTTTCCATGTTTTCTACTAACTTTAGAAAAAAAAAAAAAATAACCCTTTACACTTTATACCCCTATACTTTATAATATTAGTAACGGAATATAAATATCAAATGGTAAGACGAAGCTTCGTGATATGAAAATAAATATACGCGATTCTACTTATAACAACGACTGTGAATTATTATTTAAATTTTATATATGGATATCCATAAAACATTTTAAAAACTTTACGGAGCATATTTTAACTTCATCAACGCTCATTATGTGTTACTTGCACATTTTGTACAACATGATATCAATAGTTAAAGTTAAACAACAACATCAACATCAACCTTAACATGTCTGTACCTAAAAACGCTTTTACAAAGCTAATTATTAAAAAAAAAAAAAAAAAAAAAAAAAAAAAAAACATGGGTTAGTTAGTCATTGGTTAATTTAGAAGGTGTTTTCCTTAAATTATAAAAAAATGCACGCATGACAATCCTTATTTCATAACAATCACCTCCAAAAAAAAAAAAAAAAAAAAAAAAAAACTACTTAGGTGATAACCTAACTTTATTCATTGACGTGATGTTTGAAAAAAAAAAAAAAAAAAAAAAAGCGTAATAGTTGGTGGTTGTAAAGAAATAAAAGTATGTACATGAGAATTATTAAGCAAGAATATATAGTTTTTAATCGGGTTATTACGTTCTTATCTCATGATAATGTTATTGAGTTGGTAATCACGGATGTGAGATACAACCATTCTTCTATACTTATGATTTATGTGTTAACATCTTTTTGCTTCAATAGAATCCGAAAGAGACTTCAATGTAACTTTGAGCATACGCTTTATCTGGTGATAGTTTTAGTAAATTTTATATGGTTTAACTTTTTTGTTATACACATCAACTTTTAGTTACTTATAGTAACCCTTTTTCTTTTTTTTTTTTCTTTAATGTTTTATTGAAAAGTTCTACGCTTAATATTTGTGTTTTTACTATAAACACACTAAGCTATGATAGAATTAGTTGTGAGTTCGGGGTTTTTTTACTAAGCTTCTCAAAAAAGCTTAAAGCTTTATCATAAACTTATTGTGTTATGGTAATTGAATAAGCCAATAAGCACATTTAATAAGCATACCAAACACCCCTTTAGTTCTAATCTGCAGTTTTCTTATTTGATGTTATGACTAACTTTGTTGTTATCCTCACTATAATGCAACATGTTAGTGGTTTTGCGAGCTTTATGATCTTATCGCATATACTAAAGTGTAATGCAATTTTTTTGTACGCTTTTTAGAAGAGGATTAAGTATCAACACATGATTGTCGTGGAAGGATTTTCTACCGCTCAAGGTATGAATGTATAATTAAGTTGAGTTCTGATTTAGATAATATATGAATGTATTTTAATGTACCAAAAATGTGTTTCAAAGCCTATACAGGAATTTTATGGTAGGAATGTTCAATATGTGAGTCGGATACGATGTTATAATGGTTAGAAATACATGAGCTTATTAGCACACACGTAAGAAAATCGTGAGATGTGATTGGTTAATAAAAGTCAAAATTAAATTGATTTTGGTCAACCTTTAAAATTCGACACATCGTGACCAGTCACCGGGTGCCACATCGCCTTTCTCGACAAAATAACTTTGAAATGACCAATGTGGGGTGTAGGTCGAGGATCGGTCGAGAAACCCAAAAACGAAAATCGGTCATTTTTTCAACCGATATTTACACACACGTTCCTTTCAATTTTTTTTTATTTATTATTTTTTTTTTTAACTTGGTCATCGACTGTGGCAACTTAATCGTGTCTGGTCATCAGAGAGAATTCATTATTTCGTCGCATAAGCAAAATCGTGTGATGTGATTGGTTAATAAAAGTCAAAATTAAATTGATTTTGGTTAAACTTTGATAAATTTGGTGAAAAATTTTGGTTGATAGAAAAAACACATAAAAATATAGGTGTCAAATTTGTGAAAACAAAAACTCAAAAAAAGATGAGGTAATTAATAAAACTATAGTGGTTGAATTTATAAAAATTATATAGAGTTAAATGTAATATTATAAGCCTCCATGTTTTTTAATAACTTTGGATTATAAACAAATACCCCCTTATACTTTATACTCTTTATACTTTATATCTTAAAAAATACAATATATATGTTGTTTTAAAATAACAACATATAAATTTGCATAAGATTATAAGTATCAATTTTTTTACTTTTTACGTTCAATAAGGACCCACTTATTTCATTTTTAAAAGTTTAGCTTATGTGGACACGAGTTACATTTTAAATACGGCTAAATTATCGAAACGAGAATATAATTATCAAATTGTAAGCACGGGTTACTTTAATATAAAAATAAATATACGTGATTATACTTATAACAATATTTGTAAAACAAAAACTTAAAAAATATGAGGTAATTAATAAAACTTTAGTGGTTGAATTTTTAAAATTATATAAGGTTAAGTGTAATATTATAAGTTTTCATGTTTTATAATAACTTTAGAAAATAAACAAATTCACCTTTATACTTTATACCCCCTATACTTTATATATTAAAAATACAACATATATGTTGTTTTAAAATTACAACATATAAATATGCATATGATTATAAATATCAAAATATTTCTTTTATTATATAAGTTCAGTAAGGACACATTTGTTTTATTTTAAAAGTATGATTATGTGGACACGAATTTGAATATTAAATACGGCTAAACTTTTGAAACCGAAAATATAATTATCAAATTGTAAATACGGGTTAATGTAATATGAAAAAAAAAACATACGTGATTGTACTTATAACAACAAATCATGTAATTCTTATTTATTTATATAAGGATATGTAGAAAAACATTTTTTTAAAACTTTAAGGAATATATTTTAACTTCATCGACGTTAATTATGTGTTACTAAACTCGCATCTTGTGTACAACATAATATCAATAGTGAAATTTAAATAGCAACATCAACATATATGTCTGCTAAATATAGTTAAATCTTGAGTTATCTAAAAGAAACTTTTACATAATTTTATTTTAACAAATTCTAATGGATATTAATATATAATGGAAAACTCGTGCATAAGTTTATACACATATGTAATTACCTTTAAACACAAAATATTCAGTATGAATACAAAAAAAAATGTCAAAACCCCGTGCGTGCACGGGTATTATAACTAGTATATACAATGGTAATTAAATTTGCATCATACTTGGCTACATAAACTTCAAATTCGCCTTCATTGACATAAGTGAATGTCTCTAAAGCTGGGACGGTAGCTCAAGAAATGAAAAATGATGACGTATAGCACGTGCAGCAGGCTCAGCTCGTGCTATACACACTTTGGGCCCAGGCCCAACAAAGTAAGACAACCACAAACACTGGACAGCCAGTAAGCCCAACAACAAATTGGCTGCGGTCCAGATACAAAGACGCACGCAGAACACCTAGCGGATCAGACGCATGACTGAGGGTGATATGTGTCTGCAACTACGATTACTGCGGAACCTTACCTGACAAGGGTCCCACTCCGGCCACTAACAATTATAAGCGAAATGTTAGGAAACCATAGCATTTGACTTGCCTATAGAAGGAACTCTAATTCTCTCACAAGGTATGACTTTATCGCATATATTAATACACACACTTTAATATTCTCTGACAAACATGAGTACTTACTCTCACGCCGAAGCTTAATCGTGGGGTTCGTCCTCACGGTAAGGCTAACAATTTACTTTCATTTGTGCAGGGACTCAATCCATTACTTGGTTTAGTACAGATTCAGCCCATTGATAGCCTGTTGGCCCGACCCAACATACGTTCTTAACACATATCCTAACTCGTCACACGTTTGTACTAACAAGTTGACGTCATCCGTGGGACCAGTACACATGAGCACTCAGTTCGTACCTACTCCTTCTGCCCCCACATCCACCGTGTGGAACACGACAGGAAATTAAAAGACGCATCACTGGAAGAACATGAGAGATCCGCGTCCGATGCAGCTCTCAGAGAATACTGTGACAAGTATTACCACAAGTTGTTGCCAATCATATATGATAAAGCTCATCAAGAAAAGTAGCAATATGAAAAGCTCAAGGCATTAGAAGCAATAAAAGCTCAACTTGACTTCCAGGAAGCTTCACAACATTTCGAATCAGGAACGCCGGACAAAAGAAAAGATTTGAGAAAGAAACTCGAATCTAAGAGACATCAAAGCGCATACGAAGATCCCGACCGAAGAAACAACCGATCCAGGTCACCAAGGAGGAAAAACACGGAAAGAGAAACGGTGTTTAAAAGATTGGAAAAGGACGTGTTCCATAGATTGGGGGATAAGGAAAGGAGCGTGTCAGTGTACTCTGGAGACTCCAAACGCCCATCCTACCGTAGTGCCCAAAGGGGGGAAGAAAGCTGCTACCATATCTCTTATTCACGAAGAGCGGAGCCCGCTTCAAAAGGCACGGAAACGACAAAACATCCTCGCGGAGAACAGCTGAACATGCGAGCTCTCTGAGAGCGAGGATAGCGGAAGTGGACATTGAAAGACAGGATCAAAAAAACAAAAGTCAAGCATTGAGGATGATGACTTGGCAAGTCCATGGGTATGCAAGGAGACCGATCTGTTCACTCCTCGCATTCATTACTTTGATCTATCAAAAAGGACTCGTATGCCAAATAATGTCAAGACATATGACGGAAGTGAAGACCCTGAAGACCATATCAAGATTTTTCAAACAGCAGAAAAAGTGGAACGCTGGGCCATGCCGACCTATTGCCATATGTTCAATTCCATGCTTGTCGGATCCGCTGGGGTTTGGTTTGATGACCTCCTTCCAGGATCCATAAACAGCTACGACGATCTAAAAGAAGCATTCCTAGAAAACTTTCTTCAACATAAGAAATGCATTAAGGATCCCGTAGAGCTTCATCATATCAAACAAAAGGAAGGGGACTTCACAGAATATTTCGTACGAAGATTTAAGGAAGAAAGTATGGATGTAAAAGAAGCACCGAAAGTCAAGAAAATATCAGGATTCATGCACGGATAAACTGATCTAGAATTGATCAAACAACTGCACGACAGAATTTCAAGGTCAATGAATGAAGTAATGAGTATAACCGCATCTTTCCTACGGGGGGAAGTGGCAGCTGGAAATCAGAAGAAGAGAAAACTATTGCCACAAATGTTACGGAAGCAACATACAACCGGACAAAAGCAAAATTTCAAGAAGGGATTCAAGAAAAAATATATGACGAAAAGAAAGCAAAATGGCTTCATCTCTCTCTCAGAACCCCCAAAGAAGGTTTCGGCTCTGAAAAAAGAAAAAAATTCAAACTCACCCCTAACGACGACCCTGGTGGAAAAAAGGAATAGCAACAAGTTTTGCGAATTCCATGGAAGAGCAAGGCATAGCACAGATGAGTGTATACATTCGAAGAACCAAAATGAGGGAAGGAACGAATCCAAAACAGTTGACAAAAAAGAAACGCCTGGGAAAGGCAAACATTGGTGGTTCTAATAGAATAAACCCAGGTAAGGAGACACACAAAGCTCCTATTAATTTCATTTTTGCCCTCAATGGTAGAAGAAGAAACCAAGGATCCAACGGTTAATAAAGAAGAAGACAGGAAGTACCTCACACAACACATGGTCCCGTCTATAGTGTCTCCCGTCGGATTCAGTAACGAAGATGCATAACCTATAGGGAAGGTGACGCTCCTAGTAGTAGGATCGCAATCTCCATATAACAGAGTTACGGGAAGACCAAACGCCCGAAAAAGCACAGTTGACCCCATAAAGAGCCTGCATTATGATTAAATTCTTAGTGGAAAATGGAGTATGTGCACTCTAAAACAATAACGTAATTTTGCTAAAACAAACCATATCCTCCAAACCAGAAACGCAAATACCTATCAACCGGCATATGGACAAGTCAAGATAACGGTTCAACAATGGCCAAGTACTTCGAACCCACCTTAAAAGCAAAAGACAGGAAAAAACTGTGCGGCCCACTCATAGCAAACTTGAACGAATCCGTCCGACATCCAGCGGAAAACGATAAGCATTCCGCACCACACAACGAAACGTTACACGCCAAAGGTACACCCGCAACCATACAAGGGGACACCGAAATTAAAAAAAAAAAGTCGGAGTTAGCTCCAATGTGAGCTATCAGACGCCTAAAGAAACATCCTCAACAGTAATAACCATAGAGGAAATAATCACACGAAGACTATTACTAACAGGAATAGTCAAAGGTCAGATATCAGTAGACCCTGTAGTGGAATGCCCGAATGAGGGAGTTCGTAAACGACCCAGTGAAAAATAAAGAATATACCTGGAACGGTGGGACCTCTTCATGAATAAATCATTTTTTAGTAAAATGGTTACAAAAAAAGACCATTACCTACTAAGGTAGATGGAAAGGAGTGTACTTACGCTTTGAGGCCCGACCACGAAGAAATTAAAAACAAATCGAAACGCTTCATCGTTATTCGTTAAAAAGATAAAACAACAACATAAATGGAACGAAATCTAGTCAATGCAAGTTAGCAAGCGACTTCAAAAACAAGACTCCATCCGGATCATTTAAGGACGTGCTATCCAGCTAACACATAATAACTTAAAGTTAAGTCCTAGCAAAAGACTCAAACAGGAAAATTCTGGGGAAGACAAATTCGTGTTCCTTCCCAAGGCACTTTATGTCAAATCTAACAAGGTGAGTAGACACTCAGGCTACGAGCCTAGGAACATGCCTACATACCAAATACTAGGGTAAGGTCACTATTCACACATGAAGGAACAACGAAATTTCCATTATAAATACCCTGAACAAAAGAGGGGAAAAGGAGCAAAATCAAAAAGTGATTACAAATAAACACCAAGTATTATAGTAATCTAAATCCACGAAGCTCAGAATTTGAGCATAACCTAAAACTTTGTAAAAGTTAGGTAATCACTCACGGGAAGTACGAATATCCCCTTGGAAGAATCTGAGGATGTTATTCATTGATCAAGAAGGGTTCTTGAAAAGCGGAGCAAGGTCGTGCATCATGCGTGACAACCACAAACTCTATTCAATGACAAAAAGTCATTTGTTCATGATTGTTTTTTACAAATTCATGACTCACTCAAGCACCTGCTCACATACCAAAAGAACTAAAAGATGGTACAAGAGTCAAGAGGATCCTTTCATGGTCCAGAGCTACTCTTAATAGACTACCAATAACATTTAGTCACTCTCAAATGACGATTAATAACCCACAACCACAATCCTTTACAAATCCCCTTCATTTAAATCTCCTTCCCTAACATCCTTGAGCGTCTCTTTGAGCAATATGGTGAATTCAATGGCAGGAGTCTTATTTACAATTAGACTCCCATTAGCCATCGGAGAAGATAACCATTATAAATATTCCTTGGTTAACATCGGTAACAACCAGCGGAAACAAGGAAGAGGACAATCAGGGGTCACTGAAGGGAGAGATAGGATGCGGAAAAGGATGGGTCCTTAGGGAAGGATAACAACTGCACATTAGGGGCAATTTATTGCATAAATTTTCCCCTAATTAACAAGAAACTTTCCTTAAAACGTCAAGCAACAAAGGATGAAAATGACGTCTTCATTTTTTGTTGCTGCCCAGCTTGTGAGCGAGAAGATGGTCTAGCAACCCAAAAAGATGGTTTTACAAACCTGGGTTAAAATTAATTACTTCGTGATCGGAAAGGCTACCCCACTAAGCCTCGCCATTATTTAGAAAGAAGTGCAAAAATGGTCCGTGATCCCGGTTTTCTGAATGGCTCTGATTAGCCGTTGGGCTTGTTCCGACAAGGGAATCAGCTTGTTCAGTTCAAAAATCAAGACACAAATCAGATATGCTAGATAAAGGCGCACCCAAGTCAAGAGATTAAGAAGAAGTAAAACTTCCGCAAGCACGACCTTTTGTCATGACATATATGAAAGCCCTTCAGGAAAAAGTACAACTTTCGCAGGCATGGAATATTTGTAACCGCAAGAAGTATTATGTGCATAAGATGAAAACAACCTCCCATGTAAATTCCGCGGCGAAAGATTTAAAATTTATCTGACTTTATCTTTTTTGCAATGCCTTTTAAAAGTATTAAAAAAAGGTGAAGACTAGCTACCTTCACTATTTTATTTTAATGATTCTTTACTTTCTTACTATTCATATGTGGATAAGACGCGCACACACCTGGGCATGAACCAAAGAACATTATTCCATAAAACAAAAGAAAAATGTTATTCCGCATAACAAAAGGGTGAATAATCAAACAATTTACCTAGGGTACATAAGAGGTATTACAATCCCGGTACCGGGAGAATAACCCACAAATATTCAACAAAAGACTATTATAATAGGCATACCAGTATGAATTTAATAATAATAGCAAAGCACAAGTCAAAATACAAGTGCGAAACGCCGTAACAAAAAAGGTTGCACGCAACCACGACACATTTCAAAACATGTTTACGCAACATAAATATTGTTCAATTACAAACAACCATTATAAAAATACCCACATGGTAGCGGCACAAGCAAACTAATGTACAAGGTCTTGTCTCAATTTCTTCTTTCTCAAACACAATAGAAGAAACTTCACCCCCTCCGGGCCCTGATTAGTTCCACTGCTATCTTGAACACTAATATCCGCCACTTCATAATCATCAGTCGAAATAAGTTCCATACGCACAGTGGAAACAATGGTTGTTAACAAAGCAGCAGTAGTTGTGATGGCTGTCTCATTACTCGGAAGAGTTTCCACAGCCATCGGCTTTCTGATAGATAAGGGATCCATAAAAGGATTATAAACATCCACAAGCGCAGACCGATGTGTAGTTAGATTTTCCCTAAGCCTCTTAACTCTCTGTTGTGCAACATCTAAAGAAAAGAATAATGAGGTATCGCCAATAATAGTGTTATTCTTACCATCATGGATAGGAATAACAAGTTGCTCCACATCAGGCTGCAACTCAGCCATCTCATGAACCTCCGCAAAGGGACCTTCAAGGCGAAGAAGACTCATAATATCCGCAATATTGGCATCTTTGTGAGCCTTAAGAGCAATTAGCAAAGGGAATTCCATGTCGCTAAGTGTTCGCAACGCGGAATGGTACTCTGCTTCCACGGAGGGGTTATGCAAGTCAATATCCGTAAGTTCCCTATTTGCCTTGCCATGATGAATGCCAACCACTAAACCTTCCTGCATCCCTTGCTCAACGACACAACTAAAAGCTGTCCCCAAAGCTGTAAGATACTCTTGATAATTCAAACATTTGACAATGGCAAGCTTCATACCATATGTCAACAACCATCGGCGACCAGATATAATGGTAAGCAGGCGAGGATATAATTCATCATTAAGATGAAGGGCCAACGCCGTAAGGTCGGCATCTAGCTTGGCCACTTTACCCATAACTTCATCCATCTGAGCATCTTGAATTCTATAAAATCTTCCTTCAAGTCCTCAAAACTTGAGACTTTACTACGAAGCTCAGAACATGAAGTCTCCAATGTATGTACCTAAAGCTAAAGAGAAAATACAACAAATAAGATAAAAGAAGGGGGAGAAAAAGAATGACCAAAACACCCATAATACATACCTGATCCACAAGGCTATCATTCTAAGACTTAACCGCAATGACCTCAGCTTTTAAATATAAAAGATCGCGTTCCCTACCCTCCGTAGAAGATCGAAGCTCCGTTATCTTCACATTAAGAGAAACCCATTCTCTTTCAAGGATAGAGTTCAACTCCTTCAAAGATTGTACTTCAACAGTACGGGAACCCTTAGAAGCCTCCAAAGCCGAAACCCGGCTTCGAAGACGAATTTCCTTCGTGGCCTCAACCTTCAGCTCTGCAATCTCTCCATCCTTCTCCCTCAACAAACTAGCCTGACGGTCACACTTCGCAGATAAACGCCTTTTCTCTTTAATATTGTACTCAACACGCATCCTCACTTCAACGCCTAAACACGTCTGGCGAGCAGACCAAACGTTAAATTTCATAAATAATTGATCATGATCCATGCCGTGAACTGAAGCAAAAAAAACAGGAGGAGCAAACTCATCAACCATTTCACGATACTCAATAGGTTCACTGAGAAGGGAGCCTTTAGTCACGCTCCACCTCGAAATATAAGTATCAAGCAAACGGCTGGAATCCACACCAGATGCAGCACGGAATAGAAACCGTTTAGATACCTTAAGTCTAGCAACATTCACCGCACGCGACAATTGAATCGCACACAATGAATGAACTAGATTGGGGGGACTTGATGACGTATAGCATGTGCAGCAGGTCTATTGGGTTCAGCTCGTGCTATATACACTTTGGGCCCAGGCCTAACAAAGCAAGAAAACCACAAACATTGGACCGCCAGTAAGCCCAACAACAAATTGGTTGCGGTCCAGATACAAAGACGAACGCAAAACACCTAGTGGATAAGACGCATGACTACGGAAGGTGATCCAGATCCGCAACTACGATTCTCATGGAACCTTGCTCGACAAGGGTCCCACCTACCACTAACAATTATAGTTTAAATGCTAGGAAACCCTAGCATTGGATTCACCTATAACGGAACTCTAATTCTCTCACAAGGTATGACTTTCTCACATATATTAATACACACACTTCAATATTCTCTAACAAACATGAGTACTTATTCTCATGCCGGAGCTTAATTGTGGGTCCGTCCCCATGACAAGGCTAACGGCTTACTTTCATTTGTGCAAGGACTCAATCTATTACATGGTTTAGTACAGATTTAGCCCATTGATAGCCTGTTGGCCCAGCCCAACATACGTTGTTAACACATATCCTAACCCGTCATACGTTTTAAACTAACATAAAACAAGAGTTGAAAGCATATAGAGATGATACAAATGTAATTAAACAAGAAGAGTTGAAAGCATATAGAGATGATACAAATATAATTAAACAAGAGTTGAAAGCATATAGAGATGATACAAATGTAATTAGGAGAAGACATTTTTAGTTGTGTTTGGAGATCATGAATGAAATGAAGGATAAGGTCCGGCATCCAAAATATCTATAAGGAAGGACACTTGGTAGAAGAAAACAAGATAATATCTCTTAAATAGCTCATGGTTAGAAATTTATGTTACCACTTTTAGATTTAAACATGAGTAAATGATCGAAATTTTATAAGCTGCAAAGTGAAGAGAAAATAAACAATGTGATAGTTAATTGGGTTGATAGGGGTTGATCTGCATACTCATGCCTATATACATATTCCAAGATGTGTGACGTTATGTAAAAAATTTAAAAATCCGCAGGATAATATTTCATCTTTTAAGAAAGGATTTTAAAAAATCTTGCGGATATGTAATATGACTAGTTATATTGAGTTAATAGATTAGAGACAAAGTGAGTATTAGCATTAGTGAAATCCATAGGTATTATTTTTACTCTATTTTATCAAAAGAGTGTTGAATCAACAAAAAAAATTACTACAACTGTCTCAAAATTATAGTTTTCATTTAATTTTTTTTTGTCTTTTGTTTAAACTTTGACCTCAAATATTTTTGTTTGTGTTAATATAATAGTTGATGAAAATTATACCAATGAAAATACATTTAAAATCCAATCCATTCACGATTTTGATAAAGATATGACTACAATAAACCCAACTCGATAAGTCAAAACAGAAATAAAATCAAAAAAAATCAAACGAGAACTATAATTTTGAGACGGAAGGAGTACCATATAACAATAATTTACTTCGCCGTCGATTCGATTTGATGCATTTGTCCATCGTTTTGAAATTATATGTTAGTATGGTTAGAATGCGTTTGCTAAGGGAGTTGATTTGCACACTCCACAAAATGATTGGTACACTCCAATTTGTTGTGTTTAAATATATGCCCTCACAGTTATCTTTACATTTTCACTCATATGAAAGTATAAATATCTAAAATCAATGAATTAAAATGTTCTAATCATTTGATGAAATGTGTAAATCATCTCCGTCATTATAAGATCAACTAATGGGATTACCACGTTCTGTCAGTGTTTTGTTAAATTTCCTTTTTGTGATATCGGTTTGTATTAAGCGTTTTTATTTTCAAAGTAAGTGGTGTAACCACTTCAAGTATTAATACTAAACTTAGTTAAGCATGTATTGGATGGCTCTTTGACCCTGAGTTTAGACCAAATACATTTATTCTAGTATCGATGGTAAATATCATCTGAACCGAAACAACAGCTAGAGCATTGAAGCAACCAAAGTTATTTTATTAGGAGTTTATAAAAAAGGTTAACGACAAAAATATTATTGAATTTAATGAAATGGATTTCTTTCACAATTCTGTTTTTCATTTGGTGACAAACATTTTCAAGTTGGAGAAGATATATCCACTCTCTGTATGCAACAAATTGTGACGCATGTCTGAATAAAAGCTTTAGGATGTGTTCTTTCTCTTCTAATGCTTCTTTTGCTGCGTTTTCTGCTTTTCGTGTACGTGTTTGCAAATGGCATAGAGCTTCTAAAATCTTTGAATTGGTTGAGTCAAACTCAGGATTCGGCTTGCTTGTAACATTCTGCAATTCAACTCGTGAAGAAATAGCATTTTTGACCACATTTGACCATTTGCGGATTTGGATCCTTCTGCATATGATTGTCTTTTCTATCCATTTTCCACCATGGAAGCTCAATAGAATCCACCTCAACGAACTCATAAGATTCTTTAGACGAAGAATTTATACTACCACTGCCTTAAACCCCGCTTTAGCTTTTGAGAAATAAATGTAACAGAAAATTATGAAACCCATGTTACTGCAACAAAACAAAATCTGCATTAGTTTTCTCTAATATACAGAAACCACATATCAATAATTTACATAAGTATGTGAGCACAAAAAAATAGCAGTTGAGCATCAGATTGTTGGCTAATGTGCACTCACCTATTGTCGATAGGCTTGTTTATATTTCATATACGACAAAGTCAGTTAGGGAGTGTTTGGCATTGGTTTTACGTTCAGGTAATTGTCCGTTGTTTCAAATTTCCCATATCACATAACCACTTCCAAACGGCAAACGTCCTATATTAAACCTAAGCCTGTAACAATTTACTAATGTCCAGTGACTTATTTGGGTTCTGTTTACGCAACTGATATTAATGGTACTCTTTCTAAAGTGAAATAGTAACACCAATCAAGTAGCATGCTACCAGTTTGATTTTAATTAAGCAAACAAATATAAAATGTACCTTGTTGCTGTTACAAAGGATCAGATAGCCCCATTGTTGATATCTCTCTAACTGCAATAAAGTTGGTTTACATTAATATACAAAACTTAACCCTGTGCAATATTAGTTAAATCGTTATACGAAACACATATCGAGATTGAACGTGATAAAAGGGAAGGCAGTTTATTTCTTTTATGCCTATGGGTTGTTTGTGTTACTGGTGGCATCAAACTGATTGGTAAATAGTCAGAATCATAATCATCGGTTCGACACTTAACAGAGGCCACATAAGATTTCTATTAAAATGAAAACCCAAACACCCCGGTATCAAGGCAGTTTGATCAAAACGAGTCGGTGAAGCCCGCGCGTTGCTGCGGTGAAACCATGTCAAGTCAATGTGGAATGCCTAGATACAATTCTAGCCTAAAGACATATATAATTATAAAGGTTGGGGTTATAATTCTAGTACACAACATCTATAAAAGTACAAAGCTTGGAGTTCTTTGCCAAAATTGTTAAATTCACAGGTACATATATTCCAACTGTAACTCCTATTAAGAGGTATGTTTATCTGACGTATCCCATGACCCGTTAATGGTTCACTAATCTTGCCACATACAATATATTAAGCAAATACACATTACACACCTTGAGAGTCCCCATAGTTGATGCATTTCTTTTCTTAGATCGCTTCGTAGTTTTGTCCATAAATTCTTTGGCGGGAAAAAACAGTGCAAGCAAGTTCCTTGAAATCCTCCTGCGACTGAAATTTTGAGTCATAATCAATCGATCTTCATGTAGTAAAAGTGAATCCAGGTTTTAACCATTTTTTTTATATCTTCTAGCTTAAAAACATCTACTTGTCACCATTATTCTTGCTTTTTTGTACTATGAATTAGTAGCATAATCAAAAATAGTATTAACTAACCCTTTTTCACCCGGTCTAAATTTCTTGTATTATGAAAAAGTCTGATAGAGCACAATTTTTACTATTTGGTCACCATACCTGTGACGATCAGACCTTTGACGCCCATATTGTGTCTCTGTTATAATCATAATGTTGGTCCCGCTCTCTTTTCAACAAACTCTTTTTCCTCTACGCATAGTGACGTTCAACATATATGGACATATTTATCTTTTAACTGTGAGTGGATGGCAGCAGTCAGCAAGGTGCACGCGCAAGAAAGCGGTACAAAGGTAACTTCTCAGAAGCTAAATATACCAAATGATAAGCGATACCAAACTCATTCGCCCCTAGCGGACACCAAAGATGCCACAGACTTTCACCTGCAATTGGAGATTTAGTCAACTCAAATGTGTATCCAGAGCTTGTTTTATGGGGTGTTTGGGTTAGCTTATGTAAAAACGCTTATGCTTCTTAGATTATAAGCACACCCTCTATATGGTAGCTGTAAAAATAATCCTTCTTGGCTTCTTTAAGAGAAATTATTTAGTTCAGAAAAGTTACTAAGCTAAAAAAACTTTGGAAAAAATAGTGGCCAATCGCATCTTGATAATAAGGTATGCATTTGAGAGGAGCCAAACACCCCCATAATCTAACAGGCAACTACATTTTTGTGTAAATACGATGTAGTAATTTATTAATTCATTTTTTCTAGTGAAAATGAACATCTACCTGATCGAGAGCGTCGTCGTTCTTTTGCAACATCAAATAGTTGATTTACTCTATACAGAATAGGACATGTTTGTTTTAAGATTCTTATCCAAGTTAAATTTTTGTTATATTCAAATAAGTTGTATTGTTATAACCTTCCAACAGATAACGAATAAATCTTACCTTTCCTTCCAGAACTGCAAGGCCTGAATTTGTGATTCCTAAGTCAACCCCGATAACTTCATTCCCTATAGTTCTAGACCTGCATAACATAAAAAGATTATAATAACGACCAGTTCATGTCTATGTCTCTCAATAGTGATTCAAGAAAAGCTGAACATTGTGAAATCTGTTCAAAATATACCAAATGGTGTGGTTGGGATTACTTATTATAATTGTTTATCTTATTGTAGCTTTCGATGCACATATAAAAAGTTGTTGGGACTTGGGTATGTAGCAATAGCTATAAGCAGATAAAAACCTTAGAAAAGCAATCCTAAAGCCCCCTAAAAAAGCTAGTTTTTATGATAAACAAATGGTTCATAAAATCTTTGTTGCAAGTATGTGTGTATACATGCACTTCTCTACATATGCAACCTAGCATAGTTAACTAATCCTTTTTGTACTAAGCACCTAACCACATTGTATGACTACTATAAAGATAGTAACCACATTTTACAATAATTTGTCACTACATTGGAAGCCAATACCTGCTAGACGCAACATGTAGTTCTTTATCTGTTGTAACTTTGTTTTTGGACCGTTTCTTATTTACCACCAAATTGGAAGACACAGGCACGCCTGCGTAAATTTGTTTACAAAGACAAATTCAGAAACCAAATATGTGGATGTCATTAGAAGATATATACTGGAATAAATAGAATGTCACACAGAAAATATAGTATAAAAATTGCCAACCTCGAGTTCAAGAGCTATTTGATTCCAAATATTTACTTTTGGGAACACAGGTTACCGAAGAATCCTCAAAACGATGTTGTTGCAAATGCGCAACGGCATCCTACAACCTGGTTGCCGTATCCAAATCCAGCGATCCACAGCCTTTATCGATAACACGCCTCCTGACACATTGTCTGCTAGAAGCAGACCGTATCTGCTCATCCTTTGTTAGCATTTTGTCAATATGTCGCTTATTCCCATTCAAACCATAAGAACAAAAACACCTATATCAAATGTTGTTTAAAACAGATATAACAGGTAAGTATAATGATAACGCATAAAACATTTTTTCAGGTCAAAATTATGCATTGCGGACTAAATGACATTTACCTTGAACTTCAACATCGATCAATTTCATATGCTCACTTTTTTGTATCAGCCGCCAACAAAGGACCATAAGAACACGCTCGTCCTTGATCGGTATGAAGAGGCTGTCTTACGGCTGCAATCTACACATTTTGAAAAAACAAAGAATTCAGGCATAGGAATAAACTCTCAAACTATATTACAAATTAAGGAAAGAGCTGGCACTACTTGATCCCACATATTCAGTTTCTGTTGCACCATAATTGCCTCGATTGAAAGATTTTCAATCTTTCAAACTATCATTAACAACCTCCGGGCCAATAGAGCACCTAGAACATTATACAACGAACTCGTTTTCACATGTTGCCTTTTAGACTTAACAATATACAACGAACCTGTTTTCACATGTTGCCTTTTAAACTTAATTAGTATATATTATAGTAAACATATATTCCACCTCGTCAACTAAGCACAATTTAGTTGAACATTCAGATAAATTAGAAAAACTCTATCTTGAATGTTGATACTCCCAACAACTACTTAAATATCTACAATTTTCTCGTAAATGTTACATATCAGGTTTAGTCTGATTTTGGTCACTTTCCCCTAACAGTGCTTCTAGTATGTTCTTGTAGCATTGAGTAATGTTTGTATGTGTGTTTTCATAGTGGCTATAGTGACTTGCATACCAAATATCATAATCAGATAATCAAGTACCTTGAAAGCTAGTTATACTTCAGTAATGTTGCATTTATCCAGATAATTGCTTCCTAACAATCATTGCGTCCTTAATAACTCAAAAACCATAACCGTAATAAATTTAGGCCCAACACTATAATCTTGTTACCGCACCTTTAAACACTCCCACACTAACATTAACATATGTGGAGCAAGCTGATGACCCCTAGCAAGAGCAATCTTTACCGCTTGCAACTTCCAACGCAAGGCTAATCTATTCCTAAAGTCATTTCCCCTGCCGTGCTCTTATAGCAATATATCGGAACAATTAAAGCATGCTCGTCACTCAATCAACTAAATCAACTAAATAAACAACCGGTATAAAAATAGAAATTATAAAAAAAAAAAAAAAAAAAAAAAAAAAAGAAAGAAAGTAAATGGCTTACCAAATATGGTGCTACCAGGGTTCATAGCTACCTGGTTCTTCGCACCTTCTCCTCTAAACCGTTTGCCTCAACATAGGCAACAACAAACCATGTTCCTTGATCATTTGGTAAAATTACGATTCGACCATTTTTCCAATTACTATCACTTATGCAAAATCAAAACCCTCGTAGCTCCAAACCTCAAACAAATTGACATATACAAAATCAAAACGCTACAGATCAAAAAGTTTCAATCTTTTATATAAAAACTCTAAAGGGTATACATTTAAAGTCAAATAATTAAAACATTTATTAAAAATTAAAAAACATATGATGAGACTTACTATTGCTAGCCGGATTGAAGACAACGGCGCAAGGTTCGCCGGAAAACCCAAAGATACTCCGGCGACTTGATTTTCATATTCATATAAAAGATATCAATGACCCCGTTAGAGAGGTGAGAAGAAGATTCAGGAAAAAAAAATTTTGAGGGATGTGGGATTTATTAGAGAGTGGAGAAGCTTCTCTTGAGGTGGGATATATTAGAGATAATAAATGGACGGTGGTATCTGTTTTAAGGGTGGAACAAAAGTATACTAATATCTTGCGTGCACAGTAACTCCCCAAACACACTTCAGCCAATAGTGTGCTGCCAACACAAATTTTTGTGTACTATTACTTGTATTGGACCAATCAAATGTTGACACACACTCATTTATAACTTGTATTTTTATACACCCTCCAACTTCTAATAGTATATATATATATATATAGGTGCTGCCAACACAAATTTTGTGTACTATTACTTGTATTGACCAATCAAACGTTGACACACACTCATTTATAACTCAGATTTTATACACCCTCCAACTTCTAATAAGATATATATATAACGAATATGAACCCGCTGATCGCATGCGGACGGCTTCAGCGACTTACTTGCAATGACACTGAACCTCGGGGACTATTTTTGCTAAGTTGTGAAACTTGATTTAATGTTTGACTTATTTTGAACGACGCTTAAACCTCGTGGACTGCTTTTGCCAAGTTGTGAAACTTTGCATTTAATGTTTGACTTACTTTAGTCATCGGCCACTGAACCTCAAAATAAGTTTCGCTAATTTAGAAAGTTGGCATTTAATGCGTGGTTGGTTTCTCTTCCCGATCTTTAAGATTTATATTTTCATAAGTTGTGGCTTTCGACGAATGTTGGACTTATTTCAGAACGACGCTTAAACCTCGTGACTGCTTTTCAAAGCATGAACTTTCATTTAATGTTTGACTTACTTGCATACACACTGAACCTCGAAACTGCTTCTGCTAATTTAAAAGTTAGATTTAACGACTATTGGTTCTTTCTCTTCCCGATCTTTAGTTTCGCTAATTTGAAAAGCTAAGATTTAATGCGTGGTTGCTTCTCTCTTCCCTGATCTTTAGTATATATATTAATTTTGGATCTAATCACAAACTTTGATTAAAAACTGTATACATATACGTTACATCAAAAAGCCACTTGCATGTTAATTTTGGTCAATATATGTGCACAGTGTACGTGGTCCTTTGGCAACCTATATTGCCAAAGCATGTTCAAACTTGTGAAAGAAAAATCAACTCTAATATCTTAAAAATACAATAAACCTTTTTAAAAGAGTTTTATATACATATAGTATTTTTAAAAAGCAATATATTTGTTCAAAAATACTTTTTTGAGTAGTGAAAAAAAAATTATGAGTATTAATATTGACATCTTGTCTTTATGTGAGTAGTTTGACCATTTTACACTTTCAAGTTACATAAATAATCCCTGTGTTACATAAATGACCCATGTAAGTTTGCGAAATTGCAGCCACCATCCCTAAGGGGAATTACATAAATCGTCCTTTAAAAAAAATTCAAACTTTTTTTTCCAAATATTCTTTTCCAATTTATTTTCGAAATTCTTTTTCAAATTTTATTTTCGGAATTTTTTTTGTTGAAAAAATTAATTCCGGAATTTTTTTCTGAAATGTTTTTTTAGATTTTTATGTGAAAAAAAATCTGGTTTTTTTTTGTCACATGTGAAAACGTATAAAATCGGATGAAAACGTATAAAAACGGATGAATAAAAGTGGACGAAAACTTAAGAAAGCAGATTAAAACGATAAAATCGGATAAAATATATAAAATCATACGAAAGCGATAAAATGGACGAAAACGATAAAACCGGTAAAACGTATATAAAACACGAGATAAAAACGATTTAAAAATAGCGGGTAAAACCATAAGGAGTGAATAAAAAATAGGACTGTAATGCAATTTCGCTAACCCACGAGACTATTTACGTAATTTACTCTAAGGATGGTGGATGCAATTTTCGCAAATTAATAAGGTAAAATAGTCATCACAAGTTTTTCACTACACACATAAAGACAAAAGTGTCGACATTAATACTTACATAAAAATAAGGTGTCAACATTAATTCTCACCAAAAAAAAAAAAAAAAAAAATTGTTCACTACTCAAAGAATATTTTGGACAAATAAAATGTGTTTTAAAAATATTATCCCTTTTATATATGCCATCCGAAATAATCTCACATATCTATCTTTACTATCTAAAATGGAAAAAGCAACAAAGAGGAAATGAAAATTGAAAATCGAATTGAAAGTCATGGTTTTTAAACCTTTACTCAAAGTTATTACTCAAACCGAATTCGTGAGTCAATATGGAATGTCTAAATTTTCTAAAGTAAAATATATTGCAATGAATGTCTGTAACTAACGCCTCTTATATATGGCAATGATAGGCTGGACATTAAAATGCAAAGGTATGACATTAAAATGTCATACCTCACACCACATATAAACACACAAACCCTCATTCTCTTCCTTTCTCTCTTTCTAACACACATAGTCACACACTCCCAAAGGCTCACTTAGACAGCCGCCACCGCCATCGCCATAGACACCACCGTCGAAACTCCCCTCTCCACCAAGAACCATCACGGCCGAGACCAACAACCACCAAATCCCCGCCGCCGGATCTATATCACAAACAGGTTTTTTGTTTTTAGTATTGAAGGTTTTTAATAGATTTATTTCTATGTTTGTAGATCTCGCCGGAATTTGTGTAGCCGCCGCCGGAATCTTAGGTTTGTCTATATAATATTTTTTTTATAAAGGTTATGTAAAGATTATTGTGTATATTGTTTCTATAAGGTTCCAAACGGTTTTTTGTAGATTTGAGTTTCTTATTTGTTTTGTAGGAATATTTTTAGCCTTGTCGTAATCTCTAGCTGTCATCGGAGATCTGGGTTGGTTTTAAAATTTGTTATTAAGCTTCTTGTGCAAATTTTGTTGTAATTATATTTGTATATTTTGTTGTATAATTTTATTTATTTTGTTGCTCTTTAATTTTTTTATCAAATTTCTTATATGTTTATTTGTAACATTGGTTTCGTATCATAATTTTGAATTGCATTGGGAATGGTTTTTCAAAAAGGTAGAAACCCCATGTGGCTTTTCAGAGTTTTGGGTCTCGAGACATGACTTTTGGCAAGTGCAAATGCATAAGATTATACTATGTCAATATGTGTATAATTTACAAGTAACGTAAGTTTGCAAAGTATGAAAACATCGTACAATGATAAATTATAATTAGATTTTTACATTCGCAAAATATAGAAAAACGAGTATGAAATTTGATAGCCCGTGTATTTAACTATTGTTGGAAAAATAAGACAACCACATATAAAAACCATTGTCATATCAAATGAATAAAAAAGCGTTAATTAGAGATGTCACAATGGGCGGGATAACAGGCCAAACAGTATCGGTTTCTAACGAGCGCGGGTCAAACTGGCAAAATAATATTGGTCATACGGACACGTGACAAAATGAGAAGCTTAGAAAATTGAGTGTCGTTTAGAAAAGAAATATATTATCTTCATTGATCAACCACATAAAACTATCGTAACTTTTTGACGCCAAGGTGAATCTATACCTCAAATGTAGTGTATCGTTAAGTTTTACGCGACGAAAGAATACGCTATTGTTAGTTAATATTTCATAATTGATGTAATGTTTTATTTTAAGTTTCATTAGATATTTTATACGTCGTTTGATATATGTTAAGAATTTTGCTAGAGTTGTTTTATCACATGTTACAATCGTTTGAAATTACATATTGATCATTTTCACGCTTCTATTTTGAACGTTATACAAAACACTTACCACAATATCGCATATCGTTAATTGTCTGCCGCTAGAAACCGATGCCGCTAGGCACGGGTACTCGTCTAGTATCTATACTACATATAAAAGAAAAATGGCCAAAACTTGAAAAGTGAAATATTGAAAGTTAAAGGTGAGAGAAATGTATGATGTAATTAATACTCTTATTAAAACACCTCATTACTTAAAAGTACAATAATTTATTTATATTATACAACCAATTAAAATAATATCTATCAAATTAAAAACAAACAATTAAACTACCCTTTACTAAAACGTACAATAAAATTTTCATCGTGTATAATTTAAACAAGCTACAACGTAATCCAAAATATAAAATAATTAATACGCTAATTAATGTTATTTTTAAAATACCATAAAATGAAAAGTACATGCTATTATACACATTATACAAATTAATAAAGCACACAAAGCTTTATACAAGCTAACAACGGTACATATAGTTTTGAAAATCGGACCGGACCAACGGGTTCAACCAGGAAATGGTGTCGCAACCGGTTCGGCTTACCAATAAAAGCCACCCGAAAACGAACCAGAGAGGACCCGTTGAAACCATACAAACTGTAACATATTGGATTTCACATACACATCAAACCATAACACAAAGTAGGCGTACAAGGGTTTTAGAGAGAGAAAGTTAAAGGTTTAGGGAACTTTAGTGAGAGAAAAAAAATCTTATTATGAGCTCCAACTCTACCCTTGAGAGGTAGAGAGTATTTATAGTCTTACAATAAAACGCTACACAACGGTCGTGGATCGTGCATACAGCTGGGTAAAGACCGTCTGTCCTCCACTGTTACATAACTAAATACTACTTAACTTAAAATAACTACGACTACGAGCTTTCTAACGACTACATATACTTGAGGACCGACTCTTTAATACATGGAATTTCTAATTCCAAACAATCTCCCATAAGGGAGGTCACCTCAATCATGTACTAAACTTACATTGAATACAAATGATATTACATTAAAAATTGTTCTTGCATTCTTGATGTAGTACTTTGTCAAGCTCGTAGTCATTGATTCTTCTCATTGCATGTTTGGTTAATCCAAGTGGAGGTCTTTATCGATCCACGTGATAATAATTTTGAGCCAGCTTTGAGATCATCACCATCAAAATCTCTCGAGACATCCATTGTGGTGTTGGAATTTTGTGATGTTGTGACTTTGACGGACATGCTCACATTCGGATCATGATATCTTCTCATCGTAGTAGCGGAAGCTTTGGTTAATTCATGATATTGGCAGCAGAAAGGTAAGCATGGAGTGAAAATATCGAGTCATTGATGCACTTATCATGATTTCTTTTGAGATGAATGTGTTGAGCGAGCATGTGGCTATGAATTGACCGCTTTATTCGATCACCGCAAACGCTAGGCACTGCATACAACAGCTAGCAATAAAGCGTCTGAAGTGTCTTTGACCACTTTCGCTGAATCGAGGTACATGGCCCACGGCCTCGCTGATCAAGACATGTCTTTGCTGTGATCGTAAAATTAAGAATTTCCTTGATGTGGTTTCGCGAATGCCTAGTCGTTCTCAAACCGAACGCCTCAAAGAAGACAACACGGAGTGAGTGAACCAAATAATTTAAGTCCACCGATTGATGAAAAGAGATTTGAAAAAACAATCGTATTACTCAATAGAAATTGTTTTTGCAATACAACGAAGGTTTTATTGAAAATCAATTATCAATCATAAAACCACCTTTGATTTGAAAAATTAGTACACGATCGATGTGCTAAAGAAAAGAGTTTTAAGCACAAAGATCGGTTTTTCAAAGGTATCCGCCAATCCATAACTCGAACCAGATTGATTCAAGAGATTGAATCGCCTATAGTTTCATTCGGTTGTCACATGATTGATCTATATAATAGATCTCACATGCCACCTACCGTGAGCTTGTTTGATGTCGGCTCCTGTAGGCTTTCCATCTTCATTGTGAATATGTAAACACATCACTCGGATGTTCCGGCAATACCACAAGGATAATGCGAGGACTCGTGATATAATCTCTTTCCACATTGTATGAAACAAAGAGTCTTCATTGAAAGTGTCCTAATGAGATTTATTGATGATCTCGTGGCTCTAGACTCAAATAGTGCATTTTGGATCCTATATCTGGAGACCAGGAGAGGGTCTCCTACTCAATATCAACAATCTCTAAGAGAAAGTCAATAGATAATGTCTGTTCCCGTGAGAATGAAACAAGTCCTTTAAGAGGAACTTGAGTGGTTTGGAAAGTTGAAGTGCAAGGCCACCGGGTCCATGACGCCTTATCTTCAATACCGATGTTACCATCGAGTATATGAATCAACCCGGTTTTGCCCTAAGGTTGAATATATGGAGGCTATTTGTTTTCACCCTTTTCTCATTCAATTCTTTTCATTCTTCACCCTTCAAGGCTTACCGAGACTTCACCGCAAGAACCTTGGCCGGGTTTGTTCCAAGATTAGCCTGCCTCATCCGCACTCTTCCCATATCTCATTTTCTCCTTTATCATCATACCTAAGAACTCTACACTAACTAGTGGATAGTCCTCGGTAGATCCTCCTGCTCAAGGATCATGGGAACAAATACCTAACCTTATCATCCTTATATCACCATACATAAATTAAAGTTGGTCGGTCTATTTGGTTTTGTTCATCGCCATTGGAACCAATTGAAAACCATTTGAAAAACAATCTAGATACTTGTGATATATTATCAAAGCATTTTGTACTGAATTGTTTTTGATATTTTTAGAACAAGTGCTCCCCTCAACATGTGCATCAAATGTTTGAACTCGTTTTGCACAAGGAGGCAAGAGAAAGAATTAACTTTGATTACCATTTTCTAAAGATATCGATCACTTCCTCGATCAAAACAAGTAGATAAAGCATTTTAGTGAAGGATGAGGTTTTCATAAGCTTGTTCCCTCAATATGTGCATAGATATTTGAAAATGTTTTGCACATATTAGGAAAAACCGCACATCGAGATAAGTTGATCACGCTTTAAATATTCGTGGTTTAAGATAGATGCTCCCCTCAACATGTGCATGAAAATTTTGAAAATTTGAAATCGTTTGGCACATGCGGAAGGAGAGCTTGTACATCCTTATAACACCATTTACCAATTATCGCTTAAATCCAATTTAAATCACAAATTCTCCCCGATCACAATTATCAAATCATTTGAGATTTGTGATCTCTTGTAGATTTAAATTGATTTTGAAAGCTATATGAGAATTGTGACTTGATAATGAAAGCGTTTAACCGATAAGGATCGGATATTAAGACTTTAAACCCATTGATTAAACATGCATGAATATCTTTTGAAAACAATTGAATGACACATAACTTTTAATTTAATTGAAATCATTCTCCCCTCAAACAATGACATAGGTTGTTGTTCGAGAGATAGATATTTTGACAAATAAGTCCGTATGATTATCAAAATAGAGTCCGAGTTATTTTTCAAAAATGCTTAGTTTTCAAATAGATAAATGTTTAAAGAATCGAGCATGGAATTTTGAAAACATGATAAAGTATGGCTCGTTTTACTTTGAAAAGCGGTTATCGCTCGAAATGACAATAAACCATTGTTTCTCTTTCTCCCAAAGATTTTTTTTTTTTTTTTTTTTAAGAATTGAACAACATCTAAAGTCCGTGTCATTCTTTGAATGACAAAGACAAAGACCGTAGATATTATCGAACCGAGAAAAACATGACAAATTGACAATATTTTTGAAGATTTTTTTGAATTTTCGTATTTTTATGGGTTTTGAAAGTTTTATAATTTTCTATTTGATTTTGAGAGTTTTATAATTTTGTATTTTGTTTTTCAAAAATATTTACAAGAGATAGATGAAGATAGACCTTTACTCCTCGCCTTCCTCCCGAAGATGTTCGAGTGTTTTCGTTGAAGGCTTTTCAAGCCAAGACGTGGAAGAATAAACTCAAAACGCTCTCTGGAAGAGCTGGTGATGATGTCTCGCTAACCGGTATTCAGTCCTCACAAAATAGAGTTCCACCACACCTTTTTCCACTTGTTCCTAATGAAATGATGTCGAATATCGATATGTTTTGCTCTTGAGTGTTGAACATTGTTGCATGAGAGAGCAATAGCACTTTTATTATCACAAGATCTGAGGGATTTTGTTGAATACAAAGCCATAGTCGGTTAATCGAGATCTCATCCATAGGATTTGAGCACAACAAGATGACATGGCTATGTATTCACCTCCTAGAGGAAATAGAAGTACTCATTTGCTTCTTTGACGACCCACACAAGCTTATCACCCAAAATTGAGCTCTCCGCACGTTTCGACGAGTATCTTGACACCGCATGATCTCGCATATGCATATGTCGGTAGTGACATTCCGGTATCCTTCGGTACCAAAGTCCCATGTTGATGGTTCCTGAGGTACCGAAGACCCGCTTAACCGCTTCAAGGTGCTTTTTGGTAGGCTTAGCCTGTATCTAGCACACATGCATACAACGAATGAATATCAGTTCATCGGTGTGAGGTACATCGTGATCCGATCATGCTACGATATTTTGTTTGGTTTACCATGATCCCCGAGTGGTCCTCATCCGCTTTGTACGCTCAATCATGGAGTGTCAATGTGGTCACTAGAATCAAATCCAAATTTCTTTAGAATCTCATTTGCATATTTAGATTGATTTATAAAATGCCTTCGGACTTTGTGAAATTTGTAATCCCAAGAAAATGACATTTGTCCCATCATTGACATTTGAAATTGGAACCCATTTCTTTTGAAAAACGATCACATTCATCGGGGTCACGAGGCAAAGATGATATCATCAACATAAATTTGAACGTGAATTAAATATTTGCTCGACTTCCGGTGAATGTAGGATCAATCGCCTTTTTCTTTGAATCCGGTAGATAGAAGAAACTTTGATAGCGTATCATACCATGCCCTTGAGCTTGCTTTAAACCGTAAAGAGCTTTCAAACGATAAACGTGAGTAGGATGCTCTGATTCACAAAGCCTTCGTGTTACCGACGAGACGACTTTTAAGATCTCCGCTCGTAAATGTTGTCTTTACATCCATCCGATAGACTACCATGTTCTTACTTGCAGATTAGCCAAGAATATTCGATTGCCTCGATTCGAGCCACCGGAGCAAATGATTCTTCAAAGTCTATGCCTCCTCCCGACGGTATCCTTTTGCAACCAATCTAGCCTTATTCTTTAAACATCGCCATGCTCATCAAGCTTTACTTTGAAGATCCACTGAGAGCAATGATCATAGCACAACTGGAGCGTGTACTAATTCCCATACATCGAGACGATCAAACTCATGAATTTCTTCTTGCATGGCATTGAACCAAACTGCCTTCATTCATGGCGGTTTTAACATCTTTGGTTCGATCTTAGAGTACGGAGTTGAAGAAGCACCATAAGGCATCGGTTGCAAGTTGTTTCCGTGTGGATACTAGATGAGAGGTATTTCCAATGATGTTGTCTAATGGATGATCGTGAGTCCATTTTCCGAGGTGTTCATGCGGTCATTGTTGAGGGACTCAAGTAGCGAGTCGATGTCTCCCGTAGACGATGGTTCGATGATGATTCAGAGCAAATATATTTTCAAATGGAGCATCTTCGGAGTAGCAAAGGGATTGACTTCATCCTATGAATCAAGCATTTCTATGATGTACACTTGATGATTGAAGATTTGTTGATGAACTGTGATTGGTCGCAGCAGCGCTTCTTGGCTTAATGACATAAGTCAAGGGTTAATTTCATTGACAGGATAAAGCGACCGTTGATCGATTGACATATCATTGTTACTTGGCTCAAATTGTTCATCAAACATTGGATCAAACAGCTTCTTTAAATCATCTTCGGAGGAGGTACATATGGAGATACTGATGAGGAGTTAGTACAAGAGATGAACCAATGGGATCGCTTTGAAGGGTCCTGAATCGATTGTCCAGAGCCATTTGACCGGTCCACTCATCAAACGTGACGTGAATTGTTTCCATGATATTTCGGGTTCTCTTGTTATAGATTCGGTAACCTTTTCTGCTTGGTGCATAGCCTACAAAACTCCAATGTCCGCTTTAGCTCTCGCCCTAAATCTTGACCATCATTAGTTGGATAACATAAAGCACCGATACACGAAGGTATGATAGATCTGGTTTTCTATTATGGAAAAGTTCATAAGGAGTCTTTACATGAGAAGTGTGAATTAGAGATCGATTTTGAGTGTAACAAGCGTTGGCAATAGCTTCAAATTTCATAGAAACATTGAAACCTTTGAGTAAATCAAGATTGTCCTTGCAGCTTCTACAAGAGTTCAATTTCGCCTTTCAACTACACCGCTCGCTGAGGAGTTCGAGGACACTTCTTTGGGGACCGATTCCAACATTTCCATAAAATTCATTGAGATCTTTATTAACAAACCGGCCCATTGTCAAGACGGACGATTCGAACTATTTTGTTGAGACGGATCCGGTTGTTTAACGAGTTTAATGATGACATCCTGAGTTTCATCATTCGTCCTCAAAAACTTAACCCAAGTGAACTGGAGTAGTCATCAACCACTACTAACACGATCTCTTCCTATTAATAGTTTGCACTCTCATTGGGCGCACATATCCATATGAAAAGTATGAAGGACTTCCATTACGTAGTTTGTGGTTTTGGTTTGTGGGCATATTTCGCGGCTTTTTCCCGCTGGCAGTCGAACAAAGATGATCTTTTCATATTTTAACTGGGTAAGCTTCCGACAAGATCCTTTCTCGACAAAGTTGTTTATGGTGCCAAGTTCAAGTGATTGAGACGACGATGCCATAACCATGACTTTGTTTTAGAAGCCTTTGACAAGCGATTGAGAAGACTTCATCATGTCTTCGATAGAAATGGTGTATAGGTTAGAACCTCGAGTACCTCTTAATAATTCCACACCATCAAGTTGTCTAACGAAGCACGTATGTTTTCTAAAGGCCACCTCTAGATCGGAATCACATAATTGACCAACAGAGAACAAATTATGACCAAGACCTTCCACATAATATACTCTGGAGATTACACTTTTGCCAACTACATAGTCACCATAACCCATAATTGCACCGAAATGATCATTCCCGAATCTAACTGTCCCGATGAATTTGCTCACGGTTCATGAGCCGCGACCGGTCTCCAAATATATGCTTGAAACAAATGAGTCCAGTACCACGTAACGATTTGAACGATCCGCAGCTTGAACATGTACAAGAATGGATAATCGGATAATTGGGATCCCCATGCAAGAATGGGTTCCACTTTGTTAGTAACGAAGAATTGGAACACCCACATCGTAAATAGAAACATCCATATCGAGTAGAAGCAATGGAATCATTGGGAATAGATGCAATCGCCGAGTCTCAGATTTGACCTATTCAAAGTATGTTCACGCCTTAAGGAATAGTTCTACCAAGAGGCATCCATTTTCTAGTGGGCATAGTCTTAGCATTTGAGGGCAAACCGATTATTCTTATGGCCAAAAGGTATCCAATAATAACCTATCTTTATAAATGTTCTTCCTGGTTTCACTGCTTTCTAACAATCTTTCGCCTTTGCCTTTTAGATTTCTTTGCATGATTATTAGCCTTAACAATTTTAACTAGGCATTTGACGAATTTTAGACAAAGCATTCACACCACATTCATGATTAGCAACAATTCAAGCGACATCATTACAAGGTTTGCAAATAGTATCAAAATTCAATTAATTACAAGACGCCTAAGGCTAATACTAGAATCAACACGATTCGCTTTATTCAACTCAAGCTTAAAGTTCCTAGATTGGTCTTCTCTCTTCCAATGCACATTCTTAGCTTGCAAGGTCCTATCATTCCTTGTATTGTCTTGAGACTTTGACCGCCGCTTTAATGTCACTGACACTCTCTGTAGAAGGAATGGGAACATTAGTTGGTTGATCTAATTTTTGCATTCCTGAACTTGATGTGCAAGGATCTGAACTACTAGAAGGCACATTAGTGTTTACTTTCTTAAGACTGTGATTTGAGCTATTTGCAGGCACACTAAAGTTCACTTTCTTAGCACTAACATATCTGGAATCTGAACTACTTGAAGGCACATTAGTGTTTACTTTCTTAAGACTGGGCATAGAACGGATTTCCTGCTTGGCACTAGGCATTGAACAAGGCTTCACAGCTTTGCCTTTTTCACCTAAGGATTTTGGACATGTTGCAATTACACATTCAAGAAACTCTTGAGATCGTTTGGCCTGGAGGCAAGCAAACCTAATTTCTCTATCAAGAGGTTTATTAATGAAGTCCTCTTCAACAATCTCACGGAGACATTCTAGACTATCCTTAAGGTGAGCACAATTGTCAAGAAACGCAGGTTCATTATTCCTAAGATGAGGAGGAATATATTTAACCACACAAGATATTTGCAATCTAAGGGTGAATTTGAAACAACATTCTTATTAAAAACAAGTGGCGCTTCCCATTTTCCGACTTCTCGATTCTCAATTTCCTTTGTAAAGACATTATTTTTCTTTGTTTTGGTCACGAGTGACTTTCATTGAATCATATAACTCTTTAAAGTGTCGTTAACTTTTCATTTTCTTCTAGAAAATCTCGCTTCCTTTGTAAGGCATTTACCAAGTTTTGAAGATGAAAAGTTTGAGAGTAATCGAGAATCTAAAGGAGGAGGCATTTGGGATCCAACACATTGTTCTTTTCACCCTTCAATTGAGAGATTTGGGCTTTCAATTTTTGATCGTGTTACAATGAGCTCGAATCTATTCATCACGCTTACTAATTTCAAAAGCGATCAAATTCGTGAACATCCAAGGATGTCTTGATATTTGAGGTTTTAACATTTTCTTTAGATGTTGATATTTTAGTTGTAAATCAAAATGTTCAACTTCTAGTTTAGAAAGATGCTTTACCAAATTATCATGATCATCCCGATCAATTTTCTCATTAAGTTTCAATTAATCTTTCAAGCTCAATGACATGATCATGAGAAACTTTCGAGCAATGATAATTCATGAAATTGAGAAGCATTAATGGAGCAATTAGTAGCGAGTAAAACACATCTTGAGCAATACATTCGTAAATAAGATTCTCATTCAAGGTATGCAAGTTCTTCCTCTCAATCTCATTATATTTTAATGCTCGCTCATAGTCACTAACCTCAACTATCATTGCATCAAATTCCTTTCCATTCCTTTAATATCCGAATTTATCCCTTTTAAGACTCTCAAATGATCTTTTAGTAGTTTGAAGAAAGGCATTACCTCGCTTAGATAGCATTCTTTGTTTGTTCAAACCCCTTTCCCTTCGCTTATCCCAAGGTGTGATCCTTTCTTACAAGTTTTCTCAAAATCGACAAATAGTTGAAGAATAACATATCGACCGATTAAGGTCTTGCTTTTAGTGGCAATAGTCCTAGGAACTAAATGCATTGGTGTATCGGGAGGATACACAATGTCAAGGCATTTTCCTAAAGGGTGGGTTTGTTACAACAAGATTCTCGCTTTTGCTTATCTAAATCCTTTTCCGAACACTTGTTCTGTGTTAACAATGTCCGAGGCTTAAACTTGTTCAAGGAAATCCAATTCTCCTTCTTGTAATCATGGGTATGATATTTATTTTCTTCTCTTACATTTAGGATCATCTAGTTTCTTGTTCATCTTTTCCTAGTGACTTCATTTGATTTCTTATCTTCCTCGGTGCTCGCCAAGAACTAGGTTTCTGCTAGGCTTAAGAATTTCATTGCCATCATAAATAACCTTATGGGCAGCTCTAGCCTTTTAACAACTTTTGATTTGGTTCCTCAACAAGGGAGTACTATGCTTATCACTCAAAACTCGTGCTTAGTGATTAAGTGAGCAATCAATGGTATTTCCTTGTACGTACAACTTATTTTCAAGCTTGTTTTTCAAGGTTTTAGATTAGAAAATCATTCAAAAGTTTTGATTCCTTAACGCTAAATTCTTGCTTAAGCAATTTAACATTTTCTTGAAGTTCTTGTTTTGCTTAGCGCTTTAGAAAGCTTTTCTTGTAAGGAGTTTAACTCTTGTTTTAATACTTCTTCTAAACCTACTTTTTCTAATATTTGTAACGGATTTGGTCATCCATTTCCTACTCACGGGTGGTCAACTCAAATTTAGCACGTTGTTCATAAATAGCAACACGTTCTTTATAGGCATTCGCCTGTAGATACGTAATCATTAGGGGCACATGCGTGTATTCATCAAAACATAGTCATCGTTGATCGCGGAAGATGCATCACTTGGTACAACTTCACTTTCACTTTGTTTCACATATTGATCATATGGGACAACATTGATATTACCCATATCTTCAATATTTGACTCAATAGTTTCAGTTGATTGTACTTTGTCATGCATCTTTGCATATCAAGATCATCGTGATAGTTTTAGTACCGTAAATGAGTTTGTCTTTGGATGGACCACCTTGTGTGAAGATGAGACCTTAGGAGAGACCATTGAGAAATGCTAGCCATGAAAATTGTTTGTGCAGAGGTCCATCATCAACATCGTAATCGATGCATCACGTACCACTTGAAAGGCATTCGATGATTATGGCCTATCTCCGAATCGGTTGCTCATCCACATCTCGCATCATAGGTCTTGGCATTGCCCTCGCCAGAAACAACAACTACTCTTCATCTAAAGCAAGACCATTGTCCCGAGCTTGCACTAGCAAGATCTTATCCTCAAGTATTCTCGCATTTTGTGGACGCTTTAGAGATGTGCGCTTCTAGCAATGTGTCCTCTCTCCACAGCTTGTAACACTTGATCGTATTAACTTGTCCTTGATTTCATTTCTTCCCTATTACGATTTGCCACATATTCTACATCGACTCCACCTCTTCCTTGTTCGCATCGCTTTTCTTGAACTGGTCAGATCATGACTTTCCCATCTCCGACTAGAGCATCATTGTGAAGATTGGGCGCATTCGATTTCATTGTTGGTGTGAAGACGGTTGGTATGTGGACCGAGAGTCAAGTTTTGTTTAACCATAAGGGCCATTGAGTAATGAAGTGTCCCACTACCGCATCGCCTTCACTTGTTTGAATCTTGGATCGTGAATGAGTTTATGATTGCCATCACCCATGGGTATAACTTGTGAAGCTTTAGTGGTAATCCCAATGTTCGAGTAGAAGGCGCTTGAATCATTTGATGAGCTTGTCTCTCCGGATTTGTTTTGAATTGTTCAAGAACCTCTTTTCAAACATGGCATGTCTCTCATTCAAGAAGGAAGGCATAGAGCTTAGTTTGTATTCTTCAATCTTTGGTTAGCTTCACAGAGGTGATAAACTTGTGCCATTCGGGATTCATGTTATTCACAAACTTTGAGTTTAACGAATGTTTGGCATAGTCATTCGATGTTCCTCATGTCATTAACAAGCTTGTGGAATCTCACGAATACTCATAGACACTCTCATGGTTTCATCTAGAAGTGCTCAAATTCATCATAGAGTTGAGATTCTCTGCCTTCCATAGTTAATTCGTAACCCCGAGAGAAGCATCTTAACATTATCCCATACACCTTTGCTTTAGTGTTGTGGTTGATAAGCTTGTATATGTCTTTTGAAAGACCTTGCAATATGATGTTGAAGCCACGATATCCAGATCGAATCTCTTCTTCTCCTTATCATCGAGCTCATCATACATCTTCGGGTCCGTCCATTCTCGTAAATCAATGTACCATCTTCAAGAAGATCAATTATGTCTCTAGTAGTCTCAACCCGATATGGTCCTTCATCAATCGATTTGAGAATGTTGACCCCATTTTCCTTTCCAAGACAATACAACTCGATTCTTCGAGCCCAAGAGTCGTAGTCTGCTCACAAGCATGGGTGGACGAGTATCTCGAACCACCGCTTGAACATCCCCTGCAAGCAAAGGAGATGATTGTAGGAACGCGGTAGACATGACGACTGATTAAACGGGATTTTATAACTCTATGATTCAACCGGGAAATAGATTCTTTCACGCGATTTTACTAAATCAAGAGAAAACCGTATTCAAAGGATATCACCCAAGTCGCTAGAGAACTTTGAACCAAGTCGCTAAGTGCCAAGTCGCTATAGTCCCAAGTCGCTATATAACAACTCGCTACAATCCAAGTCGCTAGCAAAATTTTGACAGCAAGTCGCTAAGAGCTAAGTCGCTAATTTGTCAAGTCTCTAAGTAGCAACTCGCTAGGTACCAACTCGCTAACACGAAATCGCTAACAATATAAAGTACAAGTCGCTAACTTACACCAAGTCGCTACGTGTAGTGGAGAATCCACTATGTGTACTTTTTGTCGGCTTGTCTCAATAGACAAGTCGCTAACCCAACTCGCTAATTCCTTTAACAACAACTCGCTACCAAATTGCAAAGCAAGTCGCTACCAACAAAACTTTTCCGTGGCTCAAGTCGCTAGGATGAAAAACACATAAACACCACTTTTCAATCCAAAAACAATCCAACCACGATGATTCAAGCCTTCTAAATCAAAAACCAAACACTTGTGATGATTCTAAACACAAAAATACAATCAAAATCCAAACTTTAACACTAGAAATCAACCAAATGATGTAAAAACCACTAAACTTTTTCAAACTCAAAAACCTCCTAAAAACCACTAGAAATCCAAAGATATGTAAGAGATGATCTAACCATGGCTCTTGATACCAATTGTAACATATTGGATTTCACATACACATCAAACCATAACACAAAGTAGGCGTACAAGGGTTTTAGAGAGAGAAAGTTAAAGGTTTAGGGAACTTTAGTGAGAGAAAGAAAAATCTTATTATGAGCTCCAACTCTCTACCTTGGAGGGTAGAGAGTATTTATAGTCTTACAATAAAACGCCACACAACGGGCTGTGGATGAGGCATACAGTGGGTAAAGACCCGTCCGTCCTCCACGGTGTTACATAACTAAATACTACTTAACTTAAAATAACTACGACTACGAGCTTTCTAACGACTACATATACTTGAGATGACCGACTCTTTAATACCTGGAATTTCTAATTCCTAACACAAACTGGTGAATCAGGTCTCATCGACATCTATTTCTCCGGTTAATCATCACAGAGTACCCGCCGCCGCAACGCGTGGGTACCCTGTTATACTATATATAAAGAAAAAACCAAAATGTAAAAAGTGAAAAGTTGAAACTAAAAAAGGATATGTTGAAAATATATTTCAAAAGGAAACTATTAATACATATCGAAAACCGGGTTGACCCGGGACGCTTCAAACCTGGTGGTTGACCCAGTTTAGTTTGACCCTTTTTTCCCCAACCCGTCGGGTTGACTCGGTTTAAATTGACCCGTTTTTCGACCGGAATGGTTCAACCGGTTGAACCACCCAAGTTTCAAAACATTATGTTTAATCTTCAAATCTTTAAACTTTTATTATTTTTCGTTTAAACCCATAAACTTTTTTTTTAACACAAAACTATCTGTCACAATAAATTCTCGTTGCAATGCACGAGTACAAATACAACATATGTAAACAATGGCTAAAAATTCAACCATTTACCAATTTACAAAAATCGATCTGTCAATGCAAATCTAATCCCATATCAAAATATAAAGTTTAAGGTTTTGAGTTAAAAGTAGAATTTTCATTGTTTGACTTACATACTAAACGAGTTTAGTGTACGAGAATTGATAGTTTTACACTTGTAAAATTGTTTCAATTAATTAATAGTAATAAGGTAAACGTCATACAATAACAATTTTTAATTTTTTTAATTTTCTGAGTTGAAACACATTTATTTTTTTCTTTTTTTTTTCTTTTTTTTTTAATATTTAGCCATCAAAACTTATTTTCTTTGTCCTAATATCAACAATTTTACCTTTATTGTTTTCCACATAATATTTTTATTTATTTTAATTATTGATAATTTCCACCTGTGTTAACCCGTCTGCTTACATGGCTGTTATAATACCTGAAATACTAACCTGTTTCAAACCCAACTACTTTACTCTATTATAACCCGTTTCTAAACAAGATCCCCAAATAATAAGCGCAAATCCCCAATTCATAAACCTTAATTTCTAACCCAATTGCAAGATGTCATCATCTTCTTCCAACCTTTCAAACCATGGTAACCTTCCAAATGAGTGAAAATGCGAGCTTCATGTCATGTCTCTCACCTCTTGGACCCCATAAAACCTTGCAAGACGTTTTGTTTGTTGCCCTAACAGATATGTAAGTTGCTTGAATCTTCATTATTTAACTTTTTTATGGTAAGCTTATATATTGTTATTTGCAGAAAACATGTGTAAGGAATTGTACAAAATGGGATTGGTCTGATCCCGAGTTAAATAATGATTGGTACAAAGGTCACTTGTATGAGATGTATAGGGCATTGACTCCATATCAAAGGGTTCAAGTACAAAATGAAGTAACTAGCCAAGAAAAACTTGTTGTCCTTGCTGTTGAAATGGAGCAACTAAAGGTTCAATTGAAGAAAAGTCAAAAAGTTGTTTAATTTGGAAGTCAATCGTGATTATCTTTGTATTTGATTGGTTTCTGTTTTAATGTAATAGGGTAGGTTAGTTGACATTTGGTGTATTTTGGCCAAGAAATGTTGTGTTTTGGTTGTAGTAGATCAAGTGTAGTAGATCAGTTGGGGGTAGATCATTGCAGTATGTAATCAAATGTAATTTTTGTCAATGACAATTGGGGTATTTTGGTATACATTTTGTTCATTAGTTACTGCACTTATTGCACTAAAACTTCAAAAGGTGAACTAACAATATGGCTTAAACCATCATAATAACAACATTAGTGTCATTGCTTTTTGGTTCATTCAATATTGTAAAGGCATTAAAGAAAAGCATAAAAAAATGAGCATAACATAGAACATAGAATATGAGAGTCAAAAACTGCATATATTGATTCACTCAAGATGGTTAAAAGCAACTTAAATGGTCATTACAAAAGATACCACAAAGCTTTTGTGTCCACCATTACTGTCATTGTTTTTGGTCCACCATTACTGTCCAAAATCAAACCAACAAATATGCAATTTAGGTTCCTAAATATTCATTACAGACCATTAAAACATAGTTATAATCCTAACATAGTTAACCTATTCAGAATTAGATACTGCAAATGCTTTATCAGGAGTAGAACCGGTTCCCACTTGGTCAAACTGATATGCTTTGCTCATCTTGAGGTTTTTGATTCTTTCAGATCTGCCACAATTCTTGTGATAAATCCTTTCCTTCACATATGCTTTTTGGAGCCACTTGTTCATGTTCCTGGTCTTTTTTGGTGTTTCATTTGGTGCTGATGTGATTGTATCAGATGCTTTGCCTTTGCCTATATCAACTGCTGATGCTACTGGTGGATCTTATGTATCATGTATCACAGATTCTTGGGTTGGATGAGAAGGATTGTTTGGAAGAACAAGTTGCTGTGGAATGACTCTTTTATAAGGTTCTTCTTCCATGTCTATGTCCATATCCATGTCTATTCCATACTCATCATACATCTGCTTTTTTTTTTTATAAAAATTCTTATTGTCTTTTTTTTTATCAGCTATCTCTTGCTCCTTCATTGCCTGTTCTTCCATACATTCTTTAAATGCTTCTTCATCCAATGTCATTTGGTATCTCTGTTAAACAAGTGCATAATTACTTAAAAAGCTGTTTAACATGTGCACATTAATTACTAACATTGATGTTAAAATACATACATGTTCTTCTGTTAACTGATCATCTAAAGTCACATCCCACATGCTAACACCACTAGCATTCCCAGTTGCAGCTTCACCCCTACTATTTCGACCACTTCTCTAATTATTTCCTCCACCCCTACCAATCCCACTTGTACCAACACCACTAGCATTCCCACTTGCAGCTGCACCCCTACCACTTCTACTTGTACCAACACCCCTACCACCTCTGCTACGTATACCACCCCTACCAACTCTAGATGCACATTGACCATGTCCAGTTTCTCTTTTTCTTCCTGGTTGTCTTTTCACAGTTTCAGCTTTAGGTTGTGGGGCATTTTTACAACCTGCCTTATTATGGCCTTTTTGCGAATAGTTAGTACACGTCATAGTTCTGCGCACCCTACTAACTTGAATACCATTATTTTCATTTGGTTCTTTGATTCTTGCCTTTTGAGGTCTACCAGGCATCTTTCTAACTAATGGGGGTAATGGTGGTGCATCAATAGTCCTTTTCCAGTTATTTGATCCCCAAACTGAGTTAATTGAAAACTAGTATGCATTAAACCAGCTATCTTGACTATACCAATGACTAACACCTTTATGAGGTTCTTTGCTCAAATGTATGTAGCCTGCTACAACATGAACACATGGGACACCACATAATTTCTAATGCTTACAAGAACATACCTTGTGTAGTAGATTGACAGCATAACTCTCATCTCCTTTCCTGACTTCAAGCACTTGGAAACCACTAGGATATACATGCCAATGCCCGAGAAATAAATCAATAATTAAAATAGATTATTCTTAAAAGTGATAACTATATAACTATGTTGTTATATACCTTTGTTGATCTTCCAGCATGGCTAGCCTTTTCCATATACTTGGTGTGATGGTGTCTTCCAAAGAGAATGTTTTCTTATTCATGGCCACCAACCTTTGCATTATGTAGAGCCTAATGTCTTCCAGCATAGTAATTATAGGTTTTGACCTTGGCCTTAAAATTGCTCTGTTAAGAATCTTTGAGATTCCATTCTCAAATGCTGCACATTTTCTATCCAATTCAAAGATTGCTCTACTCCAGGAGTTAGGGTTTCTTTTAATTAGATAATCATAAGCACTTTGATCAATCTGTTTTATTTGCTCCATATAGAACTCAAATTGTTGTTCTAATGTACTTGATGCAGCAGTCCAGAACAACCTTTGATATTGAACAGCAGTAATTTTCTTTTTGAAATTAGCATATAAATGCCTAGTGCACTTTCTATGCTCAGCATGTGGCAACCAATCATTCACAGCATCAAGCAAACCATGATTCATATTAAACATACTGTGAAGAGAATGTAGTTAACACTTATTATAATTGTAATAAAACTGTTATGTAAATAAAGTTTACCTTGTGAGAATTTGATATGATTGTAATGCCATGGACATCATTCAAAGCAAGATCATCATGTAGTAGAGAAATAAACCAACCCCAGTTCTCTACATTTTCTACCCTTACAACAGCCATGCAATGGGATACATTTGATTGTTTGCATCCCTTCCCATAGCTGTGAGTAATTCACCCCTACAGGTATGTTTCAAGAAACAGTCATCAAGCCCAATTACCTTCCTACAACCTGCTAACCATCCATCTTGTGGAAAACTAGAAAGGGGGGGGGGATTGAATAGTTTTTCTGATTTTAATATAAGTTTCAAAGATTTAGATTCGATCTTATGTGAATTCGTGTGGATGGATAGATAATATAAAGCAATAAGTAAAGTAAATAATGAAAGCAATTAAAGTAAAGCATAAAGAGTAGCGACACAAGTGATTTATAGTGGTTCGGATACAAGGACATCTTCCTTGCCCTACTCCACTCCCCGAGTTCCCCACTCGAGAGTTCAAGCACTATGTCAACAAGCTCCTTCAACACGGCAGAAGCCTCACAATGTCGCTACACTTTTCCCAGACAAAGCTAAATACCGAGTCCTTAGCACTACGGACCAAACCAACACAAATTTTACACAAAAACTATGTGAAATATGAAATATAAGATCTTGCTACAGAAATCTTGTGGATGAACAAATCAATCAAGGACCCTTTTCTTGGATGACTTGTAGTGTATCGTGATCTCGCCTTTGAGAAGGACCTATATGAGAATCACAACAAAAGAAAGAAGAACTACTAGATTGATCAAGTGATTAAAGGTTAGAAGAGTGAGATAATATATGAGAGAGTTGTAAGAAGAAGGGTGAGTAACAATGAAGAAATGACTCACTATTTTTAGGCAAAAAGCTTATTGCACTCGGTTCTCAAGGATCCTCACTGGGGATCCTTCCAATGCAATCCTAGGGATCCGCAACCGGGTTATACCAATCCGGATTTTGGGTTGCAAACCGGGTTATGGGTATGAGCCATGGGTAACCAACAAGATACAATGGGTCATGGGTTATGGACATTGGGTCATGGGTCATGGATAATACCCAACATGATTTCATGCATGATGTCATGCAATGGGTTATGGGTTATGGATTAGCTCCATTGGTATGGGTCATGGGTCTTGGATATTACCCATCCTATTACATAAACTATTACAACAAATGAATTATTACAATATTTTATGTGAATGATCAAATGTATATACTTTACAAAATAACATGTATTCTTATAATTTTACTTATGATAACTTTATATTTGTTATCAACAAAACACAACGAGATGGCTAAATATGAATAAACGTTTTCACGGTTTATTTGTATTAACACATCTTTTACCCTTTGAAACAAATATACATCCTTTTGAAAACACACCGCCATTAGAAGATTCATCCACATCCTACCTAAATTGGTGTTCTTATAGGTTTAGACTCTTCTAATCCGAATTTCTTAAGCATTTCTTTTATGTATTTGATTAATTAAAGAAGATACCATCTTCTAGTTGTTTGATTTGTAAACCAAGAAAGAAACTTAATTCTCCCGCCATACTCATTTCGAACTCATCATGCATGATTTTGAGAAATCATCACACATGTCTTGACAAGTCGATCCGAATATAATATCGCCCATGTATATTCGAACTATAATTATATGTGATTCCTTTTCTTTGTGAAAAGTGTATTGTCAACTAACCCCATGGTATAGTCGTTTTTGATTAAAATGATTTAAGTCTATCATACCAAGATTTTGGGGCTTGTTTAAGACCATAGAGAGCTTTCTTTAGTTTGTACACGTGATTAGGTTTTTCAAATCAATAAAGCCCGAGGGTTGAACTACATAAACTTCTTCATTAATAAAACCATTTATAAAAGAACTTTTAACATCCATTTGAAAAAGCTTAAGGTCATGAGCACAAGCGTAAGCAAGAAGTATTCTTATAGACTCTAATATAGCTACGAGCATAGGTCTCATCAAAGTCTATGGCTTCTTGTTGCTTATACCCTTAGGCAACAAGTCTAGCTTTATTTCTAGACATGACATCGCTTGCATCTAACTTGTTTTTATATACCCATTTTGTTCCGATTATGGTTTGGTTTTTAGGTTGATGGACAAGTTTCCAAACATTTTTAGAAACAAATTGATTTAACTCTTCTTGCATAGCCATTACCCAACTTTCATCTTTTATGGCTTCTTGAGTGTTTCTAGGTTCTATGGTTGAGACAAAACCAAATAAACTACTTCGGTTTTGAACTTGAGATCTCAAGGTTATTTCATTTAGCTTTCCTATAACCTTTTCTACGGGATGATCTTTAGACTCTTTAATATTGATGATTTCATTGTTTAATGGTTCATTTTCTTTATTTATATTTTCCTTGATTTCTATGGCTTCAATTTAGATTAACTCGTCATCGACAGGAGGTAGGGTAGCTTTAGGTGGACTTTCATCAAATTTTACGTTTAAGGATTGTTCAACCTTCATGGTTTCTTTATTCAGTATTACGTATGCTTTACTATTAGGTGAGTATCCTAAGAAGATACATTCGGTTATATTGTGTGCTACCCTCTAATTGTTCCTTCCCTGATTGGTTGCTTACCTCGTACATTTGATTTTTTAGATCAAGTGGTCGGTGTTGCTATTAATTGTGGTCGGTATTCATGCATGCAACAAATTCGCTTGGGTGATTTTTGGGAAAATGACGCAAATAGACCACTACCGATGCATATCACTTTCTGACCACTTTTATTTATAATTTGAAAATGGACCAAGGGCAACCGCTCATTGGGCAACTCATCGAAATTGTGACACGTGTCCCAGATGTGTAAGGTATTGTTTTTGGCCAACGAAAAGCGGGCAACCGTATTTTTAAAAAGGATTTTTGGTCATTTTACATTACATAGAACGTACACAATTGAATAGTGAAAGTACATTACATATGTATTCAAAATCAATTTCCCACTGCACAAAAACATTCATAGTTACGGTTTCTCTGCTTTTTGCTTCTCGCATAAAAACATTGTAACTAAGTTGTTTTCACAAATGAGACTGTCTTCTTCGCCGCCCTCTTTTCCTTGTATCGTCGCTTATGTCACCAGCTATAAAGGTACACTGCTGAGTGCAACCCACATTGATTGATCAAGTTTGTTTAATAAATGCGGCCAAATATGGTACGAATATTTTCCTCGTTGTTTATTGTACATTATTTATTTCAATTGGTTATATGCTTCAACAAATCATTGTTGTTAGTCAATTAATACCTTTGATGTTAGGAATTAGAAATTCCGGTATTGAAGAGTCGGTCACCTCAAGTATATGTAATCGTTAGAAAGCTCGTAGTCGTAGTTCTTTAAGTTAAGTAGTAATTTAGTTAAGTAACACCGTGGAGGACGGACGGTCTTTACCCACTCAGATGCCCGATCCATGCCCCAAAGTGTGGCGAGTTATGTAAGACTATAAATACTCTACCTTCCAAGGTAGAGTTGGAGCTCATAATAATATCTTTCACTTTCTCTCACTAAGTTCCCTAAACCTCTAACTTTCTCTCTAGAATTCCATCTATATGCTACTTTGTGTTATGGTTTGATGTGTATGTGAAAAGTTATATCTTACAATTGGTATCAAGAGCCATGGTTAGATCATATCTTGCACATCTTTGGATTTATAGTGGTTTTAGGTGGTTTTGAGTTTGAAAAGTTTAGTGGTTTTGCATCATTTGGTTGATTTCTTGTGTTAAAGTTTGAATTTTGTTGGTACTTTTATGTTTAGAATCATCAAAAGTGTTTAGGTTTTCATTTGGTAAGTTTGAATCATCTTGGTTGGGTTGTTTTGGATTGAAAAGTGAAGGTTATTTGGTTTTCAAGCTAGCTAATTAGCTCTCTGACTTGTTTTCTTGTAGCGACTTACTCATTGTTTCGTAGCGACTTACAGCTATAAAATCTAGCGAGTTAGCGCTAGCGAAGTTAAAGCACAAGTAGTGGAATCTCCACTACGGTTAGCGACTGTGGTAGCGACTTAGTCCCAGAGCGAGTTGCTCTTTAGCGACTTGCATATCTAGCGACTTGTGTGCCAATCATCGCACAAATTTGGCTAGCGACTTAGTCCAGAGCGAGTTACTACTTAGCGACTTGCATTGCTTGGCGACTTGGGACTCTAGCGACTTAGACGTGTAGCGAGTTAAGGGTTAGCGACTTAGTGCACTAATTTCTAGCGACTTAGTGCATTATTTGGTAGCAGTTAGCACTTTATCATCTAGCAACTTGAGTGATTGTTTACGGTTTTCTCTTGATTTAGTAAAATCCGTGAAAGAATCTATTTCCTGCTTAATCATAGAGTTATAAAATCCCGTGATAACTGCTAACATGTCTACCAACATTCCCACTGCTCCCACCGTCATCTCCATCATGTCGAGGATGTTCAAGCACCGGCTCGAGATACTCGCCCACCAATGCTTGACAGAATCGACTACGATTCTTGGGCTCAACGAATCGATTGTATTGTCTTGGAAAGGAAAATGGTGTAAACATTCTCAAATCCATTGATGAAGGACCATATCGAGTTGAAACGACTAGAGACATACTTGATACTAATGAAGATGGTACTCCCGTCTCACGGAATGGACGGACCTAAGATGTACAATGAGCTTGATAATGAGGAGAAAAGAGATTCGATGCGGATATCGTGGCTTCAAACATTGTTCTTCAAGGTCTTCCTAAAGACATCTACAAGTCGATCAATCATAACACCGATGCAAAGGTCGTTTGGGATAACGCTAAGATGCTTCTCTCGTGTTCGAATTAACTATGGAAGATGTGAATCCCAACTCTATGATGAATTTGAGCACTTCAAGATGAAACCGGATGAGAGTGTCTATGAGTACTATGTGAGATTTCATAAGTTAGTGAATGACATGAGGAACATCAAGATGACTATGCCTAACATTCGCTTGAACTCAAAGTTTGTGAACAACATGAATCCCGAATGGCACAAGTTTGTCACATCCGTGAAACTCACTAAAGGATTGAAGCATACAAACTATGAGCAACTCTATGCCTTCCTCCTTCGTGAATGAGAGACATGCCATGTTTGAAAAGTTGATTCTCAATCGCTTCAAAACCAACTGTGGTGAGACAAGTTCGTCTAATGACTCAACAACTTTCTACTCAAACATTGGAATCACAACCAAAGCATCACAAGTCATTCCCTCGGTAATGGTAATCACAAACTCATCCCCGATCCTCGCTCAAACAAGTCGATGCCGATGCACGTGGATAACATCGTTAATCAACTAGCTCTACTCATTAGTCAAAACATGAACTCTCTCCCACAAACCAACAACAACCTCTGACCGCATCTAACCCACATAATCAAGCCACCATTAAAGATGGAAGGATCGTGGTGCAACCATTCAGAAAGACAAGATGATCGTGAGAGGTGGAGCGGGAGAGGTTATGTTGGAAACCGTAATCGAGGAAGAAATGGTAACCAAGGTCAAGCTAAGCCAATCAAATGCTTTAACTGTGGTGGTGAGACACTTTGCAAGGAACCGCACATCTCCAAAGCGCCCACAAAATGCCGAATACTTCGAGATAAGATGTTGTTTGGCTCAAGCTCGGGACAATGGTGCTACTTTGAATGAAGAGGAACTCATTTCTTCTTTCAAGGCAATGCCAAGACCTATGATGCGAGATGTAGATGAGCAATTTATTCTGTGAGATAGGTCACAATCATCAAAATGCCTTTCAAGTCGGTGGATCGCGATGCTTACGACTCGATGTGGATGATGGACCCATCGCACACAATATTTATGGCTAGCATCTCTCCCATGGTGTCTCCCAAGGTCACTACTTCACCACAAGCTGGCCCATCAAAGGACAAACTCATCTCTCGAGGTATTAAAGCTTTATGATGATGTTGATGTACAATGGATGCATGACAAAGTACAACCAACCGAAACTTTTGAATCAAATATTGAAAATATGGGTAATGTCAATATTGTCCCATATGATCAATATGTGAAACAAAGTGAAAGTGAAGTTGTACCTAGTGATGCATCTTCCGATCAACAATGACTATGTTTTGATGAATTCACCGCATGTGCTCCTGATGATTCCATTATCTCCGAACTAAATGCCTATAAGGAACGTGTTGCCATTTATGAACAACGTGCAAAATTTGAGTTGACCACCGCGAAAGGTGAAATGGATGACCAAGTACGATAAAGAATTAGAAAAGTAATTTTAGAGAAGTATTGAAACAAGAATTAAATTCTTTGCAAGAAAAACTTTCTAAAAAATAAGCAAAACAAGAACTTCAAGAAAACGTGAAAATGCTTAAGCAAGAATTTAATGCAAAAGAATCAAAGCTCTTGAGAGATTTTTCTAATCAAAAATTTGAAAACAAACTTGAAAACAAGTTGTACATACAAGGAAACACCATTCGATCGCTCACATGGTCACCAAACATCGTGTCTTAAGCGATAAGCATAGCATTCCCTTGTTGAGGAACCAAATCCGAGGTAATCAAAAGGCTAGAAATACTCAAAAGGTGATTTATGATGGTAATGAAATTCTTAAGCCCAGGCGTAAACCTAGTTGCGGCTGAGTAACCGAGGAAGATAAGAAATCGATGAAATCACTAGGAAAGGATGAACAAAAACTAGATGACCCCAAATGCAAAGAGAAGAACATAAATATCACTCCTCATGATTATAAGAAGGAAAACTGATTGCATTAAACAAGTTTAAGCCTCGGACTTTGTTGACTCCGAACAAGTCTTCTCGGAAAATGGATTTAGATAAGCGAAAGTCAAAATATTGTAGAAACAAATCCTCCCTTTGGAAAATGCCTAAAGCTACCGTGGTATCCTCCTAACACACCAATGCATCTTGTTCCTAGAACAATTGCCACTAAAAGCAATATCTTAATTAGCCAATACGTTATTTTCAACTATTTGTTGATTTTGAGAAAACTTGCAAGAAAAGGATCACACCCACCGCATAATCAAGGAGAAAGGGTTTTGAACAAATGAAAGAATGTTATTTAACGAGGTCATGCCCTTCTTTAAACTTTTAAAGGATCACTTTGAGAGTCTTAAAAGGGATAGAAATGTATATTAAGGGAATGGAAAAGGAATTTGATGCAATAATAGTTGAAATTAGTGATTGTGGCGTGCATTAAAATATAATGAGATCGAGAGGAAGAACTCGCATACATTGAATGAGAATCTTATTACCGAATGTGTTGCTCAAGATGTCTTTTTATGCTTCAAATTGCTCTATTAATGCTTCCAAATTTCATGAACTATCTCGGCCCCGAAAGTCTCCCATGATCGTGTCATTGAGCTTGAAAAACGAATTCTAAACTTTGACCCGCTCCCTTTAATGTCACCGACACTCCGTAGGGAATGGGAACATTAGTTTGTTTTACTACTCTTTGCACCACCGCTTAGATGTCTTTGATCTCGAACTACATGCAGTGCACTCAAGTTCACTTTCTTAACATTAGAGGTACCGAGATTAGTACTCCTAGAAGGCACATTTGAGTTCACTTTCCTAGTATCGATGATCTAAAATCAACTACTCACCGTGCACTACTCCTCACATTCAAACTATTGGGAATCGAGTGCATGTCATGTTTGGCCTTAGGCATTGAGCATGGAATCAAGGGGTTAACTCTCTCACCTAATGTCTTTGGGCATATAGTGATCAAACATTCTAAGATTTCTTGAGATCGTTTGGCATATAAGCATGCATGTCCAATTGCATTATCATGAGGTTTCTCTAGCTTATCCTCTTCAACAATCTCACGCAGCATTCTAAGCAATCCTTATGGATGAGAAATATGTTTGAATGGCAAGTTTGTTGTTCCTTAGGTGAGGGGGACATATGTCACGTATAAAGTAGATTTATTACCGTGAGTGAACCTTAGATACAACATTCTCCGCATTGATCATTGGCATTTTCCCTTTTACGACTCTTCGATTCTCAATTTCCTTTTGCAATGAAGTTATTTGTTCGTTATTTTTGTTACGAGTGACTTTAATTGATTCAAACAACTCATTGAAATGACGTTAACCTTTTCATTCTCTTCAAGGAAACTTTCGCTTTCCTTTGTAAAGCATTTACTAGGTTTTGAAGATGAAACGTTTGAGAATTCGAGAATCTAAAGAAGGAGGCATTTGGGAACCCGCATATTGTTCGTTGACCCTTTAATTGAGAGATTTGGACTTTCAACTTTCGATCGTGTTACACCGAGCATGAATCATTCATCGCGTTTGTTTATTTGAAAATCGCATCAAACTCGAACATCTCAAGATGTCTTGAAATTTGAAGTTTTGACATTTTCTTTGAGATGTTGATATTTTAGTTGTAGATTAAAATACTCAACTTCTAGTTTAGAAAAATGTTTAACCAAATTGTCATGATCATCCGCTCAATTTTCTCATTAAGTTTAGGTAAATGGTTATAATAGGAGCATGTGATTTAAATTTTCTCATTAAATTTTCTCGGGGAGAATGTGTGATTTAAATTGGATTGAAACCGATAATTAGGTAAATGGTTATAATAGGAGGTACATGCTATCCCGCCCACATGTGACAAACGATTTCAATTTTTCAATGCACATGTTGGGGGAGCATCTATCTTAAAACTTTGATTTAAAACGTGATCATTTATCCCATCAGTGTGTTCCTCTAGTATGTGCAAAACTCTTTTCAAACCTCGAGGCACATATTGAGGGGAGCAATTTATGGAAACCTCATCCTTCCCGGAAATACCATATTTACTTGATCTGTTGAGGGAAGCGATGTTGATATCTTTTAGAAAATGGTAATCAAAAGAAGTAAATTCTTTCTCTTGCCTCCGTGTGCAAAACATTTTCAATACTTGATGCACATGTTGAGGGGAGTTCTCGTTTAAAATATCAAAAACAATTCGTGTACAAAAAGCTTTGATAATATATCACACGATCTCGAATTGATTTTCAAATGGTTTTCAATTGGATCCATTGGCGTATGAACAATACCAAATAGACCGACCAACTTTACTTCATGTACGGTGATATAAGGATGATAAGGTTAGGTATGTGTTCCCATGATCCGCCGTAATCGGAGGGATCTACCTGTGGACAATCCACTAGTTAGTGTAGAAGTCCTTAGGTATGATGATAAAAGGAGAAAAATGAGATAAGGGAAGAGTCGGACTAAGACCGAGCTAGTACGGAATAAACCCAACAAGGTTCTAGCTATGAAGTCTTGGTAAGCAATCAAGGGGTCAAGAATTAAAAAGAATTGAATGAGAAAAGGGTGAAAACAAATAGCCCTCCATTTATTCAACCTTAGGGCGTAAAACCGGGTTCACTTCATATGCTACCGATGGTAACATCGGTATTGAAGACAAGACGTCATGGACCCGAAAGGACGACCGCACTTCAACTTCCCAAACCACTCAAGTTCCTCTTAAAAGGACTTGTTTCATTCTCACGGGAACCGACATTATCTATCGACTCTCTCTAGAGATGGTTGATATCAAGTAGAGACCCTCTCCCAGTCTCCGACACAGATCCAAATATGCACAAATTGAGTCTAGAGCCACGAGATCATCAATAAATCTCATTAGGACACTTTCAATGAAGACTCTCTGCTTCACACAATGTGGAAAGAGAGATTATAACTCGAGTCCTACGCATTATCCTTGTGGTATTGCTGTAACATCCGAGTGATATGTTTACATATTCACAATGAAGATGGAAAGCCTTCGAGCCAACATCAAACAAGCTCCTCGGTAGGTGGCATGTGAGATCTATTTTATAGATCAACCATGTGACAACCGAATGAGAAACAATGGGGCGATTCAATTTCTTGAATCAACTCGGTTCGTGTTAGGGATTGACGGATGCCTTTGAAAACCGGTCGTTGTGCTTAATAAACTCTTTTCTTTAGCACATCGACCGTGTACTAATTTTTCAAACCAAAAGGTATTTTTATGATTGATAATTGATTTTCAATAAAACCTTCGTGTATTGCAAAACAATTTCTATTGAGCAATACACGATTGCTTTTCAAATCTCTTTTCATCAATCAATGGACTTAAAATTACCGGTTCACTCACTCCGTGTTGTCTTCTTTGAGATGTTCCGGTTTGAGAACAAATAGAACAAATAAAAACCCGTCAAGGAGATTCTTAGGAATCCTACCGATCACAAAAGATTTGTATCGATCAACGGGAACCGTGGGCCGTACCTCAATTCATCGAAGTGATCAAAGACACTTTCGATGCGATTTGTTGCTAATCGTTGTATGCAGTACGCCCGACGCTTGCAATGATCGAATGAAGCGGTCAATCCATAGCCACATGCTCACTTAATACATTCATCTCAAAAGAAATCATGATTAGTGCATCAATGACTCGATATTTTCACTCCATGCTTCGCACTGCTGCGCCAATATCATGATTCAACAAATGCTTCCGCTACTCGATGAGAAGAATTCATGATCCGTAATGTGAGCATGTCGGTCCCAAAGTCACAACATCACAAAATACCAACACCACAAAGGATGTGTCGAGATTGTTGATTGCGGATGATCTCCATAGATGGCTCAAACTTATCATCACGTGGATCAAGAAAAGACCTCCACTTGAATAACCAAACATGCAATGTGAAGAATCAATGACTACGAGCTTATGAGCAAAGGACTACATCAAGAATGCAAGATCAACTGTTGATGTAATATATATCAGATTCAATGTAATTTTTGATGTAAATTGAGGTGACCTCCTTAGGGGAGATTGTTAGAATTAGAAATTCCGGTATTGAAGAGTCGGTCACCTCAAGTATATGTAATCGTTAGAAAGCTCGTAGTCGTAGTTCTTTTAAGTTAAGTAGTAATTTAGTTAAGCAACACCGTGGAGGACTGACGGGTCTTTACCCACTCGTATGCCCGATCCATGCCCCAAAGTGTGGCGAGTTATGTAAGACTATAAATACTCTACCTTCCAAGGTAGAGAGTTGGAGCTCATAATAATATCTTTCACTTTCTCTCACTAAGTTCCCTAAACCTCTAACTTTCTCTCTCTAGAATTCCATCTTATTCGCCACCTTGTGTTATGGTTTGATGTGTATGTGAAAAGTTATATCTTACATTTGATTTATCCTCTTTTATGTCTGTCTGATTCGTAATTATGTAAGCTATAATAAGGTAGATGTGGTCTGTTAGGTATGTAACATAACCTGTTTCATTAAAAATTTTAGTGGCACTCTCTAGACTAATAAGGAGTGGTTTATATGCATTGTATACGCAATTGTTTACGACGTTGGTATAGATTCCATCCATGGTCCGATTTAAATTGTATTTTTGTTGACCTTTTTAGGACTATGAAGCTAAGTTAATCATTACCAAGAACCGAACTACTTTTGGTTGATAAAGCAAAAGTTAGACGCAAGACGCCGTGATCTTGTTTAGGAATACCTACTTTGGAAGATGGATTGATCCGTTGTTTTTGAACATGAAACGACATCATAGATTATATGCTAAGGAAACAAAGATAAAGTCGACGATTCTCACTATGATATTCCTTCATTTATTACATTGAAGGGCATGCTTTACATTTTGGTCGTCGTGAGTTTTGTCAAATGACCTGTCTGCGGTTTGGATCTGTAAGCTTTGGGTTGTATACATCCGGTTCTCTAAATTTTCTTAACAGGGTATTTCCTGACAAGCAAGGGTATATTCTAACCAACTTATATGTTATTGGTGTTATCGAGGATGAAGAGCGGTTTGGACAGATATCTGATCAAGATGCTGATAATATAGATGATTGGAATGCTTTTCCATGGGGTGAGCATATTTTTACTCATTTATACGACTAACTTCATAATGTATTTGATAAGTACGCGGATGACCACCTTTTAAGATTGAAGAAAGATCTAAAGCATTTTCCAACATACACACTGTCTGGATTTGTGTTTGGGTTTCAGGTATCCATTTTCCAACTTAACATTTTTACTGATTTGTATATAAGTTTATGTTTTATTTTCATTTTTTATTTTTTTATTCTCATAGGTGTGGATCCTTGAGTCGTTTGAAAAATCTCATGCTTGGTGGATTAAACATCCAAATGTGATACCAAGAGCACTTGCTTGGTCTAGGAAGTCCATCTTTAAAAGAACCGATCGTTCGAACTGCTTTTCAAACGTAAGCCGCTTAAACTTTGTTGTTATTTATTTATTGTTTATAGGTAAAAAAGTAAACCTACACACAAAATTAGATGTTCCATTTCCACCTATCTAAGCACACAATATCTTATCGGACTCGATTCTTCATCAAATGCTTTTATCCGTCTCGCTTTTCTTTGATTCTACCTTGAGGCTTGCCTTTGATGGCCAAATGAATTTCATAATCAGCAATATTCTCAATCTTTTTCAGCAGTGGATGAACAATTGGATTAGTTGATTTTGTACACTGCAAATTAAGGCTATATCCTATCTACTTTTAAAATTCAATGTTGGCTCTGCAATCCCTTTACCCTTTCCAATATCAGGTTCAGTAACTACACCTTTCTTCACAGTTTCACCAATCTGTAGACTCTTAACAATAGGTTTGGGTGCGGATAGGGTCGATTGCTTTATGTTGACCAATTGTATGGCAACCTCATTCTCGTGCTTATTTTGGTGTTGGTGCCGGTGTTATTGTGGTGCTTATAATTGTAGCGAGATGTTGCCTCCGGGCATGAAACGTCCGAATTGGCGCTGGGTATAATAATACTAGCGGTTGTTGCAAGAGTGGTTACTTCAATACTATCGGATGCAAAGAACATCGCACCGATTGCTGCACCACTTCCTTATCCTTTTCTTCAATCTGCAGCCTTTAAAGAATCATCCAAGATCGCTTTACCTTTCATCGTCGCTCGAATTTGTACTCTCACTCCTCCCTGTTTGGATGCATCATCTAAACTTTTAATCATATTAGGTGTTGCCTTCTTTCCCGCTTTCTTCACTTTCCGAATGCATGGAACCTTGGCCTTCTTAGTCTCTCCAAAACACTTACCCCTGTGCTTTGAACCTCCCGATTATTTCGTAGCGAGTTGTTGTCGAATTTTAAGACCACCGATCTTTGACTCCATACTTGTGAATATATCCGCAATTTGAGATTGAGTTTCATATTATCCTCACCCACCTTGACTGTGTAACCCGGTACTAGAAGTGGATCATTGGAATTGTCATCATGTAGAAAGCCATTAGTCGTCAAATCATGTTGGTGTTCCAAACTACCCTCGCCTATTCGAGATGTGTCTAACATTGCATCGCACCTAGCCTCGAACATTCATGTCCCCAAATTAGCCATTGTCTAGGATTCCTCCACCGTGTTGAATTGCAAAGAACTATTCACATTAGGAGTTGCCATTGGTTGGGTCGTTCTTACGTTTCCACTACCACCTTTCCTCGCCATGATTTGGGGAATAAATATGTTATCACCAAAGTTACAAACGACTCTTATAGTTTCCACAATCATCGAAACTAACTAGCGGTGATTGGCCGTAACTAGCGTGTTTTCAAGCTAGCTAGCGATGGATATATTATTTGCGTGATTGCCCAAAACTAGCAGTTTATGACTTTAATTACTAATCCCTTATAAAATGTTGTCGTATGTATCTCAAAGTAATTAACTAAACCATATATATATTTTTTAACCATTCTCGAACTTTAGGATTCAACTACACCATTCTTGATCCGAGACCTACTATACATGAGTTCCAATGTGCATGGTGGATAGATAGCCAAGATTTTTCAATGACTACGTTCCCGCACCGTCGGTCGGGACCCATCACAGCCTTGTTGATACCTACTTTTCGAGGTCGGAAAAGTCACGACAACGTCTGGCCGGTTTGAAAGTAAATTCAAAACAATGCAAGAGTGGTAGTAGTTCCGAACAAAAGCCTTAAGGATCTTGTAATTTGGTCTGAATCGCCAAGTTTTTAAACTTGAGTGTATTATTCGTGTTCTCTTTATATTCATTATAATATAAGAATAGTAGATTCACTTTTTTAACATCACCGCGAATTTCCTAACACTTAGACCTTAACTGAGTTCTTGCACATGATGAACTGGTGGTCTTGGTATTCCTTTCAACTAATCTATAGTTATTTCACGCCATTGTTTATTTTTAGAAATTTCATGCATATTTTTTACAGGACAAACTTGATTTTGAGTCACATTTTCCAAACACAAGGACCCTTTTCCGATTCACTTAATAGCATTTATCTCAAACCGATCGACTTGCAGGAATCGGCGTGGGCGTTGCTCGTGTTAATATTTCTTCTTTGCATTTAGTTGTATGGCCGTTATATGCAAATGTCATCGAGGCTAGTCTGTTCGAGTGTCTCCTTTTAGAGGAATTGAGATTCGCGTTGGCATAGGAAGAAAGGTTACAGATTGGAAGAAGAAAAGTTGAATGTTGAGGCCAACATCTTAAGGTCGGAAGAGGCTAATAGGTTGCGGTTGGAAGAAGCCGAGATGTTGAAGTTGGAGGAGGAGAAGAAGAAAAACGCAGCGTTTATGAATTCGTCACATTTTTAAAAGGCTTTAAGTCGATTACCACCCGACAAGAGGATTCTCATGGAACTGTTTCGCCACAAAACAATCGGGAGGTTAAACGGTAAAATAAAAAACACGGTCCTAACATGAGCGACCCAACTATTGTTGAGGAGCTTATGAGTGAAACCTTGGGTAGAGGTATTGTGATAGTTTTACGAACTTGTCAATATACTTGCTTATCAATAATGCTCATCAAACTAATACATTGAACACATTTTTAGGATCTAAGTAGATGGTTTCATTCAATCAAAACTCTTTGTCTGTCGATGAGATTGAAGATTTCCTCTATGATCCCGATAGACACCGTGTAAATTTCAATGGTCGATGATTATACTATAGACCGCAATTTAAAGCTTCGCTTAGTTTGCTTAGACCGCTAGAAAAGGTTGGCTAACCGAGGAGGTTAGTTTATATACGCATTCTTATTCGATTTTCTTTTTTACCACATATTTGATTTTCACCATTTCTTAAATTGGTATTTTATTTCTTTGCAAATGCGTAGCATATAGACCTATGGGTTGACTACATGTGCACGTGCGACCTCGTAATGCTAAGCGGGCGATGGTTAGTAGTTACTTTGTTCGATTCTTCTTCAAAATGGCATGCCCGTGTTTTATGCGACGGACGAGGTATCCCATGCCACGGAATGATGTTGAGCAGTAATACATTTACTTTTCATTTCCTCCTATTTTTATCATTTACGGTCACTCAATAATCGTGTAGTTGATGATAGCAACTTTAAAAACGACATCTTTTAAAGTATGAACAAACTTGATATTTGTCGCTCATCTTTTAAAGTATGAATAATCGGTAGTTCATGAACAAACTTGATAGCAAATCATAAACTTTCCTTTACGTATTAACAAACTTGACACTCACAAACTTTATCCACGACTTTTGATCTATCGTGTTCTTCCATTGCTAATAGCCGTGGTTTCTTTTAAAAGATGCTATTTGATGCATACTTTGAATAATTCATCCAATGTAACAAAAACCAAACAATCCTCCCCAATTTGATATTTACAATCCAAATCATCAAGTTTCTTCTTAGGCACAAAATACCTTCTTTTTGACTGGTGCTTCCAAAGTGCTATAATCTGTATGCTCCATCTCGAATCTGAATACCTTATTTTTGTATGCCGGTGATCTTAGACTCCATTGTAGTACATTTATCCGTCAATTCCTTTATAAGTTTCATGGTATCCTCATGATAAACTAACTAGCGATGTTTTCGTAACACTAGCAGCTTCTTCATGTGAAGCTAGCGCTTGGAACAGTTTGCACTCAATCTTCCAACCAAGTTATTATAATTTTTTACACAATGTTATTATTATTATTATTTTTGTTATTTAATTATTTATTTATTTAATGTTTCAATTCATTGTATTTTGTTCATTTTTTTGTTCGTTTTATTTTATTATTATTATTTTTTTATTTTGTATATATATTTTTTTATTAATTTTTTTTACACTAAAGGTCCAAGAACAAAGGCCAAAAAATCCTGTTGCTCATAAACATAGTAGTTATAACTTATAAGTGTAACCCAACCACAAAAACACGATATCCACTAGGAGGACATAACAAAAGAACAAGCGGTTGATTCATACACACTAGCCGTAGTAAGATTTCCAATAGCGAGACTACCTTTGTTACAAAGTTTTGAAAAAACATCTTGAGACTTGAGACCAATGAGACCAATTATGCGTTAAATTTACAATCCAAAACTAGTTACGCTTTCCAAAAACCGAGCCCTCCATTTGTAATCGTTCGATCCCAACAAGATATTGATTACCCTAGCGATTATGGTAACATAAGCCGTAGTTAACGGTTGGAGCAACATATCGGTAAGTACATAAGCGGATGAATTTCCCAAAAGCGTAGTTTCTATACAACCCAAGACCGTGCATGAAAACGTTATCCATTGTCTAAAGCGTCCATTAGTAAGTAACATATTGCTTACCGACCGTAAGCCATGTCAACAAAGACATACAAACACGACAATTGTATTCTTGTATTTACCTTTGACCGATAAATAAAAGTCACTTTTATTAATTTGAGACGTTGACCAAGTATATCCTAATACATGACCAACTTTCTTTTAGGTTTTATTCCTCTCAACGAGGCCCATTAAACTCGGTGTCTTGCCCAATTTAACATACCTACGGGGAGTGGTAACATTCTATGATAAGCGGCGACATGCGTGACTATGAGTCACGTGTATGGTATGTCCGTGTTAGGAGTGCTTAGGTATCTTCTTATTATAACCCACTCATATTATTACTTGTTTGTTATACTTTGTGACCATACACCATGCTTCTTATAACCAACATATATAATACAATTACGGATAATATCTGATAATTTGTTATACTTTTGTGACTGACACTAATAAACCATGCTTGTGAGTAGTTGCCCATTATTTGTGTGTAGTTTCCCAAGAACAAATTTATTGTTGGCCAAAGTTTCTTGGGTGTTGTGTTGTAGCTTTGACTTTGAGTTTTGTGCACTAGTTCCCTTCAAGTACATGCAACTATGTACCACCATCATTTCCTTACATCTATTCACCATTAATAAACCGTCCTTCTTATTTGAAATCCTATTTTTATTTACCACAACCAACAACATAGTTTCTCATAAGCGTTTGTTATACTTACTTGTCTATACTCTATACTAGTAACATCAAACGAATACCACAACCAACAACAGTTATCTAAAATATGTGTACATTAACTAGAACCAACCAAAATAAAGTACATAAATCGCTTGCTTCAGTATTTTAACAATTTATTTTCTGATTTTAATTTACATTGTGTCCCGCATATAATACGATATAGGAAATATATACTTAGCTAGCAAACTTGATTAATTTAAATTTACAATTGCACATAAGGTTCATGATTTAATAGGGACACATATGATTTAGTTGCCCATCGTATGTATGTGGTTGCCCAAAAACAATTACACTTGTTGGACACAACTTTCTTTGTGCCTTTTTTGTGCAATAGTTAAAGTTGAAAAACTAATGGACTAGTTCCCTTCAAGTACATGCCATTAGCTACCACCATCATTTCATTACGTCATTTCCTCATTAATAAAGTTTGTCCTACTTATGTGCATCCCGATTTGGGTTTTTACAAAATATCCATTCAATATTGAAATAGCACGACCAAGTGCACACTTAGTCGACTTTATGATATGAAAGTCTCGAGTTATATTATGGTAGTCTATTATTACATAAAATATAAATGATATGTACATATAATAATAACATATGTGTGTTAGTTCATGTAACCAAAAGTAATCAATATAAACCTCGTTTAATGGCGCCTATTTACTAAACATACTAAATTAATAATTTTTCTAACCCAAGGACGTAAAATTTTGTTGCATTTGGAACTAAACAAAATTCAAACTGGTTTAGTTGCCCCAATGAAACTAGTTGCCCAAAATGGTTATCTTGTGGCGGGGAATCGGTTGAGTACAAGAGAAGCTTCATTTACTAAACTTGGCCTAATGTGCAACAGTAATTACTTGACATGACTCAACTATTCACCACTTGACTATCCACATTAATTTAGATAGACTTCAATTCAAAATAAACTCCATGTCACCCCACCCCCGCTCTTTCCCCCACCCCATTTGGGTTATATAAATGGACAACATATATCCCAATATCATACAACTTTTGTCGTGGGACACACACTAGCCACAACACAATTTACTACAAAAGAAATGGATAACGTACTTAAAGACATGGTTAACAACGTGTTTATGCGTGACAATGAACGCGACTTCAAGTTCTTAAGTGACATGCATGCAAAGTGATCGACCTAACTCGTCGTTGCCTTGTGAGGCCAAGCAAATCAAGCGGTTGGAGTGCGTGGTTGGGTCCGAGCTTGCCGTCTTGTTTTGGAAATCACGCTTGCAATTCAAGGCGAGGAGCTTAAGAAAACAAGACGATAAGGCTAATGAGTGAGACTCACTCAAGTTCTCAAAAATCTCCTTTACGGCAAAGCCGCGCAAAATTATTAATCCTCTACTCCTACCTTGTTATGTGGTCTCTCTCGGCGTTCGTGATTGTCATATTATGTGTTTTGGTATCTTCATGAATGTCGTTGCTACGTTGATGTATTTTGTTATCCTTTAATGTATTGAAATGAAATCTATTATGAATAAAAATATTTGAAGCACATGTCAAATGTTCGAACGTTGTTTATGAATCACCAATAAACAACATGTAATACTTTTGAACACATATATAATTTACAACATGAAACTAGATATCATATTTAATCCGCTTGAACAAACACCTATATTTCATCAATAATTTGGTGACAAAGCGTGGTTATTTCGATTATATAACACTTACATTTTTCCGACAAGCCTCTAACAAGATCACCCGTCTATTTATTTTAACGGTTTATGTTATTCTACGGTCAAACTACCGGTTGTTCTAGAGCAAGCAAACGTTTTTGATAAGATTGGAATACATCCGAATGACTATAAGATTTCATTTAGGTTAGCCAAAAACTTTCCTAAGCAAGGTGGGATTTTGGTGATTGTGGTGTGGGTTTGTATATTTTTATATCGATTGGCACATGGTCTATCGTTGCACGTTGATGATCCCGCTGACGTCGCGCTAGCATATCACGAGAAGATGATTCAGTTTTTTTATAAACACAGACTTTATCGTTTGTACTAACAGTTTTAAACTTATGTCCAACAACACTTTCATTGTTTTATCATGCACCATCTATTGATATATTCATTCACACATAAGCCATTAATGACTAGACAATGGATTCATAACAACTATTTACTACACTAAACACACTTATAACATGCATACATAAACCAATAATCATACTGTACCTTGCATGCAACAACCTTGGGTACGTGTAACATTCATTCAAAAAACAATCTAAATTTGTTGTACAGTACATATAATCTTTCTTTTTAAAACTCCACAACTCCAGTTCATTTATTCTTCATTTGGACGTCCATTTAATCATGACATTTGGCCGTCCATTCCAAGAAAAATAAAAAAAGGGCAACACATAGGTTTGTCAATTGATTTATTCCCATATCATTACACAAACACACTACACATAAAAACTTATAACAAATTAACCAAAAATTTCCCTATTACTATTTCCATATTAAAATAAACGGATCATACTTTTCATACTATTAATAAGTACATTATTAATAGTAAAATAATAATACAACCTTTCCTAATATATATCAAATCTTCATATAGATCACATTTGTACACTAGTGATAATGCCAATCTCCCAACCCTCTATTTCATCAAAAAATTCTGCTAAGCCTCCAGTTTCCTTATTTGATTTCAAGCCAAGGTATGCTTGCCATTACCTTTCGTGATTGTCACTTGCACTTACTAGGTTTTTGTCCATACATGCTAATCTCATTTGTATACATTTTTTACCTTTATTACAGGAGTACTACATGCTATGTATCTGAGAATCTTGTAGTTGAGGTTCACTACGATGGTGAGTTCATTCGGTTGCCCAAATTAACTTACGCATATGGGCGCACCTTGTGCAAGCGTTCGATAAGTCCACAAGGATGAACTTTAATCAAATGCTTGACTTTTGGCCAACAAGTTAGAGTGTGAGATACGGGCTTTGTATTTATGTAGGCCACTATTTGCTCTTTCAACCGGTTTGACAGGTTGTTGAATGCGATAATGACATTAAAAGGATGTTTCAACTTGCCGAGGAATGTGGGTTGATCGGCTTGTACATTGCACATGCACCGATAACTTAGCATGTTTCTATTATGATAACCTAATTGTGGATCTTCTTGATGAGGCAACGCGTGACGGATAGCAATACATGATAAACTTACGGAGCTTGCTACTTAATTCGCCTCCGATATTCTTTGCATGGGAGGAGGAAGAAAGGCGGTCACCTCCCAAGAAGCCCTCCGCTCCAAACTAGAAGTCAAGGAATTGAATGTCAAGGAAAGAATCTATTCATGGATTTTTGGGTAGCGAAATTGTTGATGTTGACATAGGGTTCGATGACGATGAATGGTACTATGGGGTATTCCTTGGGTGCATATCTATGGATGTTGGGCCTTCTTCTTCTTCGTTATGACGATTCGGTCATAAGGCCTATAGAAAACCTTATGCAAGGAGGCACCGCTTTCAAACACCAAGATCGGGCTTACGGAATTTCAAGATGTCGAGGCATTTAAAGGCTTTAACAAGAGACCGCCGTCGAGGAGGTGCGGGATTAAAAGCAACTTTGTTTTTAAGGAACGGAAGGTTGGAGTGTAGGTATTTTTATGCAGCATGCTCATGCTGCCGATAACATTTAGAAACTGGGGCGTTAACATAACCTTAGGATGCATGGGACCAGGGTGATCCCACCGATCTTCACCTTTTGAAGAACATAACTTAAAACTCAAAATAGTTTGTCTAGTTTAGCCTTTTTTGTAAGGCGACGTTATGTAATTGTTAAACATTTTTTTGTTTGTGCTTCTTATGATTACCAAAAAAAAAATTTCAACAATTACATAAAATTAACATGCGATGTTTTTGTGTAACCATCTGCTTTGGGGTTATCGTAGTATGCACCTGTTTTTTTATCTACGTTCGGTGCCCGTTTACATAATACTGTGTATGAATGCTTTATTGTCACAATTCTCAAATTCCGGTCATTTCTTAAACTCAATATTCATCATATTAGTTCATGCATGATTTTTCATTTCACGTTAAACGCATAATTTCATATTAAATAAACGCTATCGCGTAATTAATTATTTTGAACATTTGATCCGATACTTCCAAAGATTATTCCGATATATTTTTATACTCATATTAAGATGATAAAAATATTATTATTAGTTTACCGGTGTTTTAAATTTATTTCAGATATAAATTGTTATATTTACATAATTACGACGGTTTTCTTAAATATTACACGATAATTATTATTTCACTCAAATTTTGCAAGAAAGGTATTTTTATAAATTTTATGACTTCAATATGTTTTATTTTGAACCGTTAAAATTTATTTCTAGTTGACGCTATTTTACAAGCCTAAATGTACACTTAATTACTTAATTATACTTACAAGAACACATTTACTTACACTTTAAAAAAAAAAAAAAAAAAAAAAAAAAAAAAAAACTAGACAAGATCCATGATTTGTGGATCTTGTCTTGCAAACAAGTCATAGTATAGTCCAACAATAATTTACACATCCATTTTCCTTTCATTCTTCACTTTGCAAACCAAAAGATCAAATATCCATTTCTTCTCTCTACATATTCGGCAGCCAAGGGACCAAGATAAAGAATCATTCCAAGTTTACAAGTCAAGTTTTATAAACACTAGTATCATTTGTTGCAAGGTTTTGTAATATAAACCTCAAGTGATTAGGAAAAACCTTTTGTCCATTAACCTCATCATATCACTAGTAAGCATTCATAATCATATTTTTATTTCATATTCATTTTCATGGTCATATCATTTTTATTGAGAAACATGCAAGTCTCATGATATTTATACCATTTTTAAGGTTTTTAAGGTTTTTATGTGCTAAATATATATAATCCATCCTATAATTACTCCTTGTTATATTTTAGTTTTGGTAATGTCTAGGAACCCATGACACCCTAAGAAGGTGTATGGTAGGATTAGATTAGCTTCGGAGTTGTTTTGAATGAGTTAGAATAAGTTTGGCGCGAGAAAAACTCATTTCGACACGTTTTGAAAAGGGTCTGTCCTTAAAATTTAATTCTGGAAAATCCGACAGTGAACAAAAATATTTGGCCTAGATATTTAGAAAATATACTTTAAAACGAAACCGTGGCCGCTTGAACGGATTAAAACGGAGTTATAACGAAGAAGTTATGACTTTTTCAATTTGGCGACGAAAATATAAATTTCGAAATTTCAGATGAAAATGTCACTCTTTACGAGTCAAAATGAGTCTTAAGCTTTATAAATTGTGTCGACTTATCAAAAATATATTAGTATACTTTGACACGAATCTAAGGATGTAGAAAACGTGAAAACGGACTTGTAACGAGTAAATTACACGCGATAAACCAAGTTGTCAGTAACTTTATTCTATTAGCAACATTAATATATTTTCTATTAAACATATACTACGGCAACTAGGGGCCATGTTGAGGGTCGTTTTAACATTGATAGGATACTCTTTATAAAAGATGTCTTCAAGTAAAATCAAGTTCGCCAACCATATTTTCCAAAATATCCAACCGTTCGTCAAGCGGAGTTGTAATGAATAAAATATAGTCGCTCAAACTTTGCCGAAAACCCATCCTTAAACTATATGTAGGACTAAAAGTACCATACTTAACCTCTAATTTTCTTAATGTACGAGACCTCTAGGACGAAAACTTAAACACTAAAACTTTGAGATAATGATACAAGCTTCCTAAAACCGTTGAGTTTGCTTCCTAACACTTGACGTGCACCATTTTACGACTAGCGTTAAGAGGCCATTTTAGTCACTTTCATGGAAATTTCAATGACATTATTTTACGACGAAAAGTTATATTCTCTTAATAAATCACTAAAAGTTTATCGTCGGATATCATTTCAATGTAAATACATGTGAAGTAATTTAAAAATGGTCAAGACGTTAAAAGATTATATTTTCGACGAGAAGTATTGTGTTCAAAAATACATAAGTGGTATAAATATCATCCGAATTGCGTGCATAACATTACATCATGACTTATTGCATATCATATCATTCATAATAGGTCAGTTTCGAGATTCACGCTACATTTCGGTGTAACCACTTTTGTCATCGCATTTATTCATCAAGTGAGTAATCACACCCCCTTTTTACCGTTTTACTATATTTTGGGGCGAAATGCATGAACCGTTCTTGAGCTAAATTGTTTACTACTTTTATTAATTAGTTTGACTAGAACTTATGAACTTGAATCAAATCCTTGAACTTAATTATGAAATAATGCCTTACTTGAACTTATTGAACCGTACATGTTATGACCTTGACCTAAAGTCTCCTATGTTCGGAGCATCACTATAAAGTCTCCTATGTTCGAGCATCACTATAAAGTCTCCTATGTTCGGATTATATCTTTGGGAAGAGGCACCCAATATATCTTTGGGAAGAGGCACCGGTATATCTTTGGGAAGAGGCACCCATTATATCTTTGGGAAGAGGCACCCAACATAACTTTGGGTAGTGGCACCCAGTTTAATTTGGTTTCATCGGTAGCATCCACGAATTATTATATTCGCGGTTCTATATTGTGAACTATTATGACCGCTATACTTGACTACTTCATACGCTATATTTTGTGCAATGGGTTGTGAATACACGGGTTGCAAGTTTTGTATGGGCGGAACTTGGGCGAGTGGATTTACAATGCCTTTGCTTTGTGGACTATTTTCGCTGACCAAAGCTTTGAATATTTCTTACGAGTTTTCTTATTTTGCTAAACATGTTTACTCACCAACTATTTTCATAGTTGACCCGTTTTTCTCTCATGCATTTCGGTGATCATTAGTGCTTTTCTACCGGTCTTGCATAATGAAGTTTTCACTTGTCAATACAAATCGTTATGTAATAGAACGCAATATTTTGGGAACTAAACTTTGTAATATATTTGCCGATGTCGGCTAAACTGGTGTTGTAATGGTGTACTCTTTCTTTTAAATCTTAACGTTGGTATGTTCTATTATCTTGTGCTTATGTTCCCTTCCGTTACACCTCGTGTTTCCGCCTCCGGCGAGGGTGTGACATTTATAGTATGATGTATATCATGGCAACCTTGATGGGGCATCTCTGTTTTAGGATAGCAACCCTATAGGGCAACTTCATTTTTTTTTAGATAACTAAACAAAGTACTACTAGAAACTTATCATATAGGCAACTTCATTTTATTGGGGACCAGATATTTTTTAAAATTTTTTTTCTTTCAATAGTCGACATTTTTGGTGGGTGTACGTGTTAAACTATGTTTTGGGCACCTGCATGGTAACTATCTCTTCCTGCTTTAGTGCTTTATCCAGCCTTGTTAGTATTTACCCACTTTCACCTCAATAAATAAATAAATAACACTTAAAAAAATGTATTTGACGGTTTTGCTGCTTGATTATACAGTTTGCATCTTGTGTATCTAGTGTTTGGATTTACCCATTTTTTGCTAACTAAATACGTCCTTGCATTGGCATAACATAACAAATACATAATACAATTTAGTATACATAGATTATGAAATACAACATATAACGATAATAGGTGGTGGCTCACTTTTTCAATGAGGAGCATGTCATTACCTAGGTGTATCAATTGCAGCTTGTTCAATTGCTCGGTCATTTTTAGGTGGTTCACTTGTTATTTGACTTGCAAGTGGTTGGGTTTCTTCATCACTAAGTTCACTGGGTTCTGTACACATAGAATCATGAATTTCACCATTTGTTGATGTGGTCTCACTTCTACCTCGATACTCATCGAACCACCGCCTATACAAGATCTTTGGAACATGTAGCCCCATCACACCATCACACCTTCACCTCTACGAACTCTGATTGTTTTTCCCCTGCTAACATGTACACCACCAAGTCTACATGCATCAACCCCACAAAGAGTATTGTTGTCGCTTGCGTAAAATTCATTGGACAACGATGCCACATGATTTCTCTATTCGGTGCACGCCTTGCATCTAAGGTCAATCATACTTGTTTTCTCTTTCCATCCCGCACCGAATGCATACCATTAACTTAACCGGTTTCAATGTTATAACGAAAAGAATAGCATTCATGGTTTATATAAGAACGTCTACTAGCATAACCATCTCGTATTTTCCTCTTCATTTATTACACTTGAATGGTGTGCCATACTAGTTGGTTGGAGAATTTAATTGAAGAGTAACACACAATCGCTTTTAAAATATTCAATTACCTTGTGACTAGTCAAATTAAAGGTCATCAAGATTGTTATAGCAGGAGTAACCTTAGAAAACATGTAGTAACAACATGTTTATATTATTTGGTCTTCAACTAGCATGAGTAAAATGTAATAACATTTTTAAGTCTTAATTCAAACCTTAGACAACATGTAGTGACAACACGTTTATATGATAAATTGTCTTCAAGACTAGCAGTTCTAACTTTAACTAGCGCTTTTAGTCACATCTTGTGTGTACCAGAAGATACATGAGGACCTAGAATGACAAACACTTAAACCTTTTATACCCCACATCGCTTTATGGTCCCAAGTCCCAACAATCAACATCCCCACATTCCTTGTTATACACTAGGTCACTTTCATAAGAATCCAAATAAAATATATCGTTGTCCTTTTCGCTCATTTTTAGAAACAAATCCAGTTTGTTGTATTCTCCCGTATGTACTTTTGTTACCAGATTCGTTCATATATTTATACATAAATATAAATAATTGTGCACTTTTATATTTTATATTCTATTAGTAAATTTTTATTTAATTCAAAGTTATTTAAATTGTTATTAGGGTTTATGTTTTATAGGTATGCTTATTATAGCCCTTTAACTCTAGTGCTTCATTCTTTAGGGTTTATGTTTTATATGACATGTCGGAAACCAACAGCATGATGTTTTTTTGTGTCGTTTACTTGATACACTTTGTTTGTTTGAAAAGTTACATTCCCATATGCATATTTTAATAATGAGATTTACTTGCATTAACCGTGTAAACAGTCCACAATGACGGCCGCAAATGTATTTATTCTTGAAACAATGGAGGCGGTCTTCTTCGTAATAGATCATGAGATGCGAGCACAATTTAAGGTAACCATAATATAATTATTTTACGAAACCATGGCTTTTATTTATTCAAATATTTTACATCCATTTGCCAAAGCCTAGACCCACATTTCACAACAAGAATCAAACTAAAACTCAACACAAGATACATGACTAGAAATAGAAATACCAACATAAACAAGACATCGTCACCGCTAAGACAACAATTAACCGAATCAAGACACCATGCCTTTCGACTTCTCTATGAATGACGAAGCTCACAGGCTCGCTTGTGCTTCTTCATTACATTGACCAATATCATCTGCTTCACATGGATCTTCGGTTTGCGCCTTGGTTAATTTCAAATACTTTCCACACAAGATTCAAATGGGTATAAAAGCTCCAACTCTCCAATAACATGATCCCTTTCAGCCACACGTGCCCTTATTTCTTGAGCCTTCTTCATCAACTCTGCTTCATCCACCATGACAACACTCACATCCCTTCGAAAACGAACTATCATCATATCTCTAACGAAACTAGATCCTGCAACACCAACAAGTTCTTCACATAATGGCATAGGTGTAGTCATCCTTTTATCAGTTTTGTTTTGTATGTTTTATTTTTTTCCCCCTTTGATTGCTATGTGTGTGTTTTAAACAGAAGGTTTAGTTTAAGTTATAATATAATTAGTGTTGTGTCAGTGTACAAAACTGATGCTTCCGTTGAGTTGACAGCCACCTAGCATTTTGTCTACCACAAGAAGTAGCATTAAATTATCAACCTTTCACATACAAGCCTTTTCATTTTCCCCCTTTTTTATTATTACACGCCTTTTCTATGCTTACTTACTTGCAATATGTAACTTTTTATTGTTTTTTTTTATTTTATTTTTTTATTTCTTTTCTTTTTTCTTGCACTTTGCAGGTTTGATTTTTTTTGGGCATAAAAATACAAGAATAAGGAACTTGGCATAAGTTTATTCCAAACGTTCACACATTAAAAAATAATTCGCTAGGTATATTGTATGTTTGATTTACCCAAATGTGTATTGTATTTTATTTTTTTACCCAAATAAATTTGTCAAGTTTTGTAACTAGTTGACCACTTTACATGAATACACGTATGACTAATAAAAAAACACTGAATGCAAATTATATCCACTCAATCCCCACCCCTTTTTGCATACATCACAACTGGACTAAAAGTAACATTGTAGTTTCCATGAAAACTATTTAGTTGCCCAAAGTAGCATTTGCTAGCTATGCACTAGCAAAGTCGTCATAAAAATATTTGAAAAAATAGAAAGATGTAAATTAAATAAATCGGTGAAACCCTAGCCCTTGTTGCATACATCACCACTTGGCTAAAGTAATACTACGTAAACTAGTTGCCATGAGTACACTATTTAGTTGCCCAAAGTACTATTTGCTAGGTATGCACTAGCAAACTAGTCATAAAAATAGTTTAAAAAAAATAGAAAGATGTAAATTAAATCCAGTCAAACCCTAGCCCCTTGTTGCATACATCACCACTTGACTAAAAGTACTACTATTTAAACTAGTTGCCATGACTACACAATTTAGTTGCCCAAACTATAGTTGCCATGAGTACACAATTTAGGTGCCCAAAGTACCATTTCCTAGCCATGCACTAGCAAACTCGTCATAAAAAATATTTGAAAAAATAGCCCCTTGTTGCATACATCACCACTTGACTAAAAGTACTACTATTTAAACTAGTTGCCATGACTACACAATTTAGTTGCCCAAAGTATAGTTGCCATGAGTACACAATTTAGGTGCCCAAAGTACCATTTCCTAGCCATGCACTAGCAAACTCGTCATAAAAAATATTTGAAAAAATAGCCCCTTGTTGCATACATCACCACTTGACTAAAAGTACTACTATTTAAACTAGTTGCCATGACTACACAATTTAGTTGCCCAAAGTATAGTTGCCATGAGTACACAATTTAGGTGCCCAAAGTACCATTTCCTAGCCATGCACTAGCAAACTCGTCATAAAATAATTTGAAAAAAATAGCCCCTTGTTGCATACATCACCACTTGACTAAAAGTACTACTATTTAAACTAGTTACCATGACTACACAATTTAGTTGCCCAAAGTATAGTTGCCATGAGTACACAATTTAGGTGCCCAAAGTACCATTTCCTAGCCATGCACTAGCAAACTCGTCATAAAAATATTTGAAAAAATAGAAGATACTATATAAAAAAAGAAATTGTGGTTGGTACTTATTTGGTGTGATCCACTTGTCCATTGAAAATGACAATTGTCATAACTAGTTTGTCGAAATTTCGTGTCTATATATGACGCTATGTAACAAAAAGCAGTTTTGGTATCTCTATTAGTGATAGTATTAGAAAAGCAAACATAACGATGTCTCACGGCATGGTTTTATGTGATAAATTACCAATGTTTGGTGGCTCAAAGTTGTTAAAAGATATTACGATCGCGTACTACAGAGGTGAATTGGAAGTTGCTTTACGTGACGAAGCAGATCATAGGAGGAATGCTGTTGAAATTAGGGGCCGTGTCAACCGTAGACAACAAATGATAGCGGAAGTGGAGCTTTTATGCGGTTTGGATTGTTGGTTGCCAACTATTAATCACCTGTTAAGGATGCAAAATGAGGATCTGGCTGAGAGTTCCAAACTTCAGATTCTTGGTTTAGAAAACATGACCGTGTTAAAGAGTGAATGGTTTAATTGAAAAGTTGGAGTCAATGGAGTTTGATATGCTTTGTTATAACTACATGGAAGTCTTTGCCTTTTGTTTATTAGGGGATCGTTGTTACATTTTGGAGTCACTTATCTCATCTTTGTATAGTCTGTATGTCATGTTAACCTATGGATGTGATCCCTTTTATGTTACTAGTATATATTTGTTTGCGTAGTTATTCAAACGTGTTCGAGATAGTTAGTCACTTTACAAAATAAAAAATTTACTAATAAAGTAGTAATATGAAGATGAAATATTATTTAGTTAAAAAAAATCATAGTGTGGGTGGGTAACTTGTTTGGGGAATGCAAGCCAATGAGTGTATGAGACGATTAATAATGGTTGTCAAAATTTTTGTGTCTCGATAATAGGCGGCAAAAAATTAGTAACACCATTGGGGATATAGGCGGCAAAAAATTAGTAACAACTGCTACAAGTGTTAAACAAGTAAGTTTTTAGTACAAATTAATTTGGATTGAATTGGGATACAAACTCGATTAAGAGTTACAATCTAGCCGCGAAAGGAGGTTAAAGGTTTTGAACAAATTCTTAAGTCTGCTCACGGTAAATCCCCAACCACCGCTAACGCCGATCTTACCATCGCTAACGCCGTTTTACCCACTCCTAGTGTCGCAAAAACCACCGCTATTTTCCTCGCAATAAGCAAATTTGTTTGTGTTGACGTAATCATTTATATTCAAATACCAAAAGGAGAAAATGCGCATGTAAAGATTCGCATTCCTTTCCAAGTAATTTTATGTTAAATATAGCGAAGAATAAGCAGTAGAGCCTAGGCACGTGCCTACCCACAAAGCAGTTAATGAAAATTAATGATAACGCGTACGCGAAGAAAAATCCTCGCTATAAATAAGCGAGGTAAACCAAGGGAAAGTCGAAAAAAAACAAAAAGGAACCATTCCTTCACCGCAAATCGGGCAACCGGAGTATTTTAAAAAACGAGGAGAAGTTGAAGATGTTATTCAAAAAGATACCGATGGTACACAAGACAAAAGAATACATACGGACGTCAACAACAACTCGTTGGCGCACGCACGGCCGTTTCCAACAAAACCATACATAGCCTAAACCTTTACCCCCAAAAATCGCAAAGGCGATCTTGTGACAAGCGAAACATGTTCTAAAATGACTACTAATATGATTAGTCATTCTAAAATGACGACTAATAACCCATCTCCGCAAACATCCACAAAGACACCTTCACCCAAAACCCATGTCCATTCAAGTTGTGGTGTCCGCCAGACCATATGCATACCAAAGTGGGAGTTTAAACCTAGCAGACTCTCATTAGCAATATGGGGTCTTGAATTGCGTGCATTTCCTTCAGTAACCTCGGCGTTCGAGAGCGGAAGAAGGAAATAAATCATGGGAATTGGGTCATGGGAGTGATAATATATGTTCGGCGATGGGTCCCGTAGGGAGGGAGAAAAAGGAAGTTAGAACGAAATACTTAAACCAAATTCCTAACTAAAGAAAGTCAAACAACCGAGGATGAAAGCTATGCCTTCTTCCTCTGTTGGTGCTTACCGACCCCATTCAAGTGTGCGTCTCACGAATTCAAGGATATCCGGTTGGATAGACGGGTCTAAGAAAAAATGACCACCATGGGAGCCGGGATAAAATAAAACTGCTGGTCGGAAGGTACATTACAAAAGCCCTTCCTATACCGCGAAAGTCGATTTTAGAGGGAAACCCACCGAAAGGCCCATTGAAGTTGAAAGGCCTATCTAATTCCTCGGGAATCCCATGGGTTAATCAATACGGGGCGACGAGGAAGCAAGCCGGAACTCCTTCAAGGAAAGGATAAAGGCAAAAGACCCACCGGAAAGCCAATGAAAAGAAGAGTGTAAGCAATACACAAACCAATTGGCAAGAAAACTCCGTACCACTTTGCTAATGTACTTGTCACGCTAGTATGATTGTGAGGATGAATATGTAATATTCTAGAATGTCTTCGGTAGGATGTTTTGTATTAGATGAGTATTGTAAGTATATTTTGGTAGGATGTTTTGTATTAGATGAGTATTGTAAGTATATTTATCTTGTACAGTACTTAGTGTATCTTGTTAAGGACTCCTTATCCATGAGTACACTATTTAGTTGCCCAAAATACCATTTGCTAGCTATGCACTAGCAAACTAGTCATAAAAATAGTTTAATAAAATAGAAAGATGTAAATTAAATCCAGTGAAACCCCATCCCCTTGTTGCATACATCACCACTTGACTAAAAGTACTACTACGTAAACTAGTTGCAATGAGTACACAATTTAGTTGCCCAAAGTACTATTTGCTAGGTATGCACTAGCAAACTAGTCATAAAAATAGTTTAAAAATATAGAAAGATGTAAATTAAATCCAGTCAAACCCCAGCCCCTTGTTGCATACATCACCACTTGACTAAAAGTACTACTATTTAAACTAGTTGCCATGAGTACATAATTTAGTTGCCCAAAGTATAGTTGCCATGAGTACACAAATTAGGTGCCCAAAGTACCATTTGCTAGCTATGCACTAGCTAACTCGTCATAAAAAATATTTGAAAAAAATAATATGTCATGTTAACCTATGGATGTGATCCCTTTTATGTTACTAGTATATATTTGTTTGCGTAGTTATTCAAACTGTGTTCGAGATAGTTAGTCACTTTACAAAAATAAAAAAAATTACTAATAAAGTAGTAATATGAAGATGAAATTTTATTTAGTTAAAAAAAAAGTCATAGTGTGGGTGGGTAACTTGTTTGGGTATGCAAGCCAATGAGAGTATGAGACGATTAATAATGGTAGTCAGAATTTTTGTGTCTCGATAATAGAATATGATGACGTGTTGAGTTACATGCTTATTTATGTGTTAGAATAATAACCCTTATAATATCATTAAAAGTTAAACAAATACAAAATTATAAAAATAAAAAGACATAATTTTAACAAAGACAGGTTGGGGATGTATCGCCAAAAAATTAGTAACAACTACTACAAGTGTTAAAAAGTAAGTTTTTAGTACAAATTAATTTGGATTGAATTGGGGATACAAACTCGATTAAGAGTTACAATCACGCCGCGAAAGGAGGTTAAAGGTTTTGAACAAATTCTTAAGTCTCGTTTCACGTTAATCCCCAACCACCGCTAACGTCGCTCTAACCATCGCTAACGCCGTTGTACCCACTCTAGTGTCGCAAAACCACCGCTAGTTTCCTCGCAAAAAGCAAATTTGTTTGTGTTTACGTAATCATTTATATCCAAATAGCAAAAAGGAGATAAAATATGCATGTAAAGATTCACGTTCCTTCACAAGTACTCCGTAATTTTTGTCAAATATAGCGACAACGAATGTAGGAGCCTAGGCACGTGCCTACCCACAAAACAGTTAATGAAAATTAATGATAGCGCGTGCTGGTCGAAGTAAAATCCTCGCTATAAATACGCGAGGTAAATCAAGGAAAGTCGAAAAAAGCAAAAAGGAACCATTCCTTCACCTACAAAAATATTTCCACTTGCAAATCGAGCAACCGAAATATTTTGAAAACAAAAGAGAAGTTGAAGATGTTATTCAGAAAAAGAAACCGATTGTACACAGTACAAAAAGAATACATCTGACGTCAACAACAACTCGTTGGCACACACACGGCGTTTCCAAACAACCCATACATAGCCTAAACCTTTACCCCCAAAAAATGCAAAGCCGATCTTTGGCGAAACATGTTCTAAAAGGACTACTAATAACAGGTTAGTCGTTCTAAAATGACGACTAAAACCCATCTCATGAGCATCCATAGACACCTTCACCCAAAACCCATGTCCATTCACGTGGTGGTAGTCTGCCAGGACCATATGCATACCAAAGGTGGGAGTTTAAACCTATTAGACTCTCATTAGCAATATGGGATCTTGAAAGTGCAGGCTTTTCCTTCTTAACCTCGCCGTTCGAGAGCGGAAGAAGGAAATAAATCATGGGAATTGGGTCTTGGGAGTGACAAAATATGTTCGGGAGATGGGTCCCGTAGGGAAGGGCGACAAAAGGAAGTTAGAGGCAACGGTACGTAAACCAGCCCCTTCCAACAGGCAATAAAAGTCGCGTACCACTGCTAATGTACTTGTCACTGCTAGTATGATTGTGTGGGATGAATATGTAATATTCTAGAATGTCTTCGGTAGGATGTTTTGTATTAGATAAGTATTGTAAGTATATTTATCTTGTACATTATTTAGTTTATTTTGCAAAGGACTCCTTATCCGATTAAAGGAAGTACTAGGTTTGACTTCTATATAAGTTTTGGTGATATCTAGAGTCGATACACTTCAATGTTGTAAACGGCAATACTATTCAGAGTATTCGTGTATTAACAACATATCGAGGTGTTTAGTGAGAATAACTGTTCGTTAATTATTATTCTTCTTAAGGAGTACTAGGTTGTGTTCGTTTAGTCACCTTCTATAGTAGATCCTTCGCTAAAATGGTATTTAAAACAGATTTGTATGTGAATGGACGAAACAATTTTAAAGACCATCACTCATTCTAAAACATCAACATCTTCACTTGGATTATTTTTAAAGAACATCTTCACAACGGCATCGGGTTATCGATGTGTAGAGTGACATTCGTTTGAGTGGATTATTTTTAGCTTTATACGACCTTTGTAAACATAAAAGAAATGCTACACTGCTTTTATGCTCGATTACTTAAATTAAGTTACAACTGCTAGCTGTTTTTTACTACTGCTTTTGTGGGGATGAACAGGGACAGTCGTTTACCACTAATTGTAGTAAACTTACAACTGCTAGTTAATTTGTACTAGTGTTGAATGTTAAACCTCTATTTTTGGAAGTGTGCATTGTCTCAAGTTGGTAGTTATAAGTAGGTTGTAGAATACGAAATGTAAGTCTAGAAGGAGTCGTGGGTTTATAAAAGTAGTCTGTATGGAAAAGAAGTTGCCCTAAGAACAAAATGAGATTGCCAAAATTATTTTGGGTAACAACTGCTTGTTTGCCAGATTAAAAAAAAATGGATAATGGGATAACAGAAGAGATGAAATAGTAAATACGTTGACATACAACGTTTGATACAGACAACCAACTACATATTACGATTACTACATGTTTATAACTTTAATTGTTACATATTATATAACCACTTAATTGATAACATTCATCGATTGCGAAAAATCTAAGCGGTCAATGCTTCCTTCCCACACGACAACAGTACTAAAACCACAAACCTTCATTCCCATTTAGCTCGATCCGTAACTTGAATGAACAAACTCGTTGAAAATGGCATTGATATATCATTAACCAATTCAAGTGATAATGTTTAAAAGGAACATGAATAGAATGGTAAGTTATAAATAAAACATACTATAGACAAGACAATCAGTATGATTTAACAAAAGAAGAGATTCTTTGTATGGGCGATGTAGAAAGATCATGTATCTCCTAAAATTCCTATCTCGACAAATAATTCAAGTTCTTTGTTGTACAGAATAGCGAGTGACCCAAATGGTTGCCAGTGTCGCTTCCACTATTGGAGCCCGATCCTTTGTAAACCCAAGAAAATGAGCAGATAATAGGGTGGGGATGGCAAAGAGGTTTCTACATGATCTTATGGCAAAACCATTCACGTCCAACACCCATCCACAAAACAATGGCATATCTTCATCAATGATCATACCGTAAATCACTAGAGAGGTTCCAAGATCGAAACATAGAATGGGCGGGAGTTCATTTTTAAAATCATGGAGGTCTATAACTTTAAATTGGTTGGTTACCAAATCAAACGAAATCAACATATAAATCTTGTATGTAACATCCGTCTCCGATTAGTTAACTTTTCACCCCAGGTCAATAGATAAAATGACCGACAACCGCCGACTTTGACGTTTCAATTTGATAGTTTCACGAGGGTGGAAATTTTCAAGGCATGTCCACCTTAACGAGTTGAAAGAAAAGACGAAACATACCGAAACCACTTTGGAAAATAGGATAGGAGACCTTCACGATCGTCGGTCAAGAGTGTCCTGGACGGACGGCAAAACCAAAGCAAATCTTTTACATTCAATTTGATGCGTGTAAAAACGGGACATGTCTTGCAAGTGATTTTTGGATTGCGGGTTCCAAATAACGGACATTAGATTAGACCCATAAACAAAACACGAAGACCATGAGAATTGCCAAGCGCAATCATAGATCAAAGCATTAAATCAGCATGCAAATCACCGTAGCGCCAATTGTTCATTAAAAGCTAACATAAAACCTTTGTGACCCTGACCAAATGTTAGCGTAAAAAAACACTCATCGTTACGACGAACACCGTAATTAGAGATGAAAACACTACGTAGCTGGAGTATAGACTTAGGAGGTAGCCTGCGAATGATATCTAGTTGAACATCCAGTGGGATATAGTCGGACATTTTGTTAAACAAAAGCAGAAAGATTGGGATAAAGATATGAAGTGAATAGACCAAAAGAAAAGAAAGATCTTTGTTAAACAAATTAAGAAATATTTGTATTGAAGAAAGAGATTGGTAAAGAAGACATTTAAGGACATGTAATGTAATGTACTATAGAAACCAAATATTAAATTACGCTAGTATATACCAAAAATTAATAAAGTATACATAACTTATAATATATAGAAGTGGTTTGCAAAGCATAGGCTTTTTGTATATGTGCACGGTATTAACTAAAGAAGTGCCGTTGAGTTAAAAAATATTATAATATTCTACAAATATATAATAGAAGTAAAATACCTACGAGATCGTTGAAAGAAAAATACTTCACATGTCAACATTAGACAATAATTATGGGTCAAAGCGGACATTAAGGATAGTACCTTGAAAGACCGCTATCAAATTATGTATTCAACCTTGTGCTTCGTAGTATTCAAGCATCCGTTCACCAGAAGCTAAAGTTTTGAAGAGAGTCGTCTACTTCAGAGGTCATTACGGAGCAATCTGTACAAAATAATGCACACCCATACTCCGCATGATCACCATACAACTCCGATTGTTTTGGTACTTTTGGACACTTGTATGTGATTTTATAATCCCCGGTGATATGCCCTTACTATGCGTACCCCGCCGTTTGTTAGGTATGATTTAAGTTGTGTTTGTAACTTTCTCTTGGAACCTCGCAACCACTGCTTCACTTCCCGAGGTGACCCAAGAGAGTCATAAATGTAAACAACTCCGGTGGGATATGGAGCTCACGAGTACCCAAGTGTTTTGTATCTTCATTCATGGGAAAATACACCGATATATAAAACAAATGCGAGGATATTATAAAGCTTATAACGAGAGTGGTATATGTCGTAAGAGTCCGCCATAATGACCTTTGCAACATCTCGCCAAGCCATTGGGTATGTTGTGCCATCCGAATAAGTGGTATTCATGTTGCCACCTAGGATTTGATTGCAAAAGTACACCTGCTAAGCCCAATCGCATCACCGGTCTAAACAACCACATCAATTCAACCCATGCATCCAAGTCTCATGGACGGATAAAGCAAATAAAATTGTAAACATTCGTTTCATAAGTAACAAAGCGAAATAATAAACAAGTGCGAGAGACCAAATAAGCATCGGGTTTACTCACTAACTCATTAAGCCACTGCCGGTGCAATCTTCAACACATGCCAAGGCTACCCAAAATCCCTATAAGCAATAACCGCACCGAGCCCCAAGGAAACCTATAAAGTAATGGTTCTTTAAGCTTCAAATACTTGCGAAGGTAATCGTGAACATAACCTTCTTCTTGTTGCATTTCGGTCTCGTAAAGTTCCTACAAAATAAATATATTCAATTACATACACACAATCATAATGATGTTATTGGATTAACAAATGAACCTACCTCTACAAACGGTTCAATTGTGGCTAATAAAATCGACTAATCGACACGTTCTTGGGTTTCGGATGTTTCACGAAAACAAAGTTGAAAGATAAGCGAAAAAAATAAAAAAGATTCGTTTAAGTTACAATTTAATAAGGTGATGTACATCCGAAACGGCGGCCGTGATAATAGCCTCGTTAATGACACCCTACGATCTTGTAACACGGCGGCAAGGAGTAGCCGATGTTTTTGATATCCCATTTTCGAATCGACAGACCCAAACAACGTCGCGTAAGTTTGTACAAGGTCGCCTTCTTTTACCGAGGTTGTCGTTCAATTTTACTCTCTTTCTTTTGTTCGTATTCATATCGGAGAAAAGATCTTCCAATGAAGGTTTGTCATTAGGACCTACCACATTTGGAGATGACACTTTCTTAGGTTTAACCCGAGATTCGGGGCTTCGTCTTTCTTTGTTGGTGTATCTTCTAGGCTAACCACAAAGAACATCATTGTTCTCGGATTCAAGGCCAACAAACGAATTTTTGTCAACCACATCCCTTGTTGATCATCACAATCCATTAAATCTAAAGACGGAAGACACAATTTTGTATCGACGCTTTTGTTGACATTATCTTGGGCGAAACAGAGTGTCATTTTGGCCAACCACATTTACATATGGCGGGTTGTTGTCTTTAAACCGACATTTGAGAATATAGTATGTTACAAAACAGACATTAAACTATTTTATTTATCGGCGATGTTTCACCGAGAATGTAGATACCTCATGAGCTTTGTTGGTGGGTGTTCCTACTTGTCTACACACAATCAATATTTCTAACGGGTTCAGTTGGCAAGGCAATTGTTTCAACCACATCTTGTTGTTCGTTATCTCAATCCATTGCGTCTAGAGAATTATCACGAAACTTTTCATCATTTATGTAAGGCGACCCGGTCGTTACCACAATCCGGTTCCTCGCTGAATTTTAAATATATATACATAAGTAGGGACGATGCTATAGCCGATATTTAAACCAGAATCAAATATAACGTACAATAATGGGGTCACCGGTATTTTATTTTCCTCTTTAGGTGCAACTGGTGGAAGTTGAGTACTACTTTGACCTCCATATTCCATAACAGGACATTTTTGGGTCATGGCACAAGCTTCAACAAGCATACCAAGGTTACATGGTTGCGTTTCTTTAATCCCATCATCATTTTCAATGTCTGTTGCATGGTCCGCATGGACAACCTTATCCCCGTTAGGGCCTACAATATGAGACGACGTGGCCTGTATCAACCAATGTTTGATATAAGTGTGAACACGAACGATTATTTGAGTTTGGTATAAACATTGGAGGTAAACTGAAAAGTAAATACAAAACTTCGGATCATCGGGAGTAACGTAAGGGTCGTTTGTAGTGGCACAACTTTTAATATGTTCGGGATCAACAGCAAGATAATTATTAAGACCCAATACTTCACGTACTTTTGAAAGTTCGGTTTTCACAAATATAAACACATCAAGTACAAAAGGTGTGTTTCGATCGAATGAATGCCGCTTTCTATCATCAAAACTTTTTATTCAAATCCACTAACTCACGAAATAGGCATACCTGTCGAATGAGTAGTTCCCATTTGTGCAACATTTAAATTGAAATCGTCCATGCACAAGTTTAAATTGAAATCGTCCATGAATTCATTTGAATGCTCTGCGGTCTTGTAACCATCGCTCGGTCTCTGGAAGAGACAAACCATCTATAAATTGGTCTTGGCAATACACCATGGTTGCTTCATTTCACTTGTGTTGCGTAAAGTTCAAGAATGGGAGTTGAATCTAACAACAACAACAAAATTTTAAAAATAATAATAATAATAAAATTTAAATTACTCATATAATGTGAACAAATTCGATTTACAAGTTCGTGGAATCAAGAATGTAAGACTGTGTGATGCATATCGGTCCAAAGAGGTTACAACAGTCCGGTTTCCGAAACTTTGAAAGTCCCGACCAAGCAAGACCACGTGGAATGACCTTATTGTCTTTCACCCACCAAAGTGAGCTTTTAGGATAAGTCTCCAAAATCCAAATCAGAATAGCCACAATTTTCATCTTTAAAACGTGTACTTATGCACTATCGTTTTTGAAAATGTTTCAAGGTTTACCAAAGTAAAGGTAACTGTTTAGGATGAAACAATACCTTTATGGTTACAATTTAAAATAAATCACAAACTAAAATGTGTTATAACATTTTGTTATCTAAATTATGGGTAACTTTTATATTACTTGTATCTGAAGAAAAACCAACATTTCATAACAATAAAACAACAACGTTAATTTTAGGTACTTTTGAAATGAATAAGTAATAGCACAACAAAATAGAATCAAATGCTTTTAATAACCTGTTTTTGTAAAGAAATATGTTAACAAAGCTAGACATTTATACATTAGTACAAACTAGTGAGAATTCTAACCTTGAAAGCCCAAGCGAACCCGTATAGATTGTATGTGGCAATCAACTTTGGGTTTTTTTTCAATTTTAACAAATGATCTTTTACGTGAATATGAACAATATTGACATCCTTTGATAAAATTTATGCCACATATATTCACCCCAAGGAAATACATTCCGTGCTTCAAAATCATCAACCAAGGACAATAAGTGATTATGGATGCAATTCGCCTTCTTTTCCCATAAACACCACTCTGCGACTACAATGCAGACACACCCTAACAAAGATCCTCATCGAAAGAGATAACCACCTTTTCCCATCCTTTTTCCCACATTAACAAGTTCCAAAAGATCAATTGCATGTACATTTGTTATACCATTACTCTTTTTTCGGAAATACACGATCGAAAAATCGCTAGATCGTTTAATAGGTTTTGAAACTTTGCCAATCGAAACCCCATTATCGAGACAAAATTCTTTACGGCCAAACCTTAACGAATGATCCCCAATTTGGAATTTTAGTGGAGGGAATCGAGATGTTAGAAACATATACCGTGTTGCAAAGCATAATGCATCGAGCGGTCATTCTCATGACTTTATATCGAACCATGGACCAAATCGCTTTTCTGAACAACCTTCGCGGTTTCATTCTTTGACAAACGAGTTTAATATCTCGCGAAAGAACTTCATTGTAGAACGAATGCGATTTTACAATTGTACAACTTTAATTTTGTCATATGGAATTATAGAGTAAAATTAATTAGGGTTTAGAGGTTTTATGAATAAGATGTGGTTTGTGAGTGTGTGCCATGATGTAGAAGAAGGCGTTTAATTGTAGAAGTGTTAGAAATCGTACAAGAAGATGTTTGATTGTGTGTGTAGGCGTGATGTTCTAAGTGCGTTAATATTACTGGTATTAGTTTTATAATAAAACCGATTAGTAAAATGACAATATTATCCTCGTGTATAAATACAAGTTGCCCAATATTATATAGTTGCCGAAAATACAATTTGGTTGCCCAAAAACAATACCTTACAATACATGACATATATTCTCAAAATACGTACTTGGTCATACCTTTGTTCGGACACATGGCACCCCATGGTTGGATACCGTAAAATCACCGCAACTTGTCCATTTTCATTCGCAAAGTGCATGGTCCGGATAGTGATAAGCCTCGGTATGCGTCTATTTGACTAATTTTCCTTTTATATATTATGATTGTGGGATGGTGCTTTTTCTTCCTAATTAATCAATACTACTCATGGGTCGGTGTTGATTTTTCACAACACATGGGGTGTTTGGATACTCACATCTCTCGGGTGTATATGAAATATAACAAGTTGGAAATGGAAGATAAACACTCATTAACCGGTCCTAGTACATAGATTACCATAGGCTTGAGACTAGATCAAACCTCCATCGCTTTGGCGTAAGCACCTAGGAAAGACTACCCAAGAGGTCTTTTAAAGGGTTGTTATGTTAGGCTTACGGTAGGGAAACAAAGGGTTTGGTGGGATAGGCGATTTAGTGGTGGCAAGTCAAAAATCTTTATGTTAGATAGATGTAGTGGTGGCAAGCCAAGACTCGACACTCTAAACTCTAGATAACTGAAATAAACAAACATAAATTTAAAGATAGATGTAGGATGGTAGCCCGTATGTTTTTTTTTCATTTTTTTCAACACTTTTTTTCATACACTTTTACTCTACTATCCCCTACGATAACATCAAAATAGTAGGGATTTATAAGCACATCCCTACACTTGAGTTTTTATTACTCTAACACTAATTTGACCCGAATTGAAAAGGTCAAAACATTTGGAGTACATTATTATGCAAATAAAGGGAATTTGAATTTAACGTTCCCTTCCCGCCATTTCATAAAATTTAACTTTTCACATGAGTCCCAATCATCCTGAAACTGTGTACAAAGGATATGACTCGACTTAGCAACTTATGCAAGCAAGTAGATAATTGAACTAAAGGTTTAGTGTGATAACAATAATGCACTAAAAGTGAGTGCATACAAGTTAGGCTAAGGCGATTTGGGTGTACATTTGGGGGTGGATTGTAAACAATGCTCTTCATTGATATTACAAAACCAAACATCACGAGAACCGCGAAAAGGATAGGCTCAAGGGTTAACTAGGAGTATCGTGTACTAAAGATGAGTACAACATAAAGGTGTGGGGAATTACTCAACCGATGTGGAGGAAGTAATTATATTACGGTATCAAACAAGGGTTATCCTAATGCCTCTTATCATTTAGTTATTCCTAACTACACAAGTGTAGTCTTACTAGCGATCTCGGAATGCATCACAAAACAAGTTCTAGAATCTATTATACTACCAGTTCACACTCGAAGCATTAAAGATGAATGCTTTAATTCATACAAATCTAAGGGCGATCCTGACATTTTGGGTGGAATTTAAGTGGTAAAGTGTTTTTTGTGCTAGTCATATAATTTCCTATCCATGAGACTCTTTATTAAGACTAATGGCCCACTCCTATATGTCATGAAAAATTTTAAATTTGGTGCCAAAATTACCCTAACCTATATTTCTCATGGTTTATTACACAAATGAAATTGTACAAAGCAAATAATCAAGGATAAGCATAGTTTCAAAGTTCCTGCTTTATTTTCCTCCCTACACTTAAACCGAACATTGTCCCCAATGTTCCCGAAAATATCAAAGTTATGATAATGGAAGGTAATAAAAAGCGAAAGAAACTAGTACTCCCACGATTAGCTTGGTAGGATCCGTGTGGAGTGGTGGTTACATCTTTATTCAAGAAGAATGTTTGCATGAAAAGCTCCTTCTCATCTTATGTATCTTCTTCTTGATAAATTAAACCCGCACACTTGAAGAAAACAAACGAAACCTTCGTAAAATCGTGGTAGCAATATATATATGACTCTACTAAACTAGGATATAATGCTTGTGGAATGGATGTTTCTGATTTTACGGAAAATTAAGACGAGGAAAATTCCAAAATTTATAAGTAGCTCATAAAATGAGAAAAAGTAAGAAAACAAGTTTACGCTCCTCCCGACGCGTCAGTTGCGATCCCGACGTCGAGTTATCCCGACAGAACCGGTCTCGCGATTTTCCGAAAAATTCGGAACATTTTATCTTTAAAATCTAGAAAGATTTCTGGAAAACATCCATTATGACTCGATACAAGCATTTGACTCGAACAAATACACATGTATATCATTTAATTAATTGAAATTCTCATGTTTACGTTTTTTGAAAGCGTGTAATCCTTCAACACTTATCCCTTATGTAAAATACCTTTATATGTACTTAAGACGAGGTTAAAGACAAAATAAAGTATTTTTACAAATTTAAACATGAGAATAAACAATCAATAAAAGATACACGACACACAAACAAGCAAACAATTAAGCATGGGTTGCCTCCCGAAGCGTTTTCTTTATTTATGAGTCTTGTAGCTAGACTCAAGTCGTCGTGCACCCACGTTGTCTCGTTTTCATTCTCAATGAGAATTCTATCATATTGACAAAATTTTCATCGACTCTATACCTAGGCCCTAGGGTTGAGCAATCCTTATAATAAAGTCTCCTTTTCTCCCACATGAAATTCAAACCTTTTTCAACATCATCTTCGCTTTTTTCCTCAAAAGCTCTAATGTTGTCTCGTTCAAAAAGGGATAAAGGGCCATATCCGTTCGTCTTCCAAGGCATCCTATAAGTGATCTCCTCGTTCCTTCCTTAAACCTAACCGTTCCTTCAAACTTGTTATGGCTCATTTTAGACTTTTCAACAAACGGTTTTCCTAGCACTACTTGGGATAAGCTATAGTCAATGACACATCCGATGTCTTCTAGGACTACAAAATCAACTAGGTAGGTGAATTTTTATATAAAGACGTGTACATCCTTGACTCTTCCCACAAAGTTACAAACCCCACCTGGATACTTAGGGTCTCTCCTAATCTTAAGTCGCTCATTCATAATGTCATTGTAAATAGCTGATGACATCACATTAATGGGAGATTCCGTATCTATGTAAGCATATTCGACATTCCTATATCCGATCATACAAGGAATTTTTAGGTTCCAAGGATTTCCTCTCCTAATCTTTGGACATATCCTAATGATGGGTGATCGGGGATTATCGATTATGTATTGATGGTAAGAAACCTCTTCCTTAGTGGGGTAAAGATTGAAATAGGCACTATTGGGAATAATACTATGATTACCACCGATAAGCTTGTGGAAGACAATCTTGAAGAATGCACTAGCGTTGAAACTCATTACCACCGCTAGTACATAATAATGCCACCTTGGTTCTACAGCCTTCCTCGGCAATGCTATTGTTACCACTGCAGTTCAAAGAAGAAGGTTCTTGGTATTGAAGATCCTACCTTTTATGCCTTTATCTCCACTCAGTTAATGGCTCTATATTAACTCATGAAGACATGGAGCAAATTGATGATGATGACTTGGAGAGATGGACATAAAGTGGCAAATAGCTCTTCTTAGCATGAGGGCTATGAAATTCTACAAGAAGATCGGCAAGCCAATTCATATCAATGGTAATGAAACTCTGAGGTTTGATAAAAGAAAGTAGAGTGTTTCAACTGTCACAAGTTGGGGCATTTTGCTAGAGAATGCAGAAGACCAAGGAAGGGGACAATAGGTCTACTTGGTACAAGCAAAAGAAAGAACCAATTGTGGAGGAACCAAAGGCAATGCTAGCAATTGATGGTGTGAGTTATGATTGGAGTTTCATGGTTGATGGAAAATAGGAACAACCTTCGAGATCTTTGCTTTTATTGGTGCGTAACATGCTCTCACGACCTTCTCGACTACGAGGTACAAAACTTTGAAAGTTGTTCTAAAACATGTAGGGCTTCTAGAGAATGTGAAAGGCTTAATGAATTATATGACAACCAAAGAACATAGTTGTTTGCTTCTAATTATAATGTGTCAAACCTTAGAAGAGGCATATCTCATTAGAAAAACAACTAGAGCATTATAGAGCAAATGAGACAAAATATAATGATGATATGGTTGTTCTAAGAAGAGAGTTAGATCATAAGATAGCGATAAATGAGGCATTAAAGAAGAGTTTGAAAACTTAAAAGATAAATGAGAATGTCAATTTATCTCATTGACACCTATTATTATCGCCTAAGTCAATTGATAAAATTTGGAATGCTCAAATTACTAGTAAAGTTAAGTCCGGTATGGGATACGGTGACAGTTCCTCCACCACTGGGGTGTTCCATCACCTCTGGCATAGATTTAGCTCATACAGCCTAGAAGAATTTGAGAACTTAATCTTGAATATGGTCCTCCCAATTTGTGAAAAGTGAGGAAGAGGTTAAGCATGAATCGATGTTTTTGAAAGTGCAAGTGACTCATCTGTTGTAGATGAGAATGTTAAAAGAATGTAGAGGCTTCTATCCCAAAAGTTGTAAATACTATTGGAGGAACCTAGGAAACAAGTTAACAAACCTTGATCAACTATAAGGTATCTTTGAGATGTATAGAAACAAGTCATCAACTCCTAGGGTAACGGAGGAGTTGGAATCATGTAAAACCCAACAACTAGGTAGTGAGTTTGTGATGAACAATAAAGCATGTCATATATGTGGTAGCTTTAATCATTTACATGCTAATTGTGACTATCATGCCGGGAGAAGGGAAGTTTATGGGAATAAAAGGGTGGAGTCAAACAGGTTTCAAAACAAAATACACCCTAATTCACACAAAACATGATCCCAAGAGCAGTTCAACTAAGAGTGGACTTAAAACTTTTGCCACCGCTAAAACGCTAACATCTCACCCTAAAACACTGTTGCAAGTGCAAAATCCAAAACAACTTTTGTAAAATCAGACAAACAGGGAAAAGGTCTTTTTCTAATAAAAGGGTTTAATATAACCAACGATGGTACCAAAACTAAACCAAGATTACCATTTGCCTACCAAGAGTTCCCACTGCAAGGGTTGTAACCAAGAACATGGGTAACATGGGAAATGCTGTGAAGGCCTCAGCACGTCGGGAATGGAAACCTAAAGGAATTACCTCAACAACCAATCCCAATGATGTATCAATGACCTTTTATAGATATAACTATATTGATACACTAGGCATATCCAAGTCAATCATGGCTTAGGTCTCCAAAGGAAACTAACTTCTTTCTTATATGTGCAGGAACATCCAAGGACAAAGAGATCATATCAAGGCTACACAGATAGTGGATGTTCAAGGCACATGACCGCAACAAGTCCTATCTCTCAAATTTTGAATACTATGATGGACAGTTTGTCGACTTTGGAGTGGAGTTAATGGAAAAGTTATGGTAAAGGGTCATCAAAGCGGTAACTTGGATTTTGAACTGTGTACTATGTAAAAGAGCTTAAGTATAATATTTTTAGTGTGTCACAAATGTGTGATAAGAAAAACAATGTTCTTTCTATGAAGATATGTGTTTTGTTCTCTCTAAGGATTTTAAGATGCCTGATGAAAGTCAGATTCTTCTTAAGATTCCTAGAAAAGGCAATTTATATAGCTTTGATATGAATAACATTGTTGCTAAAGATGATTATGCTTGCTTGCTTGCAAAGGCCACAGTGGATGAATCCATGTTATGGCATAGAAGACTTGGTCATATTAATTTCAAAACCATAAATAAGATTGTTAAAGAAGGCTTTTCTCAGAAAAGATTTGAAAATGATCAAACCCGTGTTGCTTGTCTTAAAGGCAAACAACACGAGCTTCTTGAGTCAAAATTGGTTAACTCTATTGCTCACCCACTTCATATGTTACATATGGACTTGTTTAGTCCTACATCCGTGAGTAGCTTAAATCTTAAAAAGTATTGTCATGTTGTGACTGATGATTTCAGCAGGTTTACTTGGGTTTTCTTTCTTAGAACTAAGGATGAAACAACTGGCATCCTTAAGACCTTCATTGCAGAAGTAGAAAACAAATATGATATGAAAGTTAAAATCATTAGGTGTACAATGGGACAGAGTTTAAGAATAGAGTTATGGATGATTTTTGCAGGGATAAAGGTATTAAAAGAGAATTTAGTGTAGCTAGAACTCCTCAACAAAACGGTTTTGCTGAGAGGAGAAATAGGACACTAATAGAGGCTGCTAGAACCATGTTGGCAGATTCAAAATTGCCAATCACTTTATGGGCTAAAGCAGTTAACATTGCTTGTTATGTGCAAAACAGGGTTTTAGTAGTGAAAATAAAGAACAAGACACCTTATGAGTTATTTAGAGGTAGACCCCCTATCCTAGACTTCATGAGACCATTTGGATGTCATGTCACTATTCTCAATACCATAGATTATCCGGGCAAATTTGAAGAAAAGTCGATGAAGGGTATTTTGTTGGGTATTCCATGGTTAGTAAAGCTTTTAAAGTATTCAACTTAAGAACCCAAAAGATTGAAGAGAATCGCATGTTGAGTTCCTAGAAAACAAAGTGAATGTTAAAGGCGGTCGAGAAGGCTGTTTGATCTTGATACACTAACCCATACCATGAACTATGTACCTATCTCTACGGTACATCTACTTATGATTTTGCGAGTTCGAGAAGAGTTTCTTGATGATGATGAACCAAGCAAGGATCAGCGATGATTAAGATGAATTCATTTTGCCACTTTGGGACTATGCGAGATAATGATAATATTCCAAGGACCTGAGATGCTCAACCTTCTAATGATTACGGAAAAGAAGGAGTTGGCAATATAAACACTGCAAATCCACAGCGGTGGAAATTTAGATTTTAGGTCTCTTGAAGGCAAATTCTTTGGAATGGCATTTATTTGGAAGAAAAGGCGGATATCTGAAGAAAATGGCCAAAGTCAAGAATCGAGACACTCAGTCTTTGAAATACAAAGGGACGCGTCGGTGTTATCTGCGACCGTCGGAGCACTTTTGTGACTACCATTAGCCAAATGCTTATTTACAAGTGGCGGTGTCGGGCTTTAAAGAGTAGGTCGTCGCACTCGACGGCCTAGATTTGATCGAGCCGGCGTCGGTCAAGAGGATGACGTCACAAGCACAAGGTGGCGCCGTCCGAAGACTAACGTGGCCAAGACGAAACCCCAATGACGCCGCGACGACGACGGCACAAATCACAAGGTGACGCGATGAATGTAATCTTATATATAGAATCCGAATTTTTCGGTTTAAGTGTGTAGTCTTTTGAAGTAAAAACCTAAACCGAACCAAGGCTGTCTTGTACAGTATTTTAGGGTTCTAAACCCTATCTTACACTAAGATAAGTACTTTACTTCATTAATTCAATTGTGTCTTCAATTATTTGTGTGTATGCTTGCATGTTCTCCATGTCCGGCTAATTTACTTGTGTGTTTGCTTAGGGAATATGAAACTTAACTATTGAATATTGATTGGTTGTCTCTTATCTTAATTGTTAATGATCTAGTAATGCGATAGGTCATTCATTGTGTAGTTAATGCTTGATTAATCTTTGTGAGCCTTAGACTATAACACCTAGAGTAGTTGTAGGCTAAACCATCCAAAGAGTACCTTAGAGTTAGAGTTTATAAATCCTAGAGATTTTGTAGGCGAGACCCTTGGTAGTTTCAAAGAGTTAGGGATAAACGCATACCCTACGGCGTTAGACATACAACGCAATTAAGAATAAGGACGTGACAATTCAACCATCAATAGGAGATAATTAAGGAGTAATAAAACCTAAGTAAACACATCTTTAAATCATCATACAAGCACAATAATTAGACATAGACTACCTCACCTTAGTTAATTAGATAATTAGATAATAGAGTAATCGGTAGGAATACCAACCCCAAATCAAACCCCGAGATTCGTACCTTTCCATTTCCTAAAAACATAAAAGATAAAAAATAATCTTCCTCAACCCCAACCTTAGCGTAGTAACTCCTCACTAGCATTCCTATTCCCCAGAGAGCGATATTAATTCCGTGGCTTACCCTAATACTACACTACAACGATTAGGTTCCTTTGCCTAGGGTGTTGAAAAACATGCTCGACGAAAAGGAAGTTCCTTTGACCCCGAGCGACGCGTGTAGCGTTATCAAGTTTTTAGGCGCGGCTGGGGGAATAGAATAGCTAGTTAGTAGTCCACCTCGTTTAGGTTTCTTTACTTGATTCTATCAAGTAAACTTTTTCCATTTTAGCTTCCTCGTAGTCTATCCCCTTCTTCGTGACCTTTGTTCGTAACCCATCACTTTTCATCATGGAAGGTGACAACCCCTCATATCATTGTTTGCCAAGTGACCGTACTCTTGGTGAATACTCCGAACCTAGCCACCAAGGTTATAGGAACACCATTGAGCTTCCGACCAAGCCCAAACTACGGCCTGCGATCCGACACCATCCGATTGGTGCAAACGGATGTGCATTCCATGGACTTCGTTCAAGATCCTAATCGACATCTTAAGGATTTCTTTAAAATTTTCGATTCCATCGACCTTGATGCTTACTACTCAGAGACCACGCGTATGTGTCTCTTCCAATTCTCTCTTGAGACCAAGCTAGTAATTGTCCCGGCTCCATCTCAAGTTGGGATGATCTCACCTCTCGCTTCCTTGCTCAATTTTTCCCACCGGGAGAACCACTAAGCTTAGGAATGATATCTTGATGTTCCAACAACGTCAAGGTGAATCTCTATGAAGCAAGGACTCGATTCAAGGACTTACTCCATAAAGTCCTCATCACGGCATTGATCTTTGGCTTCAAGTCCAACTCTTCTATGATCATGTCAACTTCCCTACTAAGCGATCGATTGACCAAGGCGGTGAAAACTTAGTGATCACACAGCGGAAGAATCGTGGGGTATAATAGAGGACCTTGCTCTCTATGACAACAAAAGTTGGAATGACCCCGTGAGTTGCCCAAAACCGTTAAGGCAATCTCCTTGCCTCCAATTGACTCACAATCTTCCGACCGTAGGATGCTCGAGCTTGAAGATCAAGTAAAATTCCTAATGAGCTCCTCGAAAATCCTAAGTCTTCACGCCATGTGAACAAAGTTTCTTCCTCGTGTGAACCATATAGTGACACAGCCAAGACTTGTACCGATTCCACAAACAAGCTTCCGTTGACTACACATCCTCGCATATTAATGGAGCAGGAGGAAAATTCCTACAACACCCGGACCTAGGACTTTTAATGACACCCGAGAAGCATGGAAGAGCAAGCACGCTTCTATTGGGGCAAACAAACCAAATTCACTTCAATGATGATTTCATGGCCCCATCTCACGGCCTAACCAACAAAACATTGAAGGGATGTTGCAAAACCTAGTCGCATCCCAAGAAGCCCAAATAGCTATGCTCTCGGACCGCTTTAACCAACAACAAGCCGTAATGGATAGGAAGATAGATAACCTTTTGAAAGCCATGACCAATAGTGATAGGAAGGTTAATGCTATCTCGACTCCGAAACTTCGGTGTAGAAATTAAGGACCCAAGTAAGTTAGCTAAGCACGTTTAATTACGTCAATACCATCGCCTTTGTGAAACCTAATAGAACAAATGACGAAGCGAACCATGAGATGATACTTGAGGTTAAGGAAACACCACGAATGAAACAAGCGAGGAAGTAAATGAAGTAGACAATGACTATTTCAATAAGTTTCCTACGGAAGAAGAACTATCTCGCCACCTCACTTAGTGCGTGACCTCAAATCACATGTATGTCGGGAAAAGCCCTAGGATCAAGTTTGGGAATCCTTGGAATCTTAATATACCATGTTGCATAGGACACCTTTTCGTGGCAAAGGCCTACATTGATCATAAGTCCCCAATCAACATAATGACTAGCACCTACTACAATTGGGTAATGAAGAAGCCTATCCCAACTAGGCAAGACCCCGATAATCCTAGTGTTAGTTGCAATTTTCTTGGTAGAGTTAAAGGATTGCCCGTTTATGTAGGTAGTTTCACGTTTCCTCGGTTTCACAATAGTGGATGATATTAGTACGGCCATAGATCCTAGCTTTTCCCACGTTATTCTAGGAAACCTTTCATAGAAAGCAAGGGATGACCTATGATCCTCGTTAGGAATAGTGCGATTCAAGGATGAGACCGATGACATAGCTTACCAAATGCCGTTTAAGATTGAGAAGTTTTCATCACTCTACAATGATGAAAAGGAACTTAAACTATCGGTCTATTATAGGAATGAGGAGGATAAAGAGAAGGAGTAGATTATGTTATGGCCAAGATTTTCGGTTTACGTAGGATTGCTTGAACTTAGGACCGGAATATAGAAATGAGTGGGAGAGGGCGAACTCTTGAGAGGTGTATCATAGGGCACTTCTACAACATGGAACCAACCATTAGAGACCGTCATGAGGAAGAAGGTGGCGGTAATGAAGTCGCGTAGGAACACTGACTCTGAGTCTAGCTACAAGACTCATAAATTAAGAAAAGCGCTTGTGGGAGGCAACCCATGCTTAATTGTTTGCTTGTTTATGTCATATATCTTTTATTGATTGTCTATTCTCATGTTTAAATTTGTAAAAATGCTTTATTTTGTTTTAACCTCGTCTTAATCACATATAAAGGTATTTTACATAAAGGATAAGTGTAGGGAGGATTACACGTTTTCAAAAGAAATGTAAACATGAGAATAACAATTAATTAAAAGATATGCATGTGTGTTGTTCGAGTCAAATGCTTGTATCGAGTCATAATGGATGTTTTTGAAAATTTTCCAGTTTTAAAGATGTAAATTTTCGATTTTTTTTAATAAAATCGAGACCGTTTTGTCGAGAATAACTTGACGGCGTCGGGATCGCAACTGACGGCGTCGGGAAGGAGCAAAAATAACATATTAATTTTTTCTCGTTTTACGAGCTACTTATAAATTTTGGAATTTTCGGTCTTGATTTTCAAAATTTAGTAAACATCCATTCCACAAGCATTATATCCTAGTTTAGTAGAGTTTTATATATATTATTACCTCCGATTTTACGAAGGTTTCGTTTGTTTTCTTCAAGTGTGCGGGTTTTATTTATCAAGAAGAAGATACATAAGGTTGGAAGGAGCTTTTCACGCATACAATCTTCTTGGAAAGGATTTAACCACTACTTCACACACGGATCCTACCGAGCTAATCGGGAGTATTAGTTTCTTTCATCTTTTATTACCTTCCATTATCATAACTTTGATACTTTCGGGAACATTGGGGACAATGTTCGGTTTAAATGTAGGGAGGAAAATAAACGGAACTTTGAAACTATGCTTATCCTTGACTATTTGCTTTGTCCAATTGTATTTGTGTAATAAACCATGAGAAAATGTCGGTTAGGGTAATTTTGGCACCAAATTTAAAAATTTTCATGACATATAGGAGTGGGCCATTAGTCTTAACAAAAGCGACTCACGATAGGAAGCTACATGACTAGCACAAAACCCTTTACCACCTAAATTCCACCCAAAATGTGAGGATCACCCTTAGATTAGTAGGAATTAAAGCATTCATCTTTAATGCTTAGAGTGTGAACCGGTAGTATAATAGATTCTAGAACTTGTTTTGTGATGCATCCGAGATCGCTAGTAAGACTACACTTGTGTAGTTAGGAATAACTAAATGATAAGAGGCATTAGGATAACCCTTGTTTGATACCCGTAATATAATTACTTCTTCCACATCGGTTGAGTAATTCCCACACCCCTGCGTTGTACTCATCTTTAGTACACGATACCCCTAGTTAACCCTCGAGCCTATCCTTTTCGCGGTTCTCGTGATGTTTTGGTTTTGAAATATCAATGAAGAGCATTTTTACCCCACCCCAAATGTACACCCAAATCGCCTTAGCCTACCACTGTATGCACTCACTTTTAGTGCATTATTGTTATCACCTAAAACCCTTAGTTCAATTATCTAGTTGCTTGCATGAGTTGCTAAGTCGAGTCATATCCTTTGTATACGATTTTGGGACGATTGGGACTCATGGGAAAAGTTAAAGTTTATGAAATTACGGAAGGGAACGTTAAATTCAAATTCCCTTTATTTGCGTAATAATGTACTCCAAGTGTTTTGATCTTTTCAATTCGGGTCAAATTAGTGTTAGAGTAATAAAAACTCAAGTGTAGGGATGTGCCTATAAATCCCTATCATTTGATATTACCGTAGAGGATGGTAGAGTAAAAGTGTATGCAAAAATAAAAATAAATAAATAAAATCGAAAAAATAGAAAAGAGAAAAGAAAAAAAAGTGTTGAAAAAAAATAAACATACGGGCTACCATCCTACATCTATCATTTAAATTTATGTTTGTTTGCTTGGTTATCTAGAGTTTAGAGTGTCGAGTCTTGGCTTAGCAACGCCATTCTTCGAGTATGCTTGTAACATAAAGATTTTGACTTGCCACCACTAAATAGCCTATCCCACCAAACCCTTTGTTTCCTTCAGTAAGCCTAACATTACAACCCTTTAAAGACCTCTTTGATAGTCTTTCCTAGGTGCTTCGCCAAAGCGATGGAGGTTTGATCTAGTCTCAAGCTTATGGTAATCTATGTACTAGGACCGTTAATGAGTGTTTATCTTCCATTTCCAACTTGTTATATTTCATATACACCGAGAGATGTAGTACCCAAACACCCCATGTGAGGTGCTAGTATGTAATTCCGTGCTTGTTATGACTTTTGGGGGGGCTTATATGTGTTGTGGATTGTTCTAAACCAATGCTTCATGACCCCAACTTATAAATTAATTGGCCAAAAGTACATTTGCTTGAGGACAAGCAAATACCAAGTGTAACGGATATTTGATAAGGTTTTAAAATGTACCTTTTGAGGGGCCGTTTAAGTCGTTATTTGATCACTTTGTATCCGTTATTACTTAATATCGTTCCTTTTCACTTTTAGGTCTCTTGAAGGCAAATTCTGGAATGGCATTTATTTGGGCGAAAAGGCGCGGATATCTGAAGAAAATGGCCAAAGTCAAGAATCGAGACACTCAATTGCTTTGAAATACAAGGGGCAAATCGGTGTTATCTGCTGACGCCGTGGAGCACTTTTATGACTCGAGCCAAATTGCTTATTTACAAGTGACGGTGTCGGGCTTTAAAAGAGTAGGTCGTCATGACTCGGGCGTCCTAGATTTGATCTGGACGGACGGAAGTTGAAGAGGACGTCACAAGCACAAGGTGACGCCGTCGCCAAGACTAACGTGGCCAAGACGAAACCCTAATGACGGCGACGGCGTCACAAATCATAAGGTGGCGATAAATCGCGAATGTAATCTTATATATAGAATCCGAATTTTTCGGTTTAAGTGTGTAGTCTTTTGGAGTAAAACCTAAACCGAACCAAGGTTTGTCTTGTACAAGATTTTAGGGTTCTAAACCCTATCTTACACTAAGATAAGTACTTTACTTCATTAATTCAATTATGTCTTCAATTATTTGTGTGTATGCTTGCATGTTCTCCATGTCCGCTAATTTACTTGTGTGTTTGCTTAGGGAATATGAAACTTAACTATTGAATATTGATTGGTTGTCTCTTATCTTAATTGTTAATGATCTAGTAATGCGATAGGTCATTCGTTGTGTAGTTAATGCTTGATTAATCTTTGAGCCTTAGATTATAACACCTAGAGTGGTTGTAGGCTAAACCATCCAAAGAGTACCTTAGAGTTAGGTTTATAAATCCTAGAGATTTTGTAGGCGAGACCCTTTGGTAGTTTCAAAGAGTTAGGGATAAGCGCATATCCTATGACCTTAGACACAATGTGATTAAGAATAAGGGCGTGACAATTCAACCATCAATAGGAGATAATTAAGGAGTAATAAAACCTAAGTAAACACATCTTTAAATCATCATACGAGCACACAATAATTATACATAGACTACCTCACCTTAGTTAATTAGATAATTAGATAATAGAGTAATCGATAGGAATACCAACCCCAAATCAAACCCGAGATTTGTACCTTTCCATTTCCTAAAAACATAAAAGATAAAAATAATCTTCCTCGACCCCACCTTAGCGTAGTAACTCCTCACTAGCATTCCTATTCCCTGAGAGCGATATCAATTCACGTGGCTTACCCTAATACTACACTACAGCGATTAGGTTCACCGCTGGGGTGTTGAAAAACTTGCTCGACGAAAGGAAGTTCCTTTAACCCGAGCGGCGTGTGGCGTTATCAAATTTCACTGTGAAGACTGAAGACAATCAAAATTGCATGATGTTCATGGATTTATTAGTGAAATCTATGAATCTAAGAATCATGAAGGCAAGAATAAATGTCTTTTCTTGTGTTTTTGTCACAAATGGAGCCAAAGAATGTATACAAGGCACTTGAAGATGAAAGTTGGGTGGAACCAATGCAAGAAGAGTTGCTCCAGTTCAAGATTCGAAGGTTTGGGTGCTGCGATTTACCTTCTAGCAAGAAGGTAATAGGTACAAAATAGGTGTTCGAGAAACAAAAAGGATGAAAGAGGAATTGTTATCGAAACAAGGTTAGGCTTGTGGCTCAAGGATACACTCGGGAGGAGGGTATTGACTATGAATAAGTGTTTGCCCAGTTGCAAAGAATTGAAGCAATTAGGTTGTTCTTAGCCTATGGATCTTTAATGGGCTTTAAAGTCTATCAAATGGATGTAAATAGTGCTTTTCTATATGTGCAAATTGATGAGGAGGTATATGTTTCACAACCTCCGGGCTTTGAAGACCACGACTATCCAAACAAAGTGTATATGGTGGTTAAAGCTTTGTATGGCTTGCATCGAACACCAAGAAAATGGTATGAGACCTTAACTACTTATCTTCTTGATAATGGGTTTCATAGAGGCGAGTGGATCGGACTTTGTTCATCAAGAAAGACAAGAATGATATCTTCTTTGGTTCAAGTATCGTTGATGATATCATTTTGGTTCTACAAAGGCAGATATGTGCAAAGAGTTTGAGAAGCTAATGAAGGATGAGTTCAAGATGAGTTCTATGGGTGAACTCGCATTCTTTTGGGACTTCAAGTACAACAAAGGCGGATGGTATTTTCATCAATCAAGATAAATATGTGGTCGAGATACTAAGGAAGTTCAAGTTCTCGATGGAAAGTCATCCAAGACCCTCGAGACAAGACTACACATTGATGAGTGTGTAAATACTCATCATTTTAGTCATATCCGAATCGCAAAACGTTTAAAATGCTCACAAATGCATCAAAATCTTGAAAATATTCCAAAATTGCATTTTATATGTTTCGGATGCAAAATGTTCAAAATCGGATGAAAAATGAGCAAAGTTTGCATAATTGGCGATTTCGATCCCCAAGTTTCAAAAGTTGTCAAAAAGCAGTCCACAAGGCACATAATTTCAAAGATAAATCACCAAAGGTCCTTTTAAAATCAAAGTTGTCAAAATTAGTCCTTTGGTGAAAAATATCAAAAGTTTTGAGAAATTACAAAATTAGTCCTTGACTTTGAAAATTGGCAAAAATGGCCCTGAAATTTGAAAATGGCAAGTTTGGTCCTTGTACTTTTTGAGATTGTCACTTTCAGCCCTGGATCAACTTTGAGATATTGGCGGTTTGGTCCTCGCATTTCGAAATGCATAAAGACCCTTGAGTATTAAACCTTTAACACCCATTTGGCTGGTCAATACATTTGGACCCACATCATATATGCCTTTGACCCCCCCACCACTTGAACCCTGTGGTCAAACTCACCATCGAACCTTCACCCTTTCCCCTTTCCTCTCCCATATCTGCTACTCCCTTGACCCATGGCCACAAACCTACTGACCTCCCTCTCACCACACCTTGTTCCCCCACTTCAAGCAAGCCTCCAAGAAGCATTAAATGCTTCCCATCCACCACCATCTCAATCTCCCGGTTGATAAAACCTTTTGGCGCCAAAAGCGGATTCAAAGGCCAAGATTAATTCAAGGCATCCAATGGCCTCAAATTGAAATGGGAACTATTCGGAGATGAGAGAAAAGTTTTGGATATAAAAGAGGCAAGAAGGAAGCAAGAGAAGCGATCTACTAGTTTAATTTTCTCAAAATGTCGTTTTTATCTTAAAGATTTAGTTTAGTATAAGACTTGTAATCTTTTGTTAATTTGTACTAACTTAAAGTATTTAAGTGTATTAAAACTCATTTCAAGCATCAATTTCGATTATTGTTACAATTCTCGGTTTATGTCCACTTGTTTCAAATTTTCAAGTCCAAGTCTTGTATACAAGCTTCAACTGCTCATTTCTCGGTTTCAATAAGCATACAAGCTTCATAGCTTTCTATAAACTTACATTTTAGTTTCTAGCAAGTTGGGACATTGGTCAAAGAAAGTCAAAGCGGGTCAATATGGCAATGGAAAGGGCAATGGTTGATTCGGATATGGAATTGGGTTGATATTGAGCTAGGATAGGGTTTGGATTAGGCTAGTGTTCATTGGTTTCGATTTCAAGCCATTGTGGCTAAAGGACATTTGTAAGTCATTTCCAAGTTTCATAGCATAATCTTCATTTATAGTCAAATCTAGTTTTAATCTGTTCCTTAAGTTGTATTTAAGATATAAAGACTTAGCTTGATCAATTATATAGATCGGATCGGTTGTTATCTCACTTTATTTGCAAAGCAGTAAGATAAAGGTGTGTTTGGAATTGCCGATATAGTTTGTCTTAAAGGCTTGCTTTCGATAGATAGCACTTGTTGGTTTAAGTTTGTGTAGCATATTTGAGTACTTATCTGTCTAAGTTTGTTCACGCAAAACATCATAAGTCAAAATCTCATCTTCTTGTCTTAAGTTGCTCATTGTTGGATTTTGAAAAGCAAATCACTTGTTTTATGTTCAAAATCCATAGACCAAGCTTTTGTAACTTCATTTCATCAATATAAACTAAGATCAATCCTTAAATTTGAATCAAACTTCACACATCAACTTTTGAAGGAAAATAGTGGTGAAAGCGATTGATGTGTACATGTACAGATCTATGATTGGTTCTTTGATGTATCGACATCATCTAGACCGAGATATTATGTTTGCGGTGTGTACTTGTGCAAGGTTTGGTCACTCAGGTTCTCACACTGACTGCTGTGAAAAATATTTTCGGATACCTTAAAGCATTTCCTAATCGGGATTATGGTACCTAGAGAATCACCTCTAGGCGGTTACTTACTCGAGATAGTGACTATGTTGGAGCTAGTTTGGATAGAAAATCTACTACGGTGGATGCCAATTTCTTGAAATAGATTGGTGTCATGGCGATTGCAAGAAACAAACAATGGTGGCAAATTCATCAAGCGAGGCGGTATGTGGGCTGCTGCAAGTTCTTTGTGCTCAAGTTCTATGGCTTCAAAATCAACTTTTGGACTATGGGTACAAATTTATGAATACCATCATTTATATTGACAATAGCGGTACCATTTGCATAATTAAGAATCGATTCAACACACAAAGACTAAACATATTGAAATTAGACAATATTTTATAAGATATTGTTATGAGAAAATGCTAATTCAAGTTGTCAAAATCCATCTTGATGATAACTATCTTTGATTTATTAACAAAAGGATTGATGTGGGTAGATTTCGATGCTTAGTAGCGGTGTTGGAATGCTTAATCCATAAATTTTTGTGTCTAATGGTCTTTGGTGTTGAGGAGGTTTTGGTACTAAAATTGTTGTATAAGTTTGTGTCGGTTTGTATATGTTTTCTTGTATTTTGCTTGTCCACTAACTTTTATGCGAGAGAATAAGGCTAATGATGGAAACTAAAATGCAAGCGGTGGTACAAGTTACTCTCACGATGGAAAAAGTAAAAGCGGAGAATTCCATTGCATAAGAAAGGTTCATTACATCAAGCAGAGTGCTTACAACCACCATCAAAACACAAAGATAAAAACCTAACACAATCTACATCACCACATCCTACACTAGCTACTCCATTGGCTTCTTGCCCTTGCCCTCGTAGTCATGCTTGTTCTTACGTGCTCTCTTCCTCTTGTTTTCAAGGTTGTTGCATTCTTGGACAAGCAGACCAAGAACATGGAGGAGGCCTTGGTAGTCTTGAAGGCTTCTCTAGTATGGAAATCGCTTCATGTTGGAGAGGCTGCTCCCAATGCTTTTGTCGAGCCCTTGGCAACTCCTTGGACAAGGAGTAGGACTCATCATCATCATCATCATCATCGATGAGCGGAGTAGAACTTCGAGAAGGTGTAGTTTTGGCAGCAGTGCGAGGATTGGCGATGCTCTGTTGGCTTCTTGGAAGAAGAGCTTGTAGCACAAGGTGGAAAGTAACCTGCCCACCCTGATGCCTCTGAAGATGACTCAGAAGCCATCACAATCTCTGTATCAGAATCAGAAGAGATGTCAATGATATTGGAAGGATTGCTCATGGTGATGTTTAGGAAGTTTGTGAGTTAGAATGTGTTTTTGATTAAGACTATGATGTGCCGAGTCCCTTTTTATAGGCAAAGTCGATCATAAGGGTTCATTAAAGGATATATTTATTTTTCCCTATTTTGGTAGGTTGAAAAGTAAATATAGATATTATCGGGTTGACTTTGGGAAGATATTTTTAGATAGTGGCTTGGTTAAAAGTAACTTTGGTTAAAACAACTTGGTTATGCATATTCTTTGTATTATACTAACACTTGCGGTACATAACCAATCTTGGTGGGAGTTGATCATAAAAGGTGTATGGCGAGACATACAACAAATGGTTATTGATTCACCATGTCTAATCCACATAAGAATCAACTAGTCGAGCAAGCGGCTCTTGGTAAAGACTTAACAAATCCGTTTATGGTTGAAAGTTTACCAAAAACTATATGGTCATCAACTCACCATATTCTATATGATTAAAGCTGGCTAGTCCATAGAAAGCGGCTCATGGTAAAGACACATCAAATCCGTTGATAGTGGTAGTTTTCTCAAAACTATAATAAGAAGCGATCCAATTTTCATATGTTTTACTTACTTGCTCTTGCAAATTTTGTGAAACATTACCTTTGCTAGTTCCACGTTTCCCTTTGCCAGTGTTATTTTTACCATTTGTTGAACTAGCCGTTACAAGCTGTTGTGTCGGTAACAAATTTTTACTAGCGTTGAGAGGAACTACTTTCTATATTAATAGGGTAAAATTTTAGAAGATTATCTACTTTCCTACTTGCAATTTATTCTCTTAAGATAAATCTTTTCCTTAGATAATCTTTCTTGCACAAAACTCTTAAACCCTAATAGTATATATCTCTTTCTCTCAATTAGCGAGTTTGTTATTCAATTCATACTAACACAACATATTTTTCATCAAAGATACTATGGCACCAATCACTTTTGCGGATGAGCACAACCAAGTGGCCTATTTGGAAAAGTCAAGCGACAAGTATTGTTTTTCATCAGTTGTGGACTTTCTAAACACTACTCATGCGAGGTATGCTTTACTTCTCAATCCCACAATCTATACCTCTCAAATCAAGCAGTTTTGGAACTACATTCGGTCCATCACTATTGAAGATGGAGATACACATGAAACTGTGGATGCTCTTGAGCCACGATGGATGAGGTAACTATTGATGTTCTTGAGCCATCCTTGAGAGAATTCTCCAATTGGATGATCTCAATGGTATCATCACATTACCCATGCCGATTCATGAACATCTTTCATCCATGGGGTATGATACCCAGCGACAAAAGGCTACTTTCAAAAGAGTGGTTTTGTCTTCATTGTAGATTTTAATACATACTTTATTACATTGCCTAAGTCCTAAGAAAACATCTTATGAACAATTCAGTTCAACAATGGCTTACCCTTTGGTTTGTCTAGCCACATATAGGATTTTTAATTGGTCTAAATATATTTTTACAAGTATGCAAGGCAATGTAAAGAGTTCAACAAATTTTTTGATGTATCCAAGGTTTGTGCAAGTAGTGTTAAATGAATTTCCACTGCAACCCCATACAAGAGTTTATAAAATCCGTTGCCTTAAGCCCAAAGTTTTTCAAAACATGAATAAGGATGGCAATAGGGTTGTTAAACCACTTTTCCTCAAATCCTTGAAAAGATTTCCATGACTACGAGGTGAAGATGCAACAATCGAGTTGTATCCCAAAACACACCCACAATCGCGATTCAAACATAAACTACACTTCACGATTACTCGCATCTATGAGAGAGGCAAAAGCGACCAACTCCTCCCATTACAACACGACATGTCACAGATCCTTTTGCTTTAGGAACAAGCGGTGGTGGTTCCGAGCTTTAACCTAGTCCAACTAGGGTGAGTGCGAGCGATGCCCTATGATTCACCTCTCCCAGCGGGTCGCGCGGTTGGAAGTGTTGAGGCGATGGGCAACCTATGGAATTGATGGAACTTTGTACCAAGTTAGTGGCGGGTTGAATCTCCGGAGAAAGACTTGGCACTAATAAAGGAGCAACATGCTAAGGATGTTACATAATTGAAAGCGATTCGGACTTTGAAGAAAGAGTTGCGAGGGTTGAGCAGAAAAGAGACACGGAAAGATAGTGATATCATCTCCATCCTCACCTCATGATGGTGACTCGGAGGGCTTGGTGAAGATTTTGGGAATTCTCCCAAGCGGAGGAGGAAAGCAGTCTTTGAAACTAAGGGAGGAAAATAGACTTTGGAGATGAAGGTGATTTTGATTTTGGAGTTCTGAGGAGGAAGTTGATACTCGAAGAAATTCCTCAGCGACAACTAGAGCAAGAAACTTCCTTCCTACAACCAACGATATAATTCCCGCTGCGAGCAACAACCCAACTCTTTGGACAAGATATTACCGCTGCGGATGAAGAATTTGAAAAGAAGAAGAAGGAGAAAGGTAAAGCATTTATGCAGAGTAAGAGCAATCAAGAAGGAAGGTTTCAAAGAGAGAACAAGCTCAAATTGCTCATGATGCGAGAGTTGCTAGAAAGCTCGAGAAGATGAAGTTACAAACAAGAAAAGGCTTGATGAATTGGAGATTGCGGACTTCATGGAGGCTAAAAATTTGGACATAATGAAACCATCGATCCAATGGGTGAAAATCCACTTTCCTTTGTTCCACCGCAATATTCAAAGAAAAGACTCGAGTTTAGCTATGTACCTACTGAATAAGAAATTGAGTTCTTGATTACTAATGATCCGATGAGTCAAGAAGAAGGCAATTAACCTAGTTGTAGATAAGTCTTTAGCGAAGAATAAAGAACGATGCAGTTGAAGGACTTCATTCAAATGAAGAATAATCAAGCACTTGGATGCAATTGGTTTAGTCGAGAAAGGTCAAAAGAAACCAAGACAACCAACCAAGGCACAAGTTATCTCAATGATGAAAGCTTATTGTTGCGGTTGGTGGTGGAAAAACATCGATTCAAAGGGATGGTGGTGATCGGGTTGAAGGTATCTACTACGGGGTTAAAAGCAAGATAGTGACTTCATTCCTATGAACTCTAAAGAAGAAGAAAGAAGATATCCTCATCGAAGAGAAAAGCCAAAATAGTGAACCTCGGACACATAAGAAAACAAAATTTCTTGAAGAACAAGAAGTTCAATCAGAAATTCAACTGAAGAAACGGTGGTAGTATGATTTTGATTGAAGAAGAAGATTTTTATCGACCCACGCAAGTCGGACATCTATTGTTGATTGGGAAGTGTATACCGCTAGCAATTTTTCTCCAACATGGAAGATTACAAGGCTAGGTAGTGAAACTTCATCATTCATTCAGTTTGAAGAACTTATCAAAGCATGTTACAGAGATGATCTTGATACATTGTGGAGATTAGTTCAAGAAAGGTTTGATGCTGACAAGCTTAAAGATATGAAGGAAATGCGGTTATGGGTTGATCTAAGAAGGCTCTATGAACGGATGCTAATGATACTTTACGGAAGTTTGAAGCTCAATGTGTTGGTACTACATGTACTTACTATGATTCATGTGAAGTTCATCATGTTTCTACAAATCTTGGAGTGGATGCATTTATGTTTCTTTGAGAAAGAATACCACTCAGAATGGAACTCTCACTGTGATGTTGTCTACAACAATAAGAGTTCATGAAGATCTTGAGAAGGTCGAGCTTTGTTACAATGGCTTCAAGATCAATGTTCAAGAGCTATTCGAGGATTTAAAAGAAAGTGAAGTGTTTGGAAGAATTCCCAAATCCTTGCGGATGATGAAGATTGAAGAAACTTATTGATTTGCATAGAAATCATAAGTTTAGGGAGGATTGTTGGGAATAATACTATGATTACCAACGATAAGCTTGTGAAGACCTTTTTGAAGAATGCACTAGCGGTGGAAACTCATTACCTTGCTAGTACATATTATTACCAATTCTATTATGATAATTGTTATGTGAAACTTCCCTAAGAAAGTCGGGCAACTTACCAAAAGCCCTTCACATCCGCGTGAGGGCGTGTTTAGGCGGAAACCCACGAAGGCCCATTGAAGTTGAAAGGCCTATCTAATTCCTCGGGGAATGCGATGGGTTGATCAATACGTCGAGGGCCACGAGGAAGCAAGCCACGGAACTCCTTGAGAAAGTATAAAGGCAAAAGACCACTTGGGAAAAGCCAGGAAATCCAGTGGAAAGAATAGAAGAAACAAAACACAAACCCGATTGAAGCATACGTCGTAGAACAATGACCTAGGACCTTTTATAGCACAAGGGTCCTTTACAAGATAAGTATAATGTTAACTATATAGAATATACACAAGATCTTTTCAATACTTATCTATATACGACCCTAGTGATAAGCAAGATCACTCGTATTATTCTTAATAATATTAGAGCTTTGTGTTATACTATTCTCACTTACATTACATCATACAATCCATATTCGACTATTACTAAGTATATTCCGTACTTATTAATATAGTTCAAAGTATCACTAACACAAGGTGTGTATTTAGATCCATCGAGCACTATCCTCCTCATTCGCGTTTTTATTCACTAAGCCATCTTCAATTCTTGATCATGGAGCCAACTACGAGGCTGACCACTTTCTCAACGACTTCCTAATTGTGCTATCAAATACCTTTTGCAAATCTTGAAGGTCGGTGTTTCTCTCATAGCACTTGACCCATTTGTGTTGGTCATTGGTTTGGGTTTTAAGTGAAAGTGATTTATTTGGTGGTGGGTTGTTGAGTGGTGGTTGGTTGTTGAGTGGTGGTTGGTTATCACCTTCCATGATGAAAAGTGATGGGGTTACTAACAAAGGTCACGAAGAAGGGGGATAGACTACGAGGAAGCTAAAAATGGGAAAAAATGCTTACTTGATAGGAATCAAGCAAGGAAACCTAAGCGAGGTGGACTCTAACCATCTATTCTATTCCCGTGGCGGCGCCAAAAACTTGATCGCTTACACAGTAGCGTTCGAGGTCAAAGGAACTTCCTTTTAGTCAGCAAGTTTTTCAACACCTAGGCGATGAACCTAATCGTTGTAGTGTAGTATTAGGGTAAGCCACGGGTATTGATATCGTTCTCTAGGGAATAGGAATGCTAGTAAGAAGTTAATGCGCTAAGGTTGGGGTTGAGGAAGATTATTTTTTTCTTTTTATATTTTTTAGGAAATGGAAAGGTACGAATCTCGAGGTTTGGATTTGGGGGTTGGTATTTCTACCGATTACTCTACTATTATCTATTCTAATTAACTAAGCTAAGGGTAGTCTATGTCTATTGTTGTGTGCTCGTATGATGATTAAAATGTATTTACTTAGGTTTTATTACTCCTAGTTATCTCCTATTGGTGGTTGAATTGTCACGTCCTTATTCTTAACGTTGTGTTTCTAAGGTCGTAGGGTATGCATTATCCCTAACTCTTTGAAGCTACCAAGGTTAATGACTACGAAATCTCTAGGATTCATAAACTAAACACTAAGGTATTCTTTGGAGTTTGGATGTTTAGCCTACAATTCCACTAGTAACTATATGCTAAGGTTCAACAAAGATTAATCAAGCATTAATAGCACAACGAATGACCTATCGCAATACTAGGTCAATCACAATTAAGATAAGAGACAACCAATCAATATTCAATAACTAGGTTTCATATTACCTAAGCAAACACACAAATAAATTAGCCGGACATGGAGAACATGCAAGCATACACACAATCAATTAAAGACATAATTGAATTAATGAAGTAAAACACTTATCTTGATGTAAGATAGGGTATGGAACCCTAAAATCTTGTACAAGATAGCCTTGGTTGGTTTAGGTTTTACTCACAAAACTACCTGAAACGAAAAATTCGGATTCTATATAGTGTCACAAAGCTGCGACAGTCACTCTTTAATTGTGGCCTTCGGTCGCCGTCATTAGGTTTTGTCTTGGCGGCGTTATCATTATGGCGGCGTCACCTTATGCATGGCGGTCTCCTTCGATCTCGATGTCGTTTGGATCAAATCTAGGCCGTGCGTCTTTGCGACGCCCTACTCTTTTAAAACGATGTCGTCGACTTGTAAACAAGCAATTTGGATCGAGTCGTCACAAAACTTGTTCAGCGGCATCACAAATGAGCTGACGCGTCCCATTTCAATTCAGCGACTTGAGTGTCTCGATTCTTGACTTTGGCCATTTTCTTCGTACATTCGCCTTTTCGTCCGAATAAGTGTCATTCCGACAATTTGCCTTGAGAGACCTAAAAAGTGAAAAGGAGCGAAATTAAGTAGTAGCGGATACAAAAGTGATCAATTAAGGGCTTAAATGACCCCTCAAAGGTACCTTTTAAATCCTTATCAAATAGCATTAGCGTCACAAAAAGCTCCAAATTGCACTTCATTATCAAATTCCCTACCATGATCCGTTCTAATTGACACAATAGGACTTCCTAGATGTCTTTGGATTTTCTTACTTAATATTTCAAAGTAATTAAACGTTTTAGTTTTATTCTTTAAAAATTTAGTCCATGTATACCTAGGTAATCATCCACTATAACCAAAGTATAGAAATTACCTCGTAACTTTGAATAGCGGATGGACCAAATAAATCCATATGTAGTAATTCTAGACACTTAGTTGTAGAAACCATATTTTTAGCTTTATGACTAGCATGGACTTGCTTTCCTATGTTACAAGCATCACAAAAATGATGTTCGCATTTTAATTTGGTTAGGTCTCTTACTAGTTCTTTGGATGATAGCGATTGAAGAAGTCGCATATTGGCGTGACCCAATCTTCGATGCCATAGGGTCGAAGTATCATCCATAGAGGTAAGACAAAGTTCTTCTTTTGGTTCATTTCCGATTTTAATGACATAGACTCCATGTTTTCTAATGCCTCTCTACCTTAAGTAATACCATTTTTAAATATTTTACTACCGGTTTCACTAAAAAGTACGTTGCACTTTTTATCGCAAATTTGTTCTATACTTAGTAGATTGAAGTTTAGGTTTTCTACGTGACAAACATCATTAACGGTTAAGGATTTGTGAGAGATTGTATCTTTACCTATGATTTTACTCTTGCTATTTCCAAACACCACATTTCCTCCATTGAATGATTCGTATGTGGAAAACAAATCTTTGTTACCGGTCATATGCCTCGTGCACCCGCTATCCTTGATCCATTCATCCGGATCTAAGTCAACCTTTAGGCACACCTAAGAAAACAATTAACTCAAAAGTTTGGTCCCCATTTGTTCATGGGTCCATTGGTGTTATACATTTCATTCATGTAAGACATAAATGAAAAAGGTGAGAAAGCATTCCAAGGTGTAAAGTTTTGAAATGGTAAACCGTTTTGTGCATTAGGATTCAATCCCATTTGATGATGGTTACTTCTAGGATAAACATTATTTGGTCTTCTTATAAATGTGTTTGGTTTAGAAAACGATGGACCTTTGTTTTTCATAAAACTTTGATTTTATTTTAGTGGAGGTGGTTGTTTGACATTTCTAACAGTAACATGGGTTGGTTTTTTCTTTTTAACAATAACAAAGTCGATTCTAGATGATGTAGTTGCATTATTTCTCTTTGTTTCTTTGATGCGGACCCACGGATCCTGGATTTACACTAGACGGTTCCTTTTTCAAGGGATCCGTGACTACAGTAGCCTGTTTTTCAATTTCTTTAACGAATTGTGTTTCTTTAATCTCGCTAGTTGACGCAATGTGTTCCTGAAGACCTAAACCCTTTTGAGTATTTCCCGTTTTAACACTATCAAGTATTTTATCAAGAGTATTAGTACTTATTCTAGAAATCTTGGAATCAAGATGATCAACTAACGTTTGAAGTTGAACACAAAGCTCACATTCACTATCTTTCCTTTCCCTTTTCTAAATGTTTTAATTTATCTTTTAGCTCAAGAACTTCCTTTACTAAACGTTCATTTTTGTTTTTCAAAATCTTATTTTTGTTAATTAATTTTAGACTAATTTTGCAAAGTTTATCATATTCATGATGTAATGATTCATCATCTAATGATGAGCTACTATAATAAAGAGATTTGGGACATACCTCGTTTGAGTCTTTTCCATGAGACAAATTTCTTCGTTCTCCTCCTCACTCGTTCCCCACGAACCACTTACGAGCGCCTTTTGTTAAATCACGTTTGGGACACTTCGCTAATGAAGTGATTAGGATCCCATTTAAAACATGTGCGTTCGTCCTTTACTTTCTTGTCGTCTTTGCCTTTTCGGAACCCCTTTTTGTCGTCATATGGTTGCTTGACATATCTCCCTTTTCTCTGAAAGAACTTCTTGAAATCCCGTACCGCCATTACATACTCTTCATCATCACTTTCCGAAGATGAGGTTTCTTCATCGCTTGAGAACTTCTTGGCTTTTAGGGCAATAGATTTGTGCTTCTCTTTCTTTTCTTTTGAGGCTTCAGAGTCTTTAGCGAGGACGAGCTCATAGAACTTTAGGTTGCCTATGAGTTCATCGAGAGTGAGGATTGATAAGTCTTTGGATTCTTCGATGGCCGTCACCTTCGCTCTCCACTTTGATAGAAGCGCCCTTAGAAATCTCCTGACATGATTATGACTAGAAAAAGACTCATCAAGTGCTTACAAAGAGGTTATAATAGTATTAAAGTTAGTAAAAGAATTATCTATACTATCCTCATCCGATATTAAAAATTGTTCATATTGTTGAACAAATAAATCAACTTTATTATTTTTAAATTGTTGATTTCCTTGGTGTGTTACTACTAAAGAATTCCAAATTTCTGTAGAGGTTTTAAGCATAGAAATTCTTTCAAATTCCTTTTTAGGTAAGGCATTGTATAAAACCATTTTTGCCTCACTATTTTTGGAAAGTTTTTTCTTTTGGCCGTCGGTGAGATGATCATGAGAGATGTTTACTTCGTTTCCGGTTTTATCATCTTTTGAAGTAGCTTGAAAATCACGTTCAATAATAATATACCAAATATACATATCTTTTGATTTCACATAAGTTTCAAATCTATTTTTCCAATAAATAAAACCATTAGTTTCAAGTAGTGGAGGTCGTTGCATAGATTGCCCTTATTTATAATTTTCAAAACTGATTGTGATCGAAAAGTTTTTAAAATACAATTTACTTTAAAACTTTTGTAAACCTTGCTCTTATACCAATTGTGGAAAACTAGAGGGGGTTGAATAGTTTTGCCGATTTTAATTTAAGTTTCAAAGATTTAGATTCGATCTTATGTGAATTCGTGTGGATGGATAGATAATATAAAGCAATAAGTAAATTAAATAATGAAAGCAAGTAAAGTAAATGATATAGAGTAGCGACACAAGTGATTTATAGTGGTTCGGCTACAAGGATATCTTCCTTGCCCTACTCCACTCCCCGAGTTCCCCACTCGAGAGTTCAAGCACTATGTCAACAAGCTCATTCAACACGGCAGAGAAGCCTCACAATGTCGCTTACACTTTTTCCGGTACAAAGCTAAATACCGAGTCCTTAGCACGACGGACCAAACCAACACAACTATTACACAACTATGTGAAATATGAAATACAAGATCTTGCTACAGAAATCTTGTGGATGAAAAAATCAATCAGGGACCCTTTGCTTGGATGACTTGTAGTGTATCGTGATCTCGCCTTTGAGAAGGACCTATATGAGAATCACAACAAAAGAAAGAAGAACTACTAGATTGATCAAGTGATCAAAGGTTAGAAGAGTGAGATAATATATGAGAGAGTTGTAAGAAGAATGGTGAGTAACAATGAAGAAATGGCTCACTATTTATAGGCCAAAAAGCTTCTTGTGGCTTGTTCGTGGATCCCTCACTGGGGATCCGTCCGGTCACATTCTAAGGATCCGACAAACTAGGTTGTACCAGTCCATATTTTGGGTTGTAAACCGGGTTATGGTTTATGGTTATGAGCCATGGGTACCCAACAAGATACAATGTATCTATACAATAGGTCATGGGTCTTGGATCATGGGTTATGGACATTGGGTCATAGGTCATGGATAATACCCAACATGATTTCATGCATGATGTCATGCAATGAGTCATGGGTTATGGATTAGCTCCATTGGTATGGGTCATGGGTCTTGGATATTACCCGTCCTATTACATAAACTATTACAACAAATGAATTATTACAACATCTTATGTGAATGACCAAATGTATATACTTTACAAAAATAACATGTATTCTTATAATTTTACTTATGATAACTTTACATTTCTTATCAATAAAACACAACAAGATCGCTAAATATGAATAAACGTTTTTACGGTTTATTTGTATTAACACATCTTTTACCCCTTTGAAACAAATATACATCCTTTTGAAAAACACACTGTCGTTAGAAGATTCATCCACATCCTACCAACATGTAGACCCAGGGTTGGTTTCTAAGACAACATTCCTCTACTCATACAGTTTACTGTAGTGCTGTATTAGACCAACTTCTGATCATATAATGCCGTATGCTTTGCCCTTTTACACTAACCTAAACTTACATCTATCATAAATTTCACTCTAATGACATCTTTCATTTTTCTATATGGAATATTTGGATCAGCTATGATTTCTTTTGCATACTGGCATGCAATCCACTTATAGTTCACAAGAGCACCCAAGTTGTAATTCCTTGAGCATCTATGATCAGGTATGAGGGACTTTATTTGAAAAGAGTGTTCATTTGACATCCATGAAGCATATAGTCTAAAAGGACAACAATTACCCTTCTTGAGAGCTGAAATCTTCTTGTTCCCTCCTTTACTTGTACCCTCTCCACAATCATTCTCAACACTAACCTTCTTCTTCACTGGTTTCTTCTTTACCTTATTGTTCAACACAACTTTTCAACTTTTTTCAAAAGAGCTTTTTTCTCATTTGGCATCAACCTATCTTTGTCACCTTTTTTACCTGCACATTTGCCCTCATCAACATTCCTACTACAGTATACTAAAACAGACCTCCAATCATTCTTCATATACCATAACTAATAACCATTTGCTACACCATAGTTGGCCAAAGCAAATTTTAGTTGTTGAGAGTCCTCATACCTCATACCTAAGATGGGTTCCATCTTATTCCAATGTATAAAGGTGTTAAAAGTTGGATAAAGTACACTTTTTTTTAATCTTATAAGCAGGGTCTTTTGTGTTCTGCTCAGGATCTTCTTCTGGTTCTTGTTGTCTTACAGGGAATTGTCTATGAACATAAGTCCTAAATAAACCCTTATCACTACAAAGCTTATTTAAAAAAATGATCCTTTGTACTAAAATCCTTAATTACTACATCATCAACCTCATCCTGAAAGTCGACATATTTTACTTCCTCAAAGTCATCACTAGAATAGTTATCATTACTATCCTCTACATTTTGTTCCTTATCTTCAATCTCAAGTAAATATAAAACATCATAATCAACGTGTTCAAGATAAATATCCATCTTAAACCCATTCTCATAACTAGCTTTCAACATTTCAGAAACATCATTATCGGACTTAAGTTCTTTTATACGTAAATTCAATGGGGTATTCGTTTTACAATAATACAACCTATAAAAATAACTACTTGGAAATAACATCTTCTGTATTTCCACAAGGTTTTCATAGGACATACCTTCAAAAGAAATATCTGATATTTCTTTCATATCACCTTGTGAGTATCTCAAAGGTCCACCAGTAAACATACCATCATATCTAACATAAATGGTGAACACACCCATCTTTGATTTCTTCTTCGACGGTTCACCTGAAAATTAGGGTTTCAAAATAAATTCGGGTTTTACATCATTACAGTTAACAATACAAATTAATCCTTGTAAAATGCATATCTTTAGTCATCTCGCTAGTTATTCAAAGCATTTTTATGTATATGAGAATGTATTGTTGAGAGTAAGAAATTAGGGTTTGGTGAAAAAAAAATGAGTAAAATGGGAAATGACGGGGGGAAGTATATTTTGGGGGGTAAATAGGGTTTACTTTATAAGCGGGAAACATTAGGGGTGAGCATGGTGCGGGTTGGTGAGGTTTTTGGTAAAAAACCAACCCGCATATGCAATTGCGGCTTTAAAAAAATGAGAATCCACATCCGCGCGGTTTTGCGGTTTCGGTTTTTGCGCTTTTGTTTTGCTGGTTTTTGCGGTTTTTTGGATCAAAATTTTTTTTTGTTTTCAAATTATAATTTTTGAAATATATTTATTATAGAATAAATATATTATAATGTTAGATGATGTGTTGAAACATATATACAAAATGTTGCGTATTAGTATGACATTATAAATTTATACAATAGTAAAAGTCGAATGAGAGACGAATAATTTATAAACTTCGATGATAAATTGAAAGAAAAATAAAGTTATATTAACTAAAAACTCATATAATAATTAACCATTAAAATGTGTTTGAAATAATTTATTATAAAAGTAAAAATAAAAGCATTTTATCATAAAAAAGGTATAAATTTTACGGTGTTATTCTAGAAAGGTTAAAAGCCATAAAATAACAACGTCTTTCTAAAATTACGAGTTGAATCACATATTTTTTATTAACATATACACCCATGTATCTTTCAAATTTTGTTCGACTTTACCCATATTATAATAAAATAATATTATTTAATATAATATTATATTAATATAATCGATCGTATGGGTGAAGTCGAATAATCAATCGTGGGTGTATATTAATAAAAATATGTGTTCAACTCGATAATTTTAGAAAATGCGTTATTATTTTATACTACCCTTCTAGAAAAATAAAAATGTTTGAATATGATGGAGTGGTGCGGTGCGGTTATTTTGGTGCGGTTTTTCGGTGAAAACCCAACCCGCATCGCAAAATGCGGTTTTTCTATTTTCTAGAACCGCATTGTCGGATTTTGTTGCGGATCGGTTTTTGCGGTGCGGATTTTGCGGTTTTTTTGCGGTTTGCGGATTGCGGTGCGGTTCTTGCTCACTCTTAGGAAACATAGCTGGAATTTTTTATTACTGACTAGGATAATAAGACATTTAAATAACACGCATGTAAAATAAATTAGCTACACGTGGAAAATAACATATCTATTTGTTGAAGTCAGAACAATATTTCGTCGTTAATAAAAAAGTAAGTATTTCAAATCGGAAAAATTGAGAAAGTAGGTTGTTATTTTATGGTGTTTACCCTTAATTAGTAGTGTTATATATGTTTTTGCTATTGGCATTTAATTATCTAAGAGGTGTGAACTACTGAACATACACAAAAGTTGTCCCACTTTTATTATAACTAGTAGGGCGGTTATCTCGAAATAAACTTTTCCAGCGAGTATTTTGTAATAAAATTTTCTGGTAAATCATGTATTTTGGTTTATTATTTTTTTTTTTTTTTTGACAATTGTGATAATTAATATTTGAGGTGACAATTTGTATAACGTGGTAGTTTAGCGCATGTTTAGCAGTTAATTTCGGTTATGGGATCTGTTTGGACTTTTAAGCGATTAGTATAACATTAGCGTTTAGTGCGTGCGTCTGGCCGTCTCGTTCGAGCTTGAGCCGTTGTAGCTCGTCAGATTCGAGCAGAATATTAATCTGATGTCTTTATCATTTGTATTAGTGACATTTAATGCAAAAGTTGCGTTAAAGTCGGCTGTACAATATGCTTGATAATTTGTATTTCTTATGTAAAATGTATTTTAATAGTTTTATTAATTGTATTTATTGACAAGTTAATTAATTATCCATATAAAAATATTTACTATATTCATAGCATTAAAGTAGTGTACATTATGGTTCTAGTAAAACTTGTGTTTTAAATGTGTGCATTAAAGTATTGTACATTATGTTTCTTGTCTTGTAAACTATTGAATTTTTATAATAAGCAAGCTGAATTTTTAAGTATTTATATTTAAAAAAAGGTCTAACTGATTTACTGTATAAAATAGTATGATTAGTAAATTTGTTTAGTGTTATAATTAAAAAATTAAACAAATCTTTGTGCATTATTGTCGTTTCTAATTTTTTGCTTTGTTTATTACTGTCTTGTGGTTGTAGTTTCGAGCTATGACTACACCTTTCATCAACCTACAAGACTACTTGGTCGACAAATATTGTCTTGTATATGGGACGGATGAATACGTACAGTCGATTATAAGCTAATTGATCGTGCTAGCTTGTGTTAAATAATGTGGCTTACCCATATAATACAAAAACCATGTCGACTAACAGCTTGGAGGTGCATAGACGACGCGTAGTTCCGTTAACAAATTCATTGCATGTCCTTGTTCAGATTGTAGTCTACATTTCTTCTCCATTAATATGCTTTTCCATTGATGTGTCTCATTTTTTACTGCGGTTACAAAATGCCGCAGTTTGGTCCTCTCAATAAATTAAACATGCATGATCAATATTGAACCATTTGTTACCTCTGGAAGATTGGTCACGGAGGGGGCATATTTCATTTTAAAAGGCTTGCTAGCACAGCGAATTGCTCAATTATGTAACTTCATGGTATACTCTATGGTCCGTCCCTATAAATTTGGAAGATTGCAATCTACATTCCTCATTGTTACTATGCGTCAAGGAGCACAACCACAAGGTGACTTCTGTTGTCTTACATGCAATCTATGCTAGCTTGCAGACCAATAGGTCACATATAGATGCGAAATAATTAACGGGTATACAGCACTATCAATATTTTTGTATGGATAATATACGTTATCCGACGTAAAGGCAACGAGATTGTTGTAGGTCATATTACTAATAATAAGCATACATGTCATCGTCACATCATATTCAAACTGTTTTATTTAACCAAAGTATTTGTTAGTCATGCATAAAGGGAGGGTAAAAGAGTTGTGATTTTAACAAATACATAAGTACCGTGGCGTTTTGAATCTGATAGAGTTTTGTACCGTTTAAGCTTGGATTTGAATAAGAAAGAACTGAACAGACTACAAACTGAGTTCAACATTTGACACGAATTTTTTTGGAGCCAAACTTGAGCGTATAGCATGAAAAGCACAACGAGTTATCAGATTATTTCAATGCATGTCGCCGAATCAAGCCCTAGCCCAGCTTTCAATTTAACTAAGGTTCCCAAAGTGTTTGAGATTTACTCGTTTAATTTGTTCAGGTTATCTGTTCATTACGTTTTTAAAAAACGAAATAAAAGAACTTCGGATTGTCCAGAATGAAATTAAGAAAACAGATTATGTTTATGCTTATTTGGGAAATGTAAAAGTTAAAAGTAGTTTTCGATACATGTCCATTAACTCATTAAGAGTGCAAATTGAAACAATTTACATTAAGCAATTCTTTTGTATGATTAGAACTTGGAAGATCCCTTTTTTTTTTTTTTTAATTAACGATAATATTAAACTTATATCATTTAATTCATTCAAACTCTTTTATATATACGACCTTTCTTGAACAGGATCTCTTCTATAGGCTCGTACCTCCGTATTCTTGAAACTCTTTTATATATACGATGTTTTATGAGCTGGGCACCTTTATGGACTTAAACATGTACTTTAGAGTTGAATTTTCTTTCCTGCTGTAAAGTTGGACCTTTCTTTGGCATTCTAGGTCCACGTACAGTCCACATATGTTGACCCGAATTACCATTGGTATTTTTGATGTAACGTATATCTAATGCTTAATCATATTTAATTTATTACGGATAGGATATTTGTCCTCCTTCTGACATGGGAGATAATTTATGCATTGTGTTTTGATTTACTGTGCTCTAATGTACGCAATTAAAAGATATATATATAAAGTCTGTTGTTTAATCGTAGTTTTGAGTGTCGTCGATTTTAAAATGTCTAAATCGTTTCACTTCTGACGTCAATGATACTCTCATATATACATATATATATATATATATATATATATATATATATATATATATATATATATATATATATATATATATATACATAAAGGATTCAGACTAAATGCGATATACATGAACTGTATCTAATTGTTAATTGTGTAATGTTTGTGTAACTTGTTGAAGTGTAGTAAAATAGTGCATTTAATTAAAACATGCCGCGTAATTTTAGCAAAATAGTTAGAAAATAAGTTGAGTTAAATGAAGCTTAAACTCATATGGCTCTATCAAAATAATATATAACAAAAATTGGTGTTAAAACAAATAAGCCGTAAAAACGTTTGTTTATATTTTTGATCTCGTTAAGTTTCGTTGATAACAATCATAAAATTATCTCAAGTATAAATCTAAGATTATATGTTGTTTTCTAAATATATACATTTGTTGGTTACATATGTGTTTGTAATTAAATAAATGTAAGATAATGTGTTGGGTAAAAACCGTAACCTCTAACCCATGCCCATGACCCATGTGCATTTACATCATGCAGAACATCATGTTAGGTAAAACCCATGACCCATGACCCATAACCCATTAACTACATACATTGTATCTAGTTGGGTACTCATGACCCAAAGTCCATGACCCATGGTGCATTACCCATAACCCATATACTGGTTTGTAACCCAGACACGGACTCTTTTCATCAGACGATCGGATCCACAGGTATACTGTGGCGGATTCCTTTAAAGGGATCTGGCGGTCCGAGTGAACAATAGACAAATAGTACATAAATAGTGAGTCGTTTCTTCGTTTATCTCTCACCCTTTTCTTCCTCTCTCTCATATTATCTTACTCTTTTCTAACCTCGATCCTTGATCATTCTTGTAGTTTTGTTTTCTTTCTTGTGATTCTCTTTAGATCCTTCGTGAATGCGGGATCACGATTTACTCACAAGTCATCCAAGCTTCAAAAGAAGACCTTGCTCGACTTGATCATCCTCACAAGTTCTCAGTAGCATATTTTGTGTTTCTAGTTTCATAAAGTTGTTGTGTTAAAGTTGTGTAGTTGGATTAGTTCTCCATTGTAAAAGAACTCGGTATTTTGCTTTCTACCAAAAAAAGTGTAAGCGACGTTGTGAGGCTTCTCCGCCAGATTGAAGGAGCTTGTTGACATAGTGATTGAACTCTCGAGTGGGGTATTCGGGGAGTGGAGTAGGGCAAGGAAGGTGTCTTTGTGGCCGAACCATTATAAATCAATTGTGTCGCTACTTTCTATCCTTTTACTTTACTTGCTTTATTTACATACTTATATTATTTCATTGTCACTACTTAGTTATCCACAAGATTCACATAGACTTAAATCTAATCTTTGAAATCTAATTTTAATCGGTAAACTATTCAAACTTTTTCTAGGTTTCCACAATTGGTATCAGAGCAGGTTTTCATAAAGTCTTTTAAAGTATATTGTATTTTAAAAACTTTTCGGTCTAAATGGATTTTGAAAACTATAAAGAAGGGCAGTCTATGCAGAGACCTCCACTATTCGAAACTAATAGTTTTATATATTGGAAAAATAGATTTGAAACTTATGTGAAATCTAAAGATATTGATCTTTGGTATATTATTGTTGAAAGTGATTTTAAACCAACAATAAAAGATGCTGACACCGGTAAAGAAGGAACTATTCCTCATGATCGTTTAAATGACGAATAAAAGAAAAAGATTTCTAAAAATAATGAGGCAAAAATGGTTTTATACAATGCCTTACCCAAAAAGTAATATGAAAGAATTTTCATGCATAAAACGGCTAAAGAAATTTGGAACTCTTTGGTAGTCACACAAGTGAAAAATAATAAAATTGATTTATTCGTTCAACAATATGAACAATTTACAATATCAGATGATGATAGTATGGATAATACATTTACTAAATTTAATACTATTATTACTTCATTACAAGCACTTGACGAATCTTTTCTAGTCGTAATCATGTCAGGAGATTTCTAAGGGCGCTACCGTCAAATTGGAGACCGAAGGTGACGGTTATTGAAGAATCCAAATATTTGTCAATTTTACACTCTCGATGAACTCATGGGCAATCTAAAAGTCTATGAGATCGTGCTAGCTAAAGACTCCGAAGCATCGAAAGAAAAGAAAGAGAAATACAAATCTCTAGCTTTAAAGGCCAAGAGAATCCCAAGTGACGATGAAACCTCATCCTCGGGAAGTAAAGATGAAGAGTAAGCAATTGCGGTACGATATTTCAAGAAATTCTTTCGAAGAAGAGGAAGGCATGTCAAACAACCCTATGATGACAAGAAAGGGTTACTGAAAGGCAAAGAAGACACGAAGGCAAAGGAAGACCGCAAATGCTTCATGTGCAGAGATCCAAATCACTTCATTAGTGATTGTCAGAAATGCTCCAACAATGAGCAAAAGGTGTTTGTAAGAGGCTCATGGGGAATGAGAGAAGAAGAGAAGGACAAAAACTGTCTCATGGCCAAAGACTCAAACGAGGTATGCCTAAAGGTGGACTTAGATCCAGACGAATGGACAAATGACAGCGGGTGCACAAGGCATATGACCGGTAATAAAGGCTTGTTCTCCACATATGAATCCTATAACAGAAGAAATGTGGTGTTCGACAATAGTAAAAGCAAAATCATCGGAAAAGGTATAATCTCCCATAAATCTCTAACTATTAATAACGTATGTAACTAGAAAACCTTAACTTTAATCTACTAAGTATAGGTCAATAATGTGATAAGAAGCGTAAAGTCGTCTTTAGCGAAACCGGTAGTGAAATCCTAAAATATGGTATCACTATAGGAAGAGGTATTAGAAAACATGGTGTCTATGTTATTAAAATTGGAAATACACCAAAAGATAAACTATGTCTTACCTATGTGGATGATACTTTGACCTTATCGCATCGAGATTGGGTCACGCCAATATGCGACTTCTTCAATCGCTATCCTCCAAATAACTTGCAAGAAATCTTCCTAAACTAAAATACGAACATCATTTTTGTGATGCTTTTAGTATCGGAAAACAAATCCATGCTAGTCATAAAGCCAAAAACATGGTTTCTACCTCTAAGTGTCTAGAACTCTTACATATGGATTTATTTGGTCCGTCAGCTATCTAAAGTTATGGAGGAAACCTATATACCTTGGTTATAGTGTACGATTACTCTAGGTACACATGGACTAGATTTTTGAAAAATAAAACTGAAGCTTTTGATCACTTTGAAATCTTAAGTAGAAAAATTCAAAAACAACTTGGTAGCCCTATTGTGTTGATTCGTACAGATCACGGTCGGGAATTTGATAATGAAGTACAATACGGAGCTTTTTGTGATAGTAATGGTATTGCTCACAATTTCTCAGCTCCATGTACTCCACAATCAAATGGGGTAGTGGAACGGAAAAACCGAACCTTACAAGAAATGAGTCAAACCATGATTAATGAGCAATCTATTCCTCAAAAATTCTGGTACAATGCCGTCGATACTTCTACACACATCCTCAATAGAGTCTTAATTAGACCATTCTTATGAAAAACTCCCTATGAGTTATTGCGAGGAAAAAAGTCTTGATTAGAAAACTTTCGAGTCTTCGGTAGTAAATGTTTTATACTAAACACCAAAGACTACCTCACTAAGTTTGATCCAAAATCAACCAAATGTATTTTCTTGGGATACTCTCCTAATAGTAAAGCATATGTAATACTAAATAAAGAAACCATGAAAGTTGAAGAGTCTTTACATGTCAAGTTTGACGAAAGTCCTCCTTAAACATCATTACCTCTTGTCGACGATGATTTAATTGAAAGTCAAATCTTAGATATAAAGAAAAGGAAACTAAAAATAAGGAAGATGGACTATTAAACATATAAATTGTCAATGCTAAAAAGTCTAAAGATCATCATCTAACTCTGTCAAGGATCAGGTAGAATTCCGAAGAATCTCCTTGACAGGGTTTCACAGCTTATACTAGCCGTTCGAAAACTGGAGCGTCTCAAAGTAGACAACACGGAGTAAGTGAACCAGTGAATTAAGATTCACTGATTGATGATAAATTGATTTGAAAAACAATCACGTATTGCTGAAGAGATAGAGTTTTTGCAATACAACGAAAGTTTTATGAGAAAAATCAGGTTTCAATCATACATACTTTTTGTTTGAAAAATTCATGCGCAGTCGATGTGCTAGAAAAGCAATTGTTGAGCACATCGAAAGGTTTTTCCAAAAGTATAAGTAAATCCATTTCCTGGAACAAGGTTGATTCAAAAGTGAATCGCCCCATCGTTTCTTTCCAGTTGTCACAAGTTTGATCCATGAAGGATCTCACATGTCACCCACCAAGAGCTTGTTTGATGTTGGCTCGAGAAGGATTTCCATATTCATTGTGAGTACTTTACGTATCACTCGGATAATGCATAGGACTCTTAATGTATATTTTCTTACTTTTCATAGTGTATGAAACAGTAAGCATATTGTAAGTGTGTCCTAATGAGATTTATTGATGATCTCTTGGCTCTAGACTCAATATTGCATTTTGGTTTTCCTATGTGGAGACTGGGAGAGGGTCTCCTTTTTCAATCTCAACTATCTCTAAGAGAAAGTCGATAGATAACATCAGTTCTCCTTGAGAATGAAACAAGTTATTTTAACTTGAGTAGCTGGGAAGTTTTGTGTAGTGCGTCATCGGGTTCATGACGTCTTGTCTTCAATATCGGCGTTACCTTGGTAACCACCAGTAGCATATGTATTGAACCCGGTTTCTGCCCTAAGGTTGAATTATTGGAGGGCTATTTCTTTTCACCCTTTCACTTTACATTTCTTTTTCATTCTTCAACCCCTTCAGTGCTTACCGAGACTTCATCACTAGAACCTTGTTGGGTTTGTTCCATTCCTAGCTCCATCTCAGTCGGCACTCTTCCCTTATTCTCACTTTGCTCCTTTTTTTAATCATACATAAGGACTTCTACACTATTTAGTGGTTTGTCCCTGGGTAGATCCCTCCGGTTCTGGCAGTATCATGAGAACTAATACCTAACCTTACCATCCTTATAACTCCAATAAAGTAAATGCAAGGTCGGTCTTTGGTGATCCTCCACAATTGCCATTGAAAACCAATTGAAAAACCAATCAACGTATTTGTGATATAATATCAAAGCATTTGTACCTTGATTGTTTTTTATCTTTTATAAATGCTCCCCCTCAACATGTGCGTCGGTAGGTGAAATCGTTTAGCACATAGAGGAAGGAGTGCTTGTTTGAGTCTTAAACAATCATTATTTTATCAAATTGCATATTTAAATCACATTCTCTACCCTGATAAAAAATATCAAATCTTTTGATATTTGTGATCCCAATTGATTTAAATGATTTAGAAAAAATTTGGGGAAAGATGTGGCTCGTTTTAATATTTACTGATAAGGAATATTTTACTGCTCCCCCTCAATTTATGAAGGAGAGTGTTAGTGTCAGGTATGATATTTTGAGAGATCTTTAAGTAAAATAAAATTTTGATTTAGAAAGATCTTTGAGTATAACTAAAGATCATACCCTAACACATAACACCAAAACTTTATTCACCACTTTATAACGTACAAATGGCCTGCCGTGATGATGTATCATTTGAAAATATGAAGTTTGAAATCACTCTCCCCCTCAATCGATGACCTAAGTCATAGACTGAGTGATAAAATTTATGAAAAGTTAAGTCCGATTGATTTTTAAAAAATTTAAGTCTGATTTATTTTCAAACAATGTTACCACCATGTAAAATACAAATAATTTTTTGAAGAATCATAGAATGAAAAACATTTGTATAGGAACAGTCGTCTTTTTGGCGACATGCTTTCCTCATTTTGTTTTAGGATAAGTGCTCGACATTTATAAAAGTCGATTTTGCGTAGCACTTTCCTTTCTTGAAAAACGGGTTACAGTCTGAAATAACTGCAAGCCATTTTAGGCATGTTTTGAAAACATTTTGAACTTCTGCTTGAGCTTCATCTAAAGGCCCGTGTCATTATTGAATGACATTTCTAGGTCCATAAATGTTATTGATACCGAAGACATGCCTTGAAAAAAACTATTTTTGGTATTTTCTAAATTTTCTGATTTTTATAGATTTTTGTTGGTTTTATATATTCTATTTACAATTTGGCATAAGATATGTACAAACTATATTATTTAATTTAAGAACTTGTTGATATGAGTACCGAGATAAGGATATCGTTCAACGCGTAGTAGAAGAGAGCAGTCAACATCTCTTAAACGTTCACCACCAAAGCTTTCGAGGCTCCTGAAAAATCGACTGAACTTGAGCCTTCTCAATGTGAAGCTTTGGTAGCTTCCCCCCAAACCGAAAATATTCGTATTGAGACCACTTCCCCCAAGAAGTTGAAGTGAAGCAAAAATTCTCATTGTATGAAGCTCAAAAACCCAAAGTAAACGATAACACCAAAGTAACAGGTTGAAGCATTGATCTTCTCTGTGGTTATCAATGTCGGATTAAGTGATTAAGCCTGATCACGTGAACCTGTTGTGCGTCCCTGATGCACACATTACACAGCGGTTTTAAGCATTTGTCTATTCGGGGGGAAAATATATCAACATCTTCATGTCACCAAATGCATTCCAGTTATCTTACATATAACCAATCAACCCATAATGTACACATGCACCCAACAAGAGTCGAAACGATGACACCAAAGTAACAGGTTGAAGCACTGATCATCTCTACGGATATCAACTCCGGAATAACTGATTAAGTTCAATCATGTGAACCTGTTGTGCGTCCCTGATGTACACTTATCTCTCCCCTGATGGTTGCGATCTCATCGGAATCATCATAACATTGTGTACATGAAATATTAACCGGAAGCACTTTATCATAAAACATATCGGCTCGTGAGAAGATGTTGATAAGCAATATCATTTCACGCTCCAAATATTCTTCTCATATTTCATCCCACTGAAAGCTGAAGTAATACATACTGAAAGTATCTAGAGACCACTTCCCCCAGATAGTTGGAATAATACACCACAAGCCATGAGTTAAGACACTAAGTTTCTCTGCGGTTATGAAATTTGTCTTCCCAGAATAACTTCAATAAAGAAGAAGTATTAAGTTTATCACGTGTACTTGTTGTGCGTTTAGATGTATGTCTCCTTCCCCTTGCTAGTTTTGATACCTCAGAATCAACAACACATTATACACCCATATACTTGAAATCTTATGAGAAGAATACAATTAGCTCAAATGTATCCTGTGAGAATCAATTGCTACAGAAAATCTCTCTGACTATCTTAACCAACCCAGATGTAGGCAAATTAAAGTGACCACCAATGAAGTGAACCCGATATACCAAACTTGAAGCTGAAGTCGAATTCCCCGCATTTGTATCCTAAGCTTGCACTAATGTTGGAAGAACGGTGTCGAGAATTTATGCTCCAAGAAAATCTCTAAGTACTCAATACTCAACCAAAGTATGAGACATTAACACCTCTTGCAATTATCCATAACATCATATGCGTGTGACACTGAGTACTACAACGTAACTCCTTTTAGTGATAGTTAACCAGGTCTTCAACCATCCACCCCGACTGCTGGTAACTAGATAAACCAAGTCTTCAACTCAAATTCTTAAACACAAGAAAGTTATTATTGAAAGTCATGCATCCCACCAACCCTGACTTCCAGATAAAATAAGAACACACCTTTGTGAAAGTCAACTTCAATCTCAAATAAGTGTTCGTAGTCATAATTATTGTCAAATGCCAACCAGTGAATGAAGATAATCTAATGGACATTTAGTTTATTCACACTTCTCCCCCTCAAAAATTGCATATGAAGTTGCCATTTTTGATTGAACAAGTGAATAAGAATATACTCCAATGTACATCGATCCACTGAATGACTGAACGAGCATGTTTTCAAACATTAGTCAACATGTAGTTTATTCACACTTCTCCCCCTCAAATATTGCATATGAAGTTGCCATTTTTGATTGAACAAGTGAATAAGATTACGATCAACGTTAAGTAGATCTCTTGATGACTGACATTTAGTTTATTCACACTTCTCCCTCTCAAAAATTGCATGTGAAGTTGCCATTTTTGATTGAACAAGTGAATCAGAATATACTCCAATGTACGTAGATCCACTTGATGACTGAATGAGCATGGGAAAAGCATGAAGCTCGTTGATGGAGAATGTAGATGAGAATGGTCATTCATGAGAGAATTTCTCTTCATCCGAAGATAAAGCACACTGAACTGTACGCCTTTCTTTTCTTTGAGTAACGGTGCCTGAAGTGTTATCTGTAGACGCCACAATGTTGACATTGAGGACCGAGGCTTGAACTGTTGTGTTCAAACGTCATTGCAGACATAGATCAACGTTGACTATCCTGATCTCCTGAATCAGGATAATTTTGTGCTTTAGTCATCTGTACTTTGAGTCTTCCCATGTAGTGAATGATCGATGTACCTGCAACTGAGTAAGGACTACTTGCACTAACATTACAAACTTGATTGCATATATATGGGTTAGTAACATCAGTATCCAAACCCTTGGGGGTTTCAGGGTCAACCATGGTTTTGCCATCGGTAAGCAGCTTTCCGGTAGGTATCCACTTAAGTCTAGACGGTATCCATTTATGGCAAGGTCTAGGATCGTTACGCTTCTTATGCATAGTGGACTTGAGAACCAACTAGTTGGAGTGTCGAGGGCTAGTGTAGAGGACTTGAGAAGAGATATGGGTACAGTAGTTAGGAGGACTATGGCTTTGAGAGGGCATTTGAGCTCTGGCGGTGGGGACTGCGAGAGAGGTTGTGACGGCTCGAGAGGCAGACCGAGCGCTATGGCACAAGGTCGGCGAGTTAGAGAGGGAGGTCGCGGATCTGAAGAGTGATCGCAATGCTTAGCGTATTGAGCTCTCATCACTATGGAGGGAGATTGAGGATGTTTGGAGATCAGCTAGAGTTGCCCATGATCGTGGCTAGATTGTCTTAGGTTCATAGTATTGGACCATCTTGAAACTAAGGAGTCCCCAGTTCGAGATGTAGACTTATTTTAGTTATCTTGTTAGTTTCGTTGGTAGGATCGTCTTCGATTACTCTGTATCCTTTCATGTATTGTACTTTGAAAACTATGAGTTATGGTTATTAGAAATTGCATCATTTGATTTTCGATTCGGTCTTTCATTATTCCTTTATGATGTAGCATTATCCTTGTTAGCTTGATTTTGTATTCGTGCGATATTCGATATCCTTGGGACCAAACCCCATCTAATAGAACGTTAGTTGTGAACTTATGAAACTCTTGTGTTAACCTTCAGATCAATGGCACCAAGACGAAACCCGCTTAGTACCACCCGAGCAGCGCCTGCTGCTGTGGTTACTCCTGTCCGTCGAGGTCGCCGTCCGACCCCGACCACTCCACCTATTGAGAATCATAATACTGACAACCCCGCCGTTGAGAACCCAAATGTTAATGACTAAGCTGAGAATGGTTATGTCTCATCGATCCCTCTGCCTTTGAATTAAGCACACATCGACCAGCTCGTAACACAGCGTGTAGCCGAGCTGCTAGCTGACTCTAGTCACTCAAACACCTCTGCTGGAACCCCACCACTTAATCGAGCTCGAGGTTGTACCTACAAGGAGTTCCAATTTTGTGGTCCCATCGAGTTCGGAGGAACCGAGGGAGTGGTTTACATAACAAGGTGGATGGAGAAAACTGAATCCGTGTTCACCGTTAGTGACTGTGATGAGGATACCAAGGTCAAGTACGTGACGTTCACTCTGAAGGACGAAGCTTTGACTTGGTGGAACAACTATCACAGATCAGTAAGAAGTGAGATAGCCTATGGCATGACTTGGACCCAGTTTAAGGCCCTTCTGATCAAGACTTACTGTCTTAGGAATGAGGTTAAAAAGTTAGAAGTTGAGTTCTGGAACCATAAGGTAAAGGGTAGCGACATGACAGCTTACAACCGTCACTTCCAAGAATTGTCGTTGATTTTCCCAGAAATGGTTTGTACTGAGCCTCTTAAGATTGAAAGGTACATTGATGGATTGCCTCTAGCTACTAGGAATGATGTCATCGCTTTGAAGCCGGCTAACTTGCATGAGGCAGTTACCATAGCCAGCGTTTGATGGACTCTCTTGTGTTGGAAGGAGGAGACAAGAGTAAGAGTGATAAGAGGAAGAGGAATGAGACTATTAAGGGAGATAGCAACAAATGGCGAGAGACTGCCAGGATGTATGCTATAGGTAATGGAGAGAAGAAGGGTTATGAAAGAAGCAAACCCTTGTGTAATTGTTGCAGTCGACACCATCATGGGCAGTGCTCAATTGTGTGTAGGAATTGCTCTAAGTAGGACACATGGCCAGAGACTGTAGGTCCCGACCCCTTGGTGTGGCACAAATCGCACAAGGAGCGGACTGGAAGGCCACTGTCACCTGTTTTGGATGTGGAAAGAATGGGCATTTCAAGAATGAGTGCTGAGAGCCGTGGGTCAGAGCATACAAGTTCTGCGATGAGAAGATCATGTGTGTGTCGTATGGCGGAAAAGTTCTGAGCATACAAAGAGATCGGAGTGACTGTGGAGGTCCCTCCCGGTTGAGCATCATCTCTTGTATTAAGTCCCAGAAGTACATCGACAGAGGAGGTTGTCTGTTCTTGGCTCGAATTTCTGAAAAGAAAAGCGAGAAGAAGAGTGAAAGTCACCTTAAGGATGTACCCGTCGTTCGAGATTTTTCGGATGTGTTTCCCGACGATCTGTCAGGGATTCCACTTGTTCGACAAGTGGAATTCCAAATTGAGTTGATACCTGGTGCTGCTCCTGTAGCCCGAGTACCCTATCGACTTGCTCCAAAAGAATTGGAGGAGCTGTTTGAAGTTGGCAGAATTGTCAGAGAAGGGGTTCATTCGACCAAGCTTGTCACCGTAGGGAGCACCGGTACTGTTCGTGAAGAAGAAGGATGGATCGTTCCGTATGTGCATCGACTATAGGGAGTTGAATAAGTTGACGGTAAAGAACCGATACCCACTACCTAGGATAGCTGACCAATTTGACCAACTCCAAGGATCTAGTATCGTTTCTAAGATCGACTTGCGGTTTGGATATCACCAGCTTAGGGTCCGAGAGGAAGATATCCCTAAGACAACATTCAGAACTCATTATGAGTACTATGAATTTCAAGTGATGTCGTTTGGTTTGACCAACGCGCCAGAAGGAGCTGATTGTGAGATACGTTATCATCCTGGTAAGGCAAATGTCGTTGCAGATGCCCTCAGCCGAAAAGAGAACATTCCACTGTTACTCGTTCGATCCTTAGGAATGGCAATTAGTTCACCTCTACTGTCTCAAATCTTAGCCGCTCAAGCCGCGACGTTGACGGAAGACAACCGTCCATCTGAGAACCTTCATGGAATGGTAGAAAGTGAAAACGGCTTCTTGAAGCGTTCTGACGAAACCCTATGCTTCGGAGACAGAAGTTGGATACCATTTCATGGCGGTATCCGTGAGTTAATTATGCACGAGTCGCATAAATCAAAATACTCTATTCATCCCGGAGCCAATAAGATGTATCATGACTTGAAGAAACTCTACTGGTGGCTAAACATGAAAGCCGACATAGCTCTGTATGTCAGGAAGTGCTTGACTTGTTCTAATGTAAAGGCCGAACACCAGAAACCCTCAGGATTACTAGTTCAACCCGAACTCCCTGTCTAGAAATGGGAGTGAATCACCATGGACTTCATCACCAAATTACCAAGATCAGTTAGTGGCTGTGATGCTATCTGGGTAATTGTGGGTTGTTTAACCAAATCTGCTCACTTCTTGGCCATTAGCGAAGTCGATAGTATCGACAAGCTCGCTCGGCTGTATGTCAAAGAGATAGAATATCGTCATGGTTGCCTGTATCTATCATTTCTGATCGAGATAGCCATTTCACGTCCAACTTCTGGAAACCCTTTCAAATGGCTTTAGGAATAAAACTGGATATGAGCACTGCTTATCATACTCAAACCGACGGTCAGAGTGAAAGGACCATTTAGACCTTAGAAGATATGCTTCGTGCTGTGTCATCGATTTCGGCAAAGGCTGGAAGAAATACCTACCTTTGGCCGAATTCTCCTACAACAATAGTTATCATACCAGCACTAAGGCCGCACCATTTAAGGCGTTGTATGGCCAAAAATGCCGTTCTCCGTTCTGTTGGCGAGAGCCAGCTTACCGGTCCCAAACTCGTTCTAGAAACCACTGAGAAGATAGTTCAAATCCATAATCATTTGGAAGCTGCCAGTGATAGACAAAAGAGTTACGCCGATATGAGATGTAAGCCCTTAGAGTTTCAGGTAGGAGACTGAGTCATGTTGAAGGTTTCCCCTTGGAAAGGGGTGATATGCTTCGGCAAACGTGGAAACCTCAACCCCTGATACATTGGTCCTTTTCCAATCATGGAAAGAATCGGACCAGTAGCTTACAGACTTGAGCTACCTTCGGAGTTGAGCAGTGTACACGATGTCTTTTATGTTAGTAATCTTAAGAAATGTCTTTTCGAGGAAAACCTAGTTGTACCTATGAGAGATATTCAATCGACGTCGAATTTCGTTGAAGAACCGATTGAGATCATGGATCGTGAGGTAAAGCATCCGAAGCATAGCCGTATTCCGATCATCAAAGTTCGGTTGGAATTCCCATCATAGACCGTAGTTCACATGGGAGCGTGAGGGCGTATTCCGTAAGAAATATCCTAAACTCTTCTCGTCATCGAAACTCGGGTGAAACCGAGACGGGTTTCTTTAAAATTTGGGAGGTCATGACAACCGGCAATTAGGAGTCGTTTTAGGTAACCGCATTCGCTAAGTTAGACCGAGTAGTTGCCTTTAGGAGCTATTCCGATTAACCATGACTTATTTTGATATCGTTTATTGGTTTTATGATTCATTTCATTATCGTATGAGTTATAGCCCGTTGCGATAGGCATTATTTGATTTAGCACAATAAAATCCTATAACGAGAGATAACGTAACTTTTAAATCTTAAGACGAAACGTGACGCGTAAATAATCAAAATTCACGAAAAAACATAAATAAAAACAATAAAAAGATGAATAAAAGTCGTTGGACACTCGTAGGATAAAATAGGAGCTCGGGAGAGGTAAAACGGGATAGTTTACAAAAAATTGCGGGTTTGGCCCTCTCCCCCTAGCCACTCCCCCTCCCTTTTCTTTTATTTTTAGTCCCTAAATCCCACTATATATATACTACCCTCCTAAACACACACACTTTCTTTCTCTCACTAAAACACCAAAACACACACTTTCTCTTACCTCTCTCTCTTAAACCCTTACCCCATCGGTGCCGCCACCCGCACCGACCCGGTTTTGGTGCCATCGCCACGCATCACCCTCACCTCCACCACCATCTTGAACATCTTTCACCCTCTTTCTATCCATATAGGGCACGCCCTAAAGCTCACGTTGGACCCTTAAAACAGCGTGAAAACCTTGCGTGAATCTAGGGTTTCGTGTGGTATTTGTAGATCGTGTTTGATAAAGGTAAATGGAGCCTTAAACCAACTCGTTTGAGTCTTTTTGAGTCACGTCACGAGACTTTTTCTCTCGTGTCGTGGGTCCCTTTGTTGAGTATTGGTGAAAGCAGGTGTAAAACGAGTTTAAAACTAAAATAACATGTAAACTAGTGTGTTGGTATCGTGTGTTGTCTTGTTCTTGTGTTTTGCATTTTATCATTTTATGAGATCTTAGTTGTAGCTAGTTGATGGGTTTTGTCACAATTCTCAATTTCCGGTCATTTCTCAAACTCCATATTCATCATTTCATATCAATTTATTCATGATTTTTCATTTCACCTAAACGCGTAAATTTTATATTAAATAAGCGTTATCGCGTGAGTTATTATTTTGAATATTTAATCCGTTACTTCCAAAATGATCCCGATATATTTTTATACTTACATTTAGTTTCTAAAACTATATTTTGAGTTTACCTAGTGTTTTAAATTTATTTTGTATATAAATCGTCAAAGTTATATTAGTCGACGTTTTTCTTAAAAACTACACGATAATTATTATATCACTCAAATTTTACAAGGAATGTATTTTTACAATTTTTATGATCTTATTATACTTTACTTTGATCTATTAAAATTACTTTTACCCAAAACTACCTTAAATACACTAAAGTATATTCAATCCTTACAAGTTATTAATAATAACATTTTACTTACACCTTTTTATCAAATATGTACAAGTAAAAAAAAAAAAAAAAAAAAAAAAAAACATATATTGTGTAGCACATCCCTAAAATCCGCCCAAGGGGGTAGTCAAGTGGGTAGATTTTCTTACCTAGATAGATTTATATACAAACTTACACATTTCAATCATTCATTCACATTCATAATTCAAGTTCTAGTCAAATTTTCTCTTCTCTTGTTTCATCATCTTCAAAACCGGTTCTATATAGGAGCTACAAGAGATCATCAAGTTTTTACAAGCTCAAGTTTAACACAATCTAGATCACACTCTTGTTAAGGTTTTGAAATAAAAACCTAGGGTGTTTAGGTTAATCCTTGTTCTAATCACCTCATCATAATAACTTGTAAGCATATCACTTCATTTTACATCTTTCATCTTCATTTCATATTTATTTCTTCATAGTTTGAGCAAACATGCAAGACTTGTGTTTATTTATACCATTTATTCATTGATTTTTTAGAGTTTTATACATATAAGGTCATCCTATAATTATTCCCTTGTTAGTTATTGGTCTTGATGATGTTTAGGAACCCATGACACCCTAAGAAGGTGTATGGTAGGATTAGATTAGCTTTGGAGTTGATTTGAAGGGATTGGAATAGGTTTAGTACGAGAAAAACTATTTTCGACAAGTATTAAAAGTGGTCTGTCCTTATTTTGTTTTTCTGGAAAATCCGACAGTAGGCACGAATTTTTGGCCTTGATATTTAGAAAATATACTTTAAAACGAATCCGTGGCGGCTGAACGGATTAAAGCGGAGTTATAACGAAGAAGTTATGAATTTTTCAAGTTGACGAAAATATATATTTTCGAAAAATTTGACAACATGTTTTTACTTTGTTCGAGTCAAAACGAGCCTTAAGCTTTACAAATTATTTCGATTTATCAAAAATATATTAGTATACTTTGATACGAAGCTAAGGACGTATTATACGTGAAAACGTGTTGAAACGACTAAGATATACACGTTTTACAAACTTGCCGTAACTATTATTTTTAGAAAAACTATATTATTTTTACGAGATAAGTGTTACGGTAACTAAAACGACCATGTTGACGGTTGTTTTATCAATGATGTGGAACTTTTGTAACGAGATGTCTTCTAATGAAATTAAGATCACCAAGCATATTTTCTAAAACGATCAACCGTTTGTATAGCGGAGTTGTAATAAATTAATTACGGTTGTTTAAACTTTGCCGAAACTCACTTTTTACACAACAATTAGACAAAACCACCATCTTTAACCTTTATTATCTTTATGTTCGAGACCTCTATGACGAAAACTCATGAACTGAAACTTTTAGATTTTGATACAAGCTTTCCAAAACCGTCGAGTTCGTTTCTTAACAATCGACGTACACCATTTTACGACTAGTTTTACGAAGCCATTTTATCACTTTCATGAAAATTTCCGACGACATTGTTTCTGACGAAAGTGATAATTTCACAATAAATCATTACGAAACCATTGTAGGATGACATTTTGACGTAAATACTTGTAAAGTGATTTAAGAATGGTCAAGACGTCAAAGAGTATTTTCGACGATAAGTATTATTTTTCAAAACTCACAAATGGTATAAATAACATACGAAATGCATGCATAACATTACATCATAACTCATTACGTATCATATCATTCACAATAGGTCAAGGTTAAAGCATCACACTACATCTCGGTGTACTCACTCTTGTCATCATACCAATTTATCAAGTGAGTTTTCATAGCCCCACTTTCTATTCTTTAATTGCTTACAAACTTTTGAGGGAGATACATGCTCAACTACTTGTTTTTATAAATACAAATACTCAAAATATTTACACTTTTATGCTACGCTATACTTTTATACATGATTGCATAATACTTGATAACATTTATACTTAATAACATTTACACTTGATTGCATTATACTTGATTGTGTTACGCTAAACTTGAAAGTCTCCTTGGATAACACACGCATTTGGGTTTCGGAGATGAAGTAGAACCAATGCTATTACTTTCCTTGTGAGTTCATACCCCGCTTTTACTCATTTAAATTCCTATAAACTATTTGGGGCGAGATATGCTTATTTATCCAAACATTTAAACTCTTTTGCCAAACAACATTACTTATACTCTAGACTTGGTGTGTGTATTGACAAGACTTAAACAAACATCCCAAAGCATTTATATGTTGGAAGGCCATTAATTTGGATACAAATTGCGTCGTCGTTGGAGGAACATCCCAAGATTTATATGTTGGAAGGCCATTAATTTGGATACATTAGCGTGCGTCGTTGGAGGAACATCCCATCATTTATATGTTGGAAGGCCATTTATATGGATACATTCAACGTGAGCATTGGAGGAACATCCCAACACGAGTTGTTGGAAGACCCTGTGGTGACATTTATACTTTTAACCATCTTAATGTGCATATACATGATTGTCATACTATTTTTAGCAAGTGGGTTGTAAACACACAGTTGCAAGTTTTGTATGGGCGGGACTTGGGCCGAGTGGATTTACGATGCCTTTGCTTTGTCAACTATTCTATATGACCAAAACTTACTTTGTTGCATGAACATTCTTTAAAGGCTTTATATTTCAACACAAACTCTATGAACTCACTCAACCTTTGTGTTGACACTTTTTAGCATGTTTTATCTCGGTACCTAAGGCATTCACTTCATGGCATGCATATGGACATATCATAGAGTCGTGGTGACGACGCTCTCACTGGGATTTATAAACTTTAAAACATCGTTTGGCTTGTAACAAACTTATTTCCGCACAAGTTGATTTTCATTTGAGACCAATACTTTGTAAACTCGATTGTTTTAATAAATTAAGCGATGTGTTTTCCAAACGACACTTTAGGTCGCTTCGATATAACTATAACTTTGATGCTATGACAGTCCTCCCAAGGTATTCAATTCACGCAAAGCAGGTAATTTGGGGTGTGACAGTTTTGATGTTTGATGGTGTTTGGATGTTGTTTGGTTGTGTTTGGGAATTGAAAGAGCCATTTGGGAGTGTTTAGATGGAGTTGGGATAAGTGGAATGAGCCATATGGACCACTAGGGTCCATATTGGTGGCGTTAGAGTGGTAAACGAGACCTCATGGATCCGTGGGTCCGGTCGAGTCGTTGTGGTAACATATTGGTTGTTGTTGTTGGAGTTTGGATGAGGCGGGGAGCCAAAGAGCTTCAGAGCTTTTTGGTTCACGTTGTCTTAACGGGACCGTGTCAACACCATTAGGTCGTGACATTGGTTAAGGGTATGTTTGGTACTTTGTTTGGATGGCGAGATTGGTATGGGATTGTTTGGAGGTTGATTGGGTTGTGGAGTTGTTTATTTTGGACTTAATAATATATATGTCAACTTTGCGCAACGTTGGTGTTATCGTGACTTTTTAGTCTCGATTGACCCAAACAACGCCGTAACATGGACTTTGAGAGTCATGACTCGGATTTGTGAACTCGAAACGGATAATGACTCGAAACTTATATTGAAACTTGACGTAATATATATATAAACAAATAAATAAAACTATAAAATATAGATAATAAATAGTTTTTATATTAAACATTCTATAACAAGACTCGCCTTGTTATTCGACATTTTAAAAGGGAACTAACATCTAAAAATGGAAATGTTTAGTAATTAATGAGTTATTAAATGTTTCGAGGGCATGTTTGCCAAAATGTGCCATCTATGAGTATTTAATACCATTATGTGTTGTACGTGGGTTACGGATGACCTAACATTAATAGCGTCAATCCACATGGATAGCGGACTTATTAGGTTGACGAATCTAATAAGTGCCCGTTATGTGCGTAGGATAGTGTTATTAATGGGTGAATTATCCTTATGACTCGTTAGGACGTGACTAGTTTTTGGGATAATAAGCGACATGAATAAATGGTTGAGTTTATCGAGTTGACGAACTCGATAAGACCTAACGATTCATTTCAAAACTTATTAAACTATAAAGCTTATCGCTTAGACGTCTCATTGTGTCGTTATGAGTCACATTGTGGTCAATTTAGTGCATTCGTGGTGTCTTATCGGGTCGATACCACACACACGATGATACCAAACGCTAGTGACTAAATGGTGAAACGAGACATTTTTGGAGATAATAATTGGAATATATATGGGGTAGATAACGTTGAAATTGGGAACATATATTAAGTATTGGTTGATATTATTATGTTGTGTCGAGTCAGTAGTTGCTGAGCCGAGTTAGCTGTTATCTGCGTTGCTAGTGATTATTTGTGCTTTGCTTGCTTGAGGTGAGTTTCATAGCCCCACTTTTATCGTTGTTTTAACTAAATTGAGGTGAGAAATCATGCTACTCTTTTGGACCTTCTTAAACTCTTTTGATTTGCTTATGTGTTGACTAGTTTAGATAGATATGTGGTAGATGTTGCCATAGTTCTAGGATAGCAATCATCTCGCTATGACACTTGTGCCTAGCTAAGAATAGATATCTACTCGAACTAGTCCGGGTAGCATTTGTTCTAGGCCTTGCTACATTGTCTTGGCTAGAGTCGCAGGGGCCCTCACGAGATCTCGTTTGTGTTGTTGGTGTGTGAATGCTATGTTTATTATGTATCTATCTTAGTCTCGCATAGCAAATAAACTCTTACATGTCCACTATTGAATTTATACTTAAACCTATGAACTCACCAAATAAGTGACCTTTAGCATGTTTTCTCGGGTAACTAAGTTGATGTTTGGAATGCTGCTACTGTGGAGGCTTGGCAATGAGGCATGGTTGAAGGATCATATTTAAACTCTGATAATATTATGCGGACCTATTTTATAATCTATGTTGGGCCTTATATTTGACTATTTTGGGATGATTATATTTGGATAATTAATTATGAGATTGGTTTTGAACTATTTTATGACTATCTTGTTTGCTATACTTATGTGATGTACCAATCTAGTAATGCCCCAAAAACTTGTTTAAGGGTGCGTTTGGTATCCCACTATGGGAATAACACTATGACTATCAAAATGATTAAAGGTGTTTGTTTAAGGTAAGGGGCCCACCACTAGGGTAATGAATGATAAATATAATCCATACTCCATATACATCTAAAGAGGTAGGAATGGATCTTTCATTGGTGAGGACCCACCACCGCTATCAAACACATACCCATTGTCATTCATGACAATTATATCAAACGATACCTTTAAAGGTGCGTTTGGTATGATCTGAGGTTAGAATAAGGCTTTGAATTTGATATAGATTAAAGAAAAGAGAGAAAGAAAATGTATAACTAATGGTAAAGAGGAAAATTAAATGATATAAAATGCATTTTATATATAAGATTTTATAAAAAAATAATAATAAATAAATAAATAAATAAAAATAAAATAAAAATTAGGGCAATTTCATATCTCCCTCATTTTAGTTGAAAATTCCATATATACCAAGCATGCATTAAAAATATTGTACATTATGCATTCAATACTTGCACTTTTGGTATATATATAAAATTAATCATAAAAGTAAGATATGTAAAATTAATCATATTTTTAATAGTAATGTATAGAGAGATAGAGAGTAAAATATGAGACCCACCTCAAAAGAAAATAAATCCCACCTTATTAGATAAGAATCTTTTGATAGATTAATTTCTTCTTTAACCAAACGCAAACCAAACTAAGGGCATGCTTGGTGGAGGGTATTAGGGGGAAAAGAAAAGAATTATTAATTGTGTTTGGTGGAGGGCAAAAGAATGGGCATTATTTTAAACTAGGTAATGACCCATTGCACTACAAATAGAGGTTAAGATATTCATTACCTTTTGCGTTTCTTAATATACCTTTTGCGTTTCTTAATATACCCTTTGCATTTCCTTTTCCCATTTCTTTAATTGAACCAAACAAACCTAATTCTTTATCGTGGAGCTCACATTAAAACGTCAAAACCTATTCAAAACCCATGAAACAAACTGCACCTAACATGATATAGAAACATGAAAAAAATGATAAGGATTCATATAAAACTAAGGGTCGTTTGGTTTGTGCTTTTGACAAAAGATTTGGCATCACAAGAGAAATAAGTTGTTTGGTGCGTATATGCAAGATTTTTGTTGGGGTTCATGTCCACAAAAAAGGGATACATAAAACCTTACCTAATAGCCCGGATTTGAAAATGGATTCGACACACCACTTGCATAATATTCCTCCATTTTAATTTTTATTGACCATGTCCTTTTATTATCCGTAAAGTGTAATGTGTGTATTTTTTGTTTCAAATATTTTTTTAGAGGTGCTTTACAAATAAACTATTATATTTTAACATTTTATTATTATAAAATTAAATCCTAGTTTTTATCCCATCAAACAAAACAAACAACTTTTAATACATTTAAACATTTCTCTCCACATCAAATCCAAATCCAACCAAATCCTAATCTAAATCCTAATCTAAATCTTAATCCTAAACCTATCTACAAACCAAACGGGCCCTAAGACAATGAAAGTGTAGTCCGAATTTTCAATTTTATATATCATACGACGGCGCATATCTGCTTACAAGGTGAAGTAATAAGACATATATAAAATTGAGAATTAACACACCGATTAAATAAATCGACCGTGATTAAGAAAATCACACCTTTTTTTAATGAATTAAGATGCTTTGCAAGGCGTAAAAGCAATATCAAATGAGAGGTATTTATAAAATGAAATTAGGTTCGTGTCCCATTTAAATTTGAAAAGATACATATATCATGTAAATTTAGAACTTATCACGTTTTACGTAATTTAAATTTAGAAAGATATCGTGAATATAACTCATGCTTTTAAAACCTTATAAAATTTGCATCTTATATTTAAAACACGATTTTGCCTAGAGGACGAGCCGACGCAGCAGCGGCGACCCGGAGTTATGCTTTTCTCCCGCTCGGCCGCGGATGGGAGGAGGTGAGAGCCGAGCCCGACGCAATAGGGCAATTCTATTAAAACTTTGACCAAAGTTTTAAAATCACAGACTTTTGGCGAACTTTTTTTTTTTTTTTTTTTTTTGCAATTCGACACATCCATGTTTAGGAAACTTTTAAAAACTCCATATCTGAGCTCTATTTTTTCTCACATAAAAAATCGATTAACCAAAGGTTGATTTCAAAATCAAACCCTCTCATCATTTGGTCAAAAGTGAGTTCTATTGATATAATAAAAGATGTTTCCCTGTCCATAGAACATAAAAACCGACCCGAACCAAACCGAACCGAGAAAACCGAGGACCGAAAACCGTGAAAAACGTGAACCGAAACCGAACCGAATGTTGTCGGTTCGGTTCGGTTCGGTTTTGTCGGTCTAGGTGTATTTTGGCATGTTTTGTCGGTTTGGGCGAACCGAACCGACCGAAACCGAAAGCATGTAAAACTCGAATCGAAACCGAACCGACGGTTTGTCGGTCCGGTTCGGTTTTGTCGGCTCGATCGGTTTCGTCGGTCCGTTCGGTTTTGAACCTTGATGCTCGGCCCTAGAACATATATCGATTAGAGATATTTTCTTATGTATATAATAAAGGACAAGATATTCTACCCCCTATTTTTATATTCCCACCTCCTATTTTTTGCATTTTTTTTATAATTTTGTTTATATCAAAAACTATAAACACGAAAATGCGGAGCAGAAATATAAAGTTTAATAAGTAAACGCTTAAACTGCCAAAATACGAAACAAACCGATAAAAAGCACAGTCTTGAAATAAATGAGGGACAAAAAGAATCAAAGTACAAACCTCCCAGCGAGGAGGGTAAGAATAATACATCCCCGTAATAAAAGATGTTTTCCTAACCATAGAACATATAGCAGTTAGAGATATTTTCTTTTGTTCTTTTATATGAGTAGTGTACATTTCATATAAGAAAATTACCAAAAGGGACTTTTTTGGGCAGTCCGTTTTAAGACTTTTTCTATCCTCTTCCCAAAAGAGCCACGCTAACCGCTTCAACTGCCGAACCCATACATTTTACGACACGTGTCAAGTGTTAGGTAAGATATTTTATTCCTTTTAACTTAAATGACCAATTTACCCTTTATTATATTTTTAATTAATTATCCCACCTACATTCACCTAACTCCATCCTCCACCACCACCACCACCACCACCGCCGCTTCAACTGCCGACTACCATCTCCAATCGCCGACCACCACCGCTTTCAACCACAAAATTACCACCCATAACCACCACCACCGCTCAATTGTTCGACTACTACTACTCATTGCTTTCAACCACAAAAATCCATCTCCAACATAACTTTATTCAAACACAACTTTATTACAATTTATCGTATATACAGATAAGTGTTGCCTAAGTACTATTTATTACAATTTATCGTATATCTGATAACAAAACAATAACTTTATTCAAACAACCCTTTAGTACTAAGTTAAAATCCATCTCCAACAAAAAACGACAAAAGTAAAATATGACAAATCAAAACATACATTTGTATAAGCTTTGACATTCAAACACCACTTTACAACTTCCCAAAATAGTGTTGCTTAGCACATTTAAAAAATACATACAATTTTAAAGAAACCGATCAATACAACTTGACAAAATTAGAAAAATGAAAAATATGTTATGAGTTGGCGGATCTCGGATCTTGAAGGCGAATCAGATAGCGGGTTGGCGGATCTTGGTGGTGGCGGGATGGCGGATCACGAAGTGGATGAGAATGCTATTGTTAGTTTGTCTTTGGTGGGGTTTTGTAATTTGTGTTGTTCGTCATCAATGGTGGAAGATGAAGATGAAGGTGATTTTACGAGTTTATGGTGTCGGTGGTGATGGTTCGGTGAATAGGATGGTGTTGGGCTGTGGAGTTTGGATCTTTGGGAGCCGAGTGATTGACGATGCGATCCGGTCGGATCTTTGACGATGGTGATGGTGACGGGATGGCGGATCTTGGTGGTAGCGAGTTGGCGGATCTTGGTGGTTCTCTTAGGATCTTGGTGTGGGAGAGAGAGAAAAAATTAGAAAAATGAAATATGTGTGTCTTTTATATATGTATTTGAGGGTATATTGGTCGTTTAAGTTAAAAGGAATAAAAATATCTTACCTAACACTTGACACGTGTCGAAAATGATGTAAATTGAGAATTGAAATTGCTGAGCGTGCTTTTTTTGAAGAGGATGAAAAAGTCTTAAAAGCTGACCTGCCTCAAAAAAGCCCCTTTAGTAATTTTCTTCATATAAATATAATCTTAGTAGAAAAACAAATGAGTAGTGTCTTTTATATAGATATTTTATATGAATAGTGTCTTTTACATAGATATTTTATTTGATAATCTTAGTAGAAAAACAAATGAGTTGGCTATATAAGGGTGTTCTTTCTTTCCTGATCTCCAAACACAACCAAAATGTCTTCTCCACATTCCTTTTTAATCATCTCTATATGCTTTCAATTCTTGTTTATCATATCTCAAGCTATCGTCCCAGCTTCAGAGACATTCACTTATGTCAATCAAGGCGATTTTGGAGACTATATAGTCGAGTATGATGCAAATTATCGCAGTCTTAACCAATTCCAGAACCCATTTCAACTTTGTTTTACAATACCACACCTAATGCTTACACTCTAGCTTTACGTATGGGGACCGTTCGGTCAGAGGCAGTCAGGCGTTGGGTATGGGAAGCTAACCGGGTAACCCCGTTAAGGAAAATGCCACATTGTCATTAGGCACGGATGGCAATCTTGTCCTAGCCGAAGCTGATGGTCAAGTTGTCTGGCAAACGAATACCGCAAACAAGGGCGTGGTTGGTTTTGGGCTACTTCCAAATGGTATTTGTTTTTTTCTTATTTATCTTTATCATTTATAGTGTGTACGTTTATAGACTGCTTCGTCTTTAATTGACTGTACATATATTTAAACATGAATGAGAGAGACCACATGCTAGATATTTTACTAAGTTACCGTAACTAGACCACGTAGTTGATTCAGGAATGTTTATTACTACTACGTATGATATAGAAATAAAGCTTTACGGCAGAATACAGTGTACAAAAGCTACGACAAAATATTTAGCAAATAGTTTAGGATTAAAAAAATAATAATAATAAAAAAAAAAACTTGCAGACACATATGTTGTGTCAAAATAAATGCTCCATAATAATTGTCTCGTATAACGTTAGGACTTCTTAGTCAGTTACACAAATTATTCTACAGGTAACATGGTTCTTCATGACGGAAGGGTAATTACATATGGCAAAGCTTTGATTCCCCAACCGACACTATCTTGGTGGGTCAAGGTCTCCGAGCCAATGACGTGAGTAAGCTTGTGAGCCGAGCTTCGATAAAGAACAACGTTGAGGGACCATACAGTTTTGTACTCGAATCACGAAGGGTAGCTTTGTATTACAAGAACAACAACTCACCTCGCCCAATGGTTTATTGGTCACTTAATCCATGGATAGACAACGATACAAGCACTTTCACAATCTAACTCTCAAATCAGAAACGCTATGATAATGATTTTCAATGTATAAGTTGTTCTTTAATTTTGAAGTGACGAATTCTAACCCATTGATCTCAAGACCAGCTAGCAACTCGGTGTTTACTAAATACAACAGTACGTTAACGTATCTTAGACTAGGTATAGATGGAAACCTTAGATACTTCACATATAGTATCAACGTGCAAAACTACGCGTGGGACCTAAGCTATGCGTTTTTTGATAGGGATATATATTCAAGCGAAAGTGAGTGTCAGTTACCAGAACGATGCGGAAAGTTTGGGCTATGTGAGGATAACCAGTGTGTAGCTTGCCCGACACCAAACGGGCTAAGTGGTTGGAGTAAAGATTGTGACGTCAAAAAGGTGACATCTTGTAAAGCTAGTGATTTTCACTATTACAAGCTCGAAGGAATTGATCATTTTACGATCAAGCACACAAGAGGAGATCAAACAAACCAAAGCCAATGTGAGAAAAAATGCACGAGTGATTGTAAGTGCACGGGGTATTTCTATCACACTGATCGATCCAGGTGTTGGATTGCTTACGATTTGAAAACACTGACGAGAGTTGGGAACTCGACCAATTTGGCGTACATCAAAACACCCAACAGTTAGTATCATCGTCCATGGATCGACGTGAAGAACTAATAAAAGGATAAACATCTGTATGCAACATTTTTACATGTTGCAAATTATATTCTGTATTATATCTGTGTGTTATTTGTATTAATTGATGCGTGATGAAAGTACTAGGAGTTCCTAAACGTTTTTCAACTACATGTACGTTGATACCCGCAATAAAACTTTATCTGTAATAAAATGTAGGTTTAAGATCAGGTGCGGATGAGATTTAAGTAGTGATGTGCGGATTGATCTGGGTTATTATCTATTTGACCAGATTATCTTTTCTTTTACTAGATTTACATACATATAACTTCACAATATAAATTGACCATGAAATGGTTTTTTTTTTCTAACTTTTTTTCAGCTATTCTTAATAATTTGTTATTTTCTTTATTTATTTCCTTTTTTCAGATTTTTCTGGACACTTTAATTATTTTTATTTTCTTGGTATTAATTTCAAATCGTTCGTCAAATGTTGATTTTGTTATGAATGTGCAATCTTGACAGTGGATTTTAGCGTTAAGTTTTCAAAATTAAAGTGAAAAACATCCATCTTCACAGTCAAATAAATTGCGATGTTAAGCTTTTATATCCTAATATCATAAAAAATATCGCATTTTTATCGCACATATGAACCGAGAAAAAAGCGAAACATTTGACAACATACAATAAGTAAAATAAGTAAGATTCACTACAAAAATTAATATATAAGTGAGATAGTAGAAAAGTGAGAGAAGTGATCTCAACCATTATATATCTCTTTCTCTCTTCACCTCCTTTTAGGGAATCTTTGTAAATCCATACCTCTTTCATCCTTAATTTACAACTGTGAATATTTTTCATCTATCATACCATTCTTTATATTTTAGACAGCAGTATTGGTAACGCTTGTTGCCTTCAAACACAAATATCATTTAAACATGCATTAAAAGACCGATTTTGTTACAAACACACTAGCAAAAAATGAAACTATACAAACATTTATAACAAGTGCATAAACTATAGATAACACATCGACAAAGAGGTCTATTATAGATAGCACATCTCAATGTGCAAGGTCAAGGAGATCGATTCAACTCGAAAACAAATCGAGATTTAGATGAATTGCTTCAAAAAGAAACACATGGCATCTCTAAACACTATACTAGACGTCAACCTTCTTCCTTATCAAACTCAATCCGCTTGATGCGTCCGAACCTTTTCCTTATCGATATTCAACTTGTGTGATGCTCCATGAGTCGTAAGATGGACTGATGAACCGATTGGTTCCTTCATAAACTTACCATGATATGTGTCCAAGATCTTTCTCATGTAAAGTATATTATTTAGAGTAAACTTCCCATACCATAGACGACGCACCTCCTCTCGCATGCGAGCATGATAACCTTATAGCCTTTTCGATAAACCGCTCAAACATAGCTTTTGGTACAACTCGGGTCACCCTTTTTGTCCAATCCATTGATGATTTTATGTCCAATCCATTGCAGTGACGACTTATCGTGCCACTTTCTTTAGCTTCTTCTATCACATTATGCGTGAAACGACTATTCAAGCGACAAAAATACATAAAAGAGTTTACACTACATATGCGAATAGATCATATATTATAGGGCAAATCGCATAAAAGGTATCGAACTTACATTCAATTTCAATTTAAGGTATCCCGCTTTTTCTTCTCAATTTAAGGTACCGAACTTATTATGTTATGCAATCTAAGGATTTTCTTACCTGTTAACCAGGTTACCATTGCTAAACTTAAATCCAAACACTACCCTTCTTCAACATCCATCCACCATCATCAACCACCTTACCACTATCAAAATTCATTAAAATTTATAATCACAAGTTCATAACAGATAAAGCCAAATCTTTATCAACTCAACTTGGACCCTCCTGCAACTCTCATATTTCTCACTCGGCATAAAGATACTTTCAGAATTTGTCATAATAAAGGTATGCGGCTTGTTTTTATGAGTGTATAGTAAACTATGCAAATTGATAACTTGGATAACTTTGAATATAGTTTGCGCATTAAAGTTTATGATAAACAAACTTTGAATATATTTTTCTTGTTGGAAAAAGGCTAATGACTAGTATGTGTAATATATAGAGATTGGGTGTGTTTGGATTTATGTTTAAACATTTTGGGTATGTGTAATATATAGAGATCAGGGTGTGTTTGGATTTATGTTTAATATAAAGATAAGGTTGTGTTTGGAATGTAACTTACTCATTAGAGTTTTATGATTTGGAAACTTAGTAATTGACCAAGATTGCAAGCGTAAAAAAGATCGACATCTTGATGAGTGTGTAAATACTCATCATTTTGTACAATATAAACCGCAAAATCATCTCGAAAACACTCGAAACACATCAAAATGATCAAAATATCACAAATCGAGTTTTATGTGTTTTAAATGCAAAATATCAAAATCGGATGAAAAACATATCAAATTTGCAAAATTGCGGTTTAGTCCCCAGTTTCTAAAATTGTCAAAATAGTCCACGAGTCAAAATTTCAAAGAAAAATCACCAAAGGTACTTTTTAAATCATAACTTGCCAAATTTAGTCCTTTGGTGAAAAATGTGAAAAGTTTGAGAAATTACAAAATGGTCCTTGACTTTGAAAATTGGCGAATTGGTCCTCGGAAAATGTGAAAATGGCAACTTTGGTCCTTGTACTATTGATACTTGTCAATTTTAGCCCTTGCATCAACTTTGCAGTTGGCGGTTCTGGTCCTTACAGTTTCGAAATGGCAACATAGGCCTTGATAATTAAGAACCCTTTCACTCTTTTGGCCTTGTCAACCCAATATGACCCCCGCCTACCAAATGACCCCGCCAATTGTTTTTTTTTGGACCCCTGTTATTTAATATCCTAAGTCAAATGAAGTTTGACCTGTCCCTTCCCTCCCTCACGCCGACCACCTCCATCATCACTCCTGCACACGCATGCACGCAAGCCTCCCCTCCTCCACCATCATACACCTAAACCTACCCTCCACCACACTCAAAGACAAGGTGCATTTAATGCATCCTTGTACCTAACACTCAAGCTACAACTGTTAAACCAAAATTGGCGCCAAAAATACTTTAAACGGCCAAGATCAATTGCAGACATCCAAGGGCCTCAATTGTTGGTGGGAACTATTCAGAAAGAGGAGAGAGACACTTTGGGTGTATAAAAAGGTGAAGAGAAGCAACAAGGAGAAGACTTAGTTTATTTTTTTTAAGTATATGTCGTTTTTAGCTTATTATGCTTTAAAATAGCTTTCAGTTGTAATTTTTCAAGTCTTTTGTATCCAATTAACTTGTGTAAGCATATTGCAACTCTGTTTAATCATCAATTCAAGTTTAGTTCAAATTCCATTTATGTGTCCTTTGTTGAAATTTTAAGTTTCAAACCCATTTGTTAAAGCTTTAAGCATTTCGATCTCAATCTCATCTAAGCTTATATAAGCTCTCAATAGCTTTTGTAAGCTTAGAATTAATTTTCAAGCATATTAGAAATTTGGTCAAAGAAAGTCAATATGGAGCAGATTTGGTGGAGGAATGTATTGGGTGATGCAGACAATGGTTTGGATTGATCTTTGGTTATATGGGTTGGTTAGAGTAGAAATGGTCCTTGGGTTCACTGGTTTGCATGCCATAGTGGCTATTGGACAAGTTGTAAGTAATTTCAAAATTTCTTAGCATAATCAGTAGTTGTAGTTTTAATCTATTAGAACCTGTTCAAATAGATGTATTTAGGTCTGATAAAGTGAGTTTGATCATAAAATATACTAGTTCTGTGTTTGGATTTGTTTCAGTTTGCATATCAGTGTACTAAAAGGGTGTTTGGCTCAATGGGTCTATCTGTCTTTTAGGCTTGTGTAGTGTTAGCTTTTAGTTGTTTTATGTTGGTTAAGATCATTTGAGCTCATTTCAACCTTAGTTTGGGTCTGAAAACCATAAAAGTCAAAAGTTCCTTTGAATCCATCTCATTTAGCTGTTGAAGTTTTAGAATTACAAATCGATATTTTGTGTTTAGAAATCATCAAGCTTGCTTGCATTGTACTTATTACACCTTATAACATCAATCTCAGTCTTAAAATTGGATCCAAAATCCATCTTGGTCAAAGTTCTTAAATATCCTCAAAAGTCAAAAGTAGTTAAAATCTGTTTTTGAGCCAAAGCAAGGAATTTTCATGGCTTCATTTTGAGCCATTTTCGATGAAATTTGGCACTCTAAAAGTTCAACTGGTCTTTGTACTTATAAGCATTTTGTGGAATTTTGCCATTTATTTAAAAGCTTCAAATCAGCTCTTCTTTTAGGCAAAATGCCCCGCTCCATTGATCTGTTTGTTGTTTGAGCTTTTTCTCGAATTTGTGCAAGTTGCATGAGCTCATAAGAGCTTATCATAATCTGATTTTGGTACAATTGATCTCACCCAGGTCTACTTTAGTTTACAATTGGTAGTTTTCACTTTTAGCTTATTGTGTTGCTTATTTTTGTGCTTAAAGTAGCTAGCTCAGAATCTGTTTTCATACATAAGCTCATATCATCAAAACTGATCCAACTTGCATATCAGTAGTTATAACCTGTTGTTTTAAGTTGCATTAGAGTGATTTTAGCACATTAGAGCTTCTGTGTTTGTTTGGTGGCTTTTGGTACACTTTTGCTTATTCTAGTGCTTATTTCAATAAGCACTTGGTTAGCAGTTTCAAATTTCTCCACATAAGTGCCTGTTTTTCCAATTTTCTCAGATTCCTAATATAATTTTAGAGTTTTCTTGAAATTTTCAAATTTTTCTAAGCTTGTTTGCTATTTTTCTTAATTTAAATTAGTTTTTAAGCATTTTTAAATAGCATTTAATATAAAAAATTCAGAAAAGGTTCAAAAAAATAATTTTTCAATTTTATTAGGTTTAGATAAATATAAAAAGTAAAAAAAATAATTTTCCATATTTTTCATAATTTATTTTGTAATTTTAATAATTTAATTAGTTTTAATAGTTTAAAATTCCTAGAAAATAGAAAATAATCGAAAAATACAAAAATAGTTTTGAAAATTCTAGTTTGTTATTTTAGACTTTTCCATTTCATAATTTCATTTTCTAGCTTTGTTTCCTAATTTCTTGTATTTTGGTTAATTATTAAATAGTTAAAAATAGTTTTAATTAATAATAATTAGATAAATAGTTATAAAAATAATTTTCTTTTCTAAATATTTTCTTTTATCATTAGGATTGTAAAAATATCATTTTCATATTTTTAGGGTTAATATTGTGTAAGTTTCACTTTTTAATTTATACGTCGCGTAGATTTTAATTTCGGTTTATAAAAACATAAAAACAAAACATCATTTTAAATATAGTGATAGCGTTTATTTAATAGATTTTATCTTTTAATTTCCTTTAATTTGCATTTAAGCCATTGTAATTTGTTGGCTTTTCACCTGTAGTTATAATATCAATCAAATCCTTTTTCCGTTCAAACTCCTCGATCACTAAACGTTTGATAATCCATTGCATAGCTCATTTGGGACATAACGACCGGGAGACTCTATACTCCTCGGATCTTCATTGAGTACGTGCCTAGGCGGTTTTAAGCTCCTTACGATCCGCCATTCACAAGTGGCGAGCTTGTGTGAAAGTTTGGTACTTGTTTGCACGCACCAATACCTTAAATTGAGAGAAAAAGATAAGTACCTTAAATTAAAATTAGACATAAGTTTGATACCCTTTTATGCGATTTACCCTACATTATAATGTTCTAACATTGTGACACTTGTCCACGAGTTAGACATTGATTAATAGACATATGTATGCACAAATTAATTTTTATGTAATCGATGAAGTAACTTGGTGTTGCGAAACATTAAATCGATGCCGTTCAAGATTTGAAACAATCGACCTAATGTCATTCAAAATATAACTAGAACACATACCAAGTATTCGGAGGTAAGACGGTCCTAATCGATCTAAACAGTTTCTTAGACTCCAAAATTAGCTAATTCGATTACGGGTTGCAACGCAACATAATATATAAGAATTTAACCTTGATGAGATATGTGAAGGCACGTATTTTAATACCGAAAAATTCGGTTCTGGGTTGAAACGCTTGAGATAAGAGCTTCCTTCTTATGTTAAGGGATGAGTAGACAACCCCGCACTTCCAACTCCCTCATAGGGTCCACGACCCTAATATTAGCTGCAAACACAATATTTCCAAAGAAATGAGAAAATAAATAAATAAATAAAGGTTAATTGGCTAATGGTCGTAATGCAAAACATACGTGATTGATTGATCTCCACCGTAAGGAAGTGGATGTTTTTCTTCCACCATGTGGAGGAGAGGCCATTGAAAGACGTTCAGATAAATCATCAGAAACTTAATAGAAATCAGAATCAAAATTACATTTTGAGCAAATTGTTTATTACAATTAAAGAGATGAATGTGTAAAATAAGCATCGAACCTCTTGTTGTCCCTGGTTATCAAAGGTAAAAAACCTATTGTAATTGATTAAATTATCTGACATGAAGGTAAATTAGGTGACTAGATTAAGCGGGATTAAATCATCTGACGTAGGTTTGGTTCTACCTTGTGAAAGAACCCGTATTTAGCTTTGTACGGATAAATTATAAGTGACATTGTGAAGGCTTATCCGCCAAGATAATGAGCTTGTGGTGCGTAGTGTTCTGAACTCTCGAGTTGGATACTCGGGGAGTGGAGTAAGGCAAGGAAGGTGACCTTGTAGTTGAACCACTATAAATACTTGTGTTATGGTTGTGTCTTTCTTTCTCTATCTCGTAATATTTTTTATTCACATCTAACTATGAATATCCACACACATCAAAATAGATTGATATAAGTCGATCTAAAAGTCTTAAAACGAAGTTTTAATCAGTAAACTATTCAACCCCTCCTTCTAGTTTTCTACATATATATTTGCATTGTTTTCATAATTCGCAACTTTTGGGAAGCATACCCTAGCGGATTTTAAATGAAATTATCTCTAGTTTTATGCATTGTAAACCTTACTTAACATAAAGATAAGTTGTCCCTTTAATCATCGAGTCATGTAATGCTTGTTTCCTTCAATTATATGTTTGCTACATCTTTGATTGCTATGCTAGGTTAAACCACTTGGTATCTATCTAGGACTGCATGAAACTTGTTATTTTAATTCTTACTTATTGATCCTTAGATTGATCATATGATTACTACGGTTAAGAACTGGTTAGGGAATTCATCCTAACTTTAACGTTAACGAAAGTAACTAACTAGATAATTGAGCTAAGATCCATAAAACTTAGTTTAACTATTTTATGTGCAACCATCGATCTGGACCGTTGGGTTGAATTGTGAGATCATTTAGTTAGCAATTGGATATTTAATGCGTCTTTGGATAGTTAATTGTGTACAATCACATCTGCACGTGGGTCACACAAGACTTTTATTGCATAGGATTGTGGCTAACCCCACATAATTGGTAATTAGGAAATATCAAACATTTGATTAATCAAAGCATGACAAATCAATAGGTAGAATCAAATCACTAGCAAGAAGTAGTGCACCCTAGATAAATAAGTAGCCCATAAGTTCGCACCAAAAATTGCTTTTCTTTGCAATTTAAGTTAATATTAGTTTTAAAATCAAATCTAATATTTTACTTGCTTTTAATTCTAAGTTACAATACTATATACTAAAAATACAAAGATACATTTGGAATATCTAAATAAAGATATATTCGGTAAATCCATATAAAGATAAGTTTATGTTATTATAAAGTGTATAAATTGGCTAGACCATGTAGATTTGGATAGAGATCTCACTTCGATCTACTTGAAAACCTTATTTGTTATACTCTCTTTGGTTAAGCATGTTACAAAGTAGATGCAAAACCTGTGACTTTGCGATGGGTCGAACTCCTTCCCGCCTAACCAGATTTTGATGTTCGGAAGTGAATATCTATGGGTTGAAAAAACATGCCAACTAATGAGCAACATCCTACGGCGTGAGGTGATCGAGACTTAAATAAAAGAGACGTGAACAAGAATTCTTTTGTGCATAAGTGAATATAAAAAAACATCAAGAAACATTTAGTTGAAGAAATATTTGCTTATAAATACGAAGAGAGAAGAAAGAATCATAGCTATATTTATAGCACGACTCAAGATTTCTTTTGAGAATGTAATAAATCATGTCTCGAATCTTTTAGGAAAGTCAAATCATATCGCAACTATCGTGAGTCATATGTTGTTATATCGCATTTTATCGATTATTATCTAAATTTATCATTTTCATATTGTGTGTCATCGTTAAAACTATAGCGATAGTTTTGAGGAAGATTTTGACAGCTTTACATTTTCGATGTATGATATGGACGGAGAAAATGTACTCTTAATACTTTTATTTTAGAGCATGTGAAATTGATTCTACCTATTGATTTGTCATGCTTTGATTAATCGCTATAGTGAAACTGTCAAGATCTTCCTCATCTCACGCTACGCTAAGGTAACGTCACGAAATAAACCAAGGCGTCGACTCTAAGCATGGCATGATATGAGGCGGGAAAAGGCGTGTGGCATGACGAGTTTTTTTTATTCAACGTCCGATAAGAAAAATGAAGAATATTAAATGTAAGGATAGTTTTTTAATCTTATTTATTATGTACAACGTTTTTTGTAAACTCGATATATATGAAATATGATATAAATATATTAATATTTTCATATTTTATGCCGCCTTATGTTACGCCTTAAAAACGCAAAGTCTTCGCCTTGGCCGCTAAAGCTTGAGGCTTGGTCATGCCGCCACGTAAGGCTGGCAATTTTGACACGAAACCTGTTAACACGACACGACACGACATGGTCTTAACAGTTCGTGTTTGACCTTTAACGAGTTTCGTGTCTTAACAGTGTCGACCTATTAAGACTCATTGTGTCTTAATAGTCGACCTGTAGTACCGTTAAAATTAAAATACCCTACTCATTTATAAATCCGCCTCCCCATCTCTCTTGGTTGCTTTCTAAACAGTTAACTCATATAAAAATAAGAAAAGGAGAAAACTCTCTCTTCCTCTTAACTCCATAGCCACCGCGGCTTCAACCACCCACCACCACTCCACCGCCTGGTCATCTCACCTCACCACCCTTACCAAAAACCCTCTCCTTCTCCTCTTTCCGATCCCATACATCACGCGCCCTACGCCCGCCCGCTCGATCCTTGAAAATCGATGCGGAACCATAGACGAGGTAAACATGTCCTTATAAAGTTACTTGTATTGACACAAATGTGCCACAATTACAACATAAGGCATATGGGTTTCTCGCTGAGATTTTCATATGCTTTGTCAAGTAAAATAACTAACTTTGATCTTGTTAAATTTGTGATTTGTTTATATGATAATCTAAGAATCAAGTAGATACGAAGCAGATAGATATATAATTTGTTATTTGTTTATATTATAATATATAATCTAAGAATCAAGTAGATAAAATGATAGATACTGAAGCAGCTTAAATTTGTGATTTGTTTATATGATAATATATAATTTTTAATGTAATATAATTGAAAAGGTTTATGACTAAGAACACAATTTGGATGACTTTGAACCTTTTCCTTATATGAAACTTTTTAACCCTATGACCGCTACTCTTGTTGGTTATTTGTTGTAATGATTGAATGTCTCGATGTTGTAGATGGATTACGAATGTCTCGAAATTGACCCACAAAATAATGAGTTTACACAACTGATGAGGTCGAGTCCGTGGAAAGGATGTAGGAGCCAAGAGAAAACGTAAGGATCGATCTATTTGTTGGAATTTCTTTGACAAAGATGAGAAAGGCGCATAAAAGCGGCAACAAAGTGCCATGTAAGTGCAAAAGTGTGGTAATATTTTCTTGTATGATAGTATTCAAGGAACGGGTAATCTTAAGCGACACATGGAGAAATGTTGTTGTAAAATTATCATGATGTTGGTCAAATGCTATTTAATAGTGACATGGCATTACGGTCATCTAGATTTGATCAAAATATCTTCGCGATTTGCTTGTAGTCTACTATTAGGCATGAATTGCCTTTGTCATTTGTTGATTATAAGGGTATTAGGGATGTATTTACATACTTGCAACCCGAAGCAAGTGTGATTACTAGGAATACTTTAAAAGGCGATTTGTTTAAATTGTATAAGAAAGAAAAGGAAAACATTAAAAGCATGCTTATGGAATCACCGGGAAGTTAGGTTTAACTTCGGATTTGTGGTCTTCTATTACTACCGATGGTTATTTGGCCATTCTGATGCATTTTATTGACAAGGAATGGGTTTTGCAAAGAGAGTCTTATCTTTTCTTTCATGCCACCACCTCATTCCGGTGTTGCTTTAAATGCAAAGTGTTTCGATTCTAGAAGAATGGGGCATAGAAAAAAGGTATTTTGTATAACTTTGGATAATGCATCTTCTAATGACCGTTTGTTGAGCTTTTACGTGAGCAACTAGATACAAAATCACCACTCGTTTCTAAGGGTAGTTTTTCATATGAGATGTTGTGCACATATTTTAAACTTGATTGTGCAAGAGGGCTCAAAGAAATTGATGAAGCGGTTTTCAAGGTTAGAGAGTGTCAAATATGTTAAAGGATCACATTCACAAGTAAGGAAGCAAAGTTTTAGGCTGTGTTAAGTTACTTTCTTTAAGTTCAAAAAGGGTTAAGGCAAGATTGTCCTACTATGTGGAATTCTACTTTCCTAATGCTTGATAGTGCCATTTATTACCGAAAGGCATTTGCCCATTTAAAAATAAGTGATTCTAATTATAAGAGTTGTCCAAGTGCTTCGGTGGGATATCATTGAAAAGATTTGTGTTTTCCTTGGGTGTTTTATGATGTGACTAATGTTTTCTGGGATCCAAATATCTTCACTGCAAACTTGTACTATCCTCACGTTTTTATGGCTTATCTTACTTTGCATGAGAGTATGAGTTCAAGTGATGAGTATATGAAAGATATGGGGAAGTCTATGATGGACAAATTTCAGAAGTATTGGTCTGATTTTAATCTCACTTTAGCCATAGCCGTGGTGTTTGATCCAAGATACAAGTTGCACTTTATTGAATGGAGTTACAAAAAGATTTATGGAGACGACAACCCTCAATATGATGATGTTGATGGGTTATTGAAGACCACTTTTAATGAATATGCTTGTGATGTTTCCTTTACAACTTCAAATCAGGCAACTACTTCAAGTGTTCGTAAAGTTGGTGAAGAAACAAGTGATGATACAAGACGTCTCTTTGGAGTTAGAGCAAAACTTCTGGTAATTTATTTGTTTGTAAAAACAGTTTTATCTTTCTTAATTTCCACTACAATTTTGCTTAGGCTTTACTGATGCAAATTTCTAATCATTGAATTACTAATTTTGTATTATTACTTTATAGGATTTTGATGAGTTTCAAAGCAATGAATCTACAACCAACAAAAAGTCAGAATTGCAATTGTATTTGGATGAGCCAAGAATGGAAAGGACATTGGAACTAAATGTGTTGGCTTTCTGGAAATCCAATGAGTTTAGATATCCCATACTTGCTAGGATGGCTCGAGACTTTGACAATTCCAATATCTCTTTGTTGCATCGAGTCTACATTTAGTGCTAGCGGAAGAGTATTAGATCAACATCAAGTTCACTTAGTAAAGAAACTCTTGAGGCCCTTATTTGCACAAAAGATTGGTTGTTTGCGAGTTCAATGAAGTCCCTCTTGAAGAGCTCATGAAGATATAATGTCGATGTCGCGATGGTGGTCTGAATCGGTGCTTCAAACTCACCAACAATCCCGATTCCCGAACACTTAAAGATTTGTGAACTTTTGTAATGTTAAGGTTTATTATCATTATGTATTAGTTAAGACTTAAGATTTGTGAAATTGTGATGTGATAATGTTTTATATGTTTCGTGGGTCTATAGTTCTTTCTACGCATTTAAGTGTTAACGCGTTCTTAACAGTCTTTAACAGTTAACCTGCTTATTTTAAATGTCGTGTTCGTGTTTGAGAAAATGACACGATAAGCTAACAGTCGTGTTCGTGTTTGACCTTATGCGTTCGTGTCTTATGAGTTCGTGTCTTAACAGAGTTCGTGTGACTGTTATGCCACTCTACCGCCACGCCACGCCGCTATTTATAACCTTGCTTTTCACATATATCTTGAGGATGGAACCAGGGGTTCCATGGTCTGGGGGCCATGGATTTTTCGATGTAATGTTAATTTTTGAATAACATTAGTTTTCATAATCGATCTTAAATACATCCGTCCATCAAAATGTGTTTTATATTACTGTTCCAAAAATTTGTCAGACTAGATCATATACAGTCCTGGTTTCGTCCCGGTATATAAGCCCTTTAGCAATGGTGGGAACAAAGTTATATATATCAAGTGGACATGAGCTTCTGTCTATAATGACTATGCATGGCTACTAGACAGCACGCTAATACAGGGAATTGATATTGATGGTCCTGTCTATGGAGCCACTTTCGTGCAGCCACAAGTGCATGGTGGGAACCTACAAATGGCAACTGATCGATTAGCATTCACGGTGGTCCAGCCACATGGTTAACAATTGGGAACAGGTTGACGTCGATGGTTACAAAGACTTGAGATATATGCATAATTGCGTTAATTGATGCTTCAATGTTAGGTTTGGATCAGGCTGTACACACAATATGATTTGGACACGAAATTATTTTGTTCTCGATCTTATCAACTATAATTTGATATGACCCTCGTTAAAAAAATGAAACTGTGTTATGTAAAAATCGGTTTTAGGCTTTTTAGCTACTATTAGTTGAGGTTAATCCCCATAATCATTCATTAAGCAATAAACGAATATAAATACATGAAACATTCGGATATCTACTGGGCCAAAGGCCTGTACATATAAAAATATGGGCCTAATAATATATCATGCTAATGCTCCTCGGAGCGAAACTCAAGAAACAATGCAACAGGTAGACCTTTAGTGAATATATCGGCGTACTGAAAACGCGAAGCCATATGAAGAACACGCACCTGGCCTGTGCAACAAAGTCATGGACAAAATGTATATTGATCTCGATGTATTTAGTACACTGGTGCTAAACAGAATTCGCATACATGTACACGACACTCACATTATTACAATAAACAAAAGTAGCTGTAAATAACGGTATCTTACTATCCATTTGATTATAGCACGTGTAAAAAAGGATAAGTGATGAGATGAAAAGAAATAATAAGTAGAATCAACTTGTCATATTTTTAGGTAGTAATTAAAAGGATAAGTAACAAGAAATTATAAGTTCTTATTTGAACCCGAAATCAAAAGGTGCAAAACTCAATCAAATTCAAGATGAAATTATTTGGAATAACAAGGAAAAAGTTTGCAAGTAGATGCTATGACATAAATACCTTCATTAATTATTTGGCCCACATTCTCGTTGGCTCTAGGTCGGATAACATTATCCATACAAAAGTATTGATATTATGCGAATAATTCGTATATATTTACTTACATCATAATTATTTGTGGTCTACAAATACACACTTATATACATAGAAATATAGAATCCATCAATCCAGGAGCAGGAAACCAGCCAAAATGGCAGCTTCTTCAGTGGCACTTTTAGTTTTCTTCTGTATCCTTTTCCACATATTCATCTCCATTTCTGAAGCCATTATTCCACCTTCATGAAACCTTCAACATAATCATGGAGACAAGACGTAATACAGCTTTGTTTGTCAGGATCAGAGGTGTTGAAAAGCCTGTGATTTGTGATCATTGGATATGTTAGTGTCAGATTCTTTGTAAGTTGTTTTTATTGATGTAAACAGTGACAAGAGTCGGGAAACTCGACTCTTTTGTTTGAAATGCAAATTGCATTGTGTTTTTAGAAGATAGAATTTACAGAATATCTCATGTGATGTATCTGGAGTGTTATCAAATTATTTCATTGAAGTATAAGCCTGTTGCATTTAGCTCTTATATATTGGGTAAATCTGTATACATTAAGCATTCATCAAGCAAGCTTGAATTGACGTAACATGAGACCTATTGGTCTGAGAGCAAGCTTGAATTGATGTAACATGAGACCTAGTGGTCCGAAAGCATCGTGTAGAGCAGCAAATGTGATATCGGAGTATATTCTTTTTCTCTATGCCCCATAGTGGATACAAAAAGAAGTTCCAAACTGGAACCTTCCTTTCAGACAGGAACTAGCTTGTCCAGGGTATATCATGAAGTTACAAACACATTGTTGCAACTTGCAACCATTAACAACTACCAGTGTGTGACAAAATAACCAGTCAATCTTAATTAAGCAACCATTATATCTAAAGGGAGTTGATACTCTCTTTGTATCAAAAAATGTGGTGGGGGTATCAACTCCCATATCTAAAGGACTTGCAAACAGATCACTCTCTTTTTTCATATAACAAGTCCCGATATAATGTCGTCTAAAGTACATTCAGACATTCAAAGCCTTCTACATTGCTGTCCATATCATTTAGTATGACAGAATTTCCGAACATACATATATTGACAAATAATTTATTTTGCCTGCGGGGAGTTTCCAATCACACAAACACATAACGTCACTATTATTAGTACGGAGGCTTATTTATGGTTCTATCTTCTTGTTGCTGGCCCATCGACCCATCATGAATATTTGATAACTGGAACATGAAAGTGTATGTACTGTTTTTAACAGATTATATACGTGTGTACAAAATGACAAATCCATGTTAGAAGTTGGTTTACTTGTTAGTTTGTTCTGTCTTAGCGTAATAACGTCTTTGGTCAAGATCATGTAGCTCAAGGAGTTCCATCAAAGACTGTCTGAATGCATACAAGTATAAGATAGTCTCAATTTCAGTCAACTTCTACACCTACGGAGACGTAGCTTGAGGTAGGGGTGAGCGCGGTTCCGGAACCGCAAAGAACCGACCCGGAACCGAGAGAACCGAGAGCCGCAAAATACATATATTAGGAACCGAGAATTGGACCGAAGAGTGTGTTTCGGTTCCGGTTCGATTCTCGGGTCCGATTCAGGTACTTCGGTTCTACCCGATTGGAACCGTATTTTTTTATATGTTTTTATGTTTGCACTCATTTACGTCTAAAGCGTAAATAATATTGAACGATTAAAGTATATAAGCGAATATATTTTGAAAAATACGTCGTCGCTAAATGCCTTTAACCCATTTACGAATGATAAATTTATTTGTGCCACTAGAAATAGCTCTGTTTGCGAGTGTTTACAAAAAAGAACACAGGAGTTTTCATATACCCTCAACATGCCTTTAACTAATAAAAATGCCTTTAACTAATAAACGCTCTATATTCTTATTTATAATATGTTTTCCAGTAAAAAAATGTTTAACATAATATTTATGTTTGTTTTTTATATACATTACCTAAATCGGAACTTATTTCATGGCCAGAAAATAACACGATGTTCATGAACAGTAAACATCATTATCTTATATATATTTACTATTTTACATACGTAATTAGTTATGTATATTTTTTTATATACATTACCTAAAGGAGAACTATATTTCATGCCAGAAAATAACACAGATATTTGGTCATGAGATGCCCACTATTCATCGCTAAAGAAAAGAAGTATAAAGAAACAAGAACCAGTACCTTTCTGCAAAGATCAGACCATGAAAATGCCCAAGTGTGTTTCAGCAAAAATCCTCCAAAATTGATTCCAAAGTAGGTTATCCTTCATCTGAGATACGCCTGTTATCACAAGGTGACACCGACACAAAAAAAGTATCATGATTAAGAACATTGCAGTGTAGTTCGAAATTGTTGGCAGATTGTACACAGAATTTGCAAAGAAAACTCCTTGTGCCCTGCCCCCGGAATCCCATTTAAGACATGGTATACTAAAGGATAATCCTTATTATGGGAGATGGGAAAAGTGGAAAACACTTTATAAAGGTGGAATCTGTCATTAACTTTAGCTTAATAAAAGGGGTACCACCGTACCAACAAAAACAATGATAAGTGGTTGGTTATTTTTATTCTCGTTGGCCCACCTAACAATGATGCAACCGGAGGGATCGCGTAAAAAACCCTCATTTGCAAAAAGGGGTAGAAAGGAAGGAAAGGTTGCCAGGTGTAATTGATGAAGTTTAAGAAAAAAGAAAAATAACGACAAAAATTAAATTGTCCAGAGTTAAATATGGTCGCAACAAAATTATTAAAATCCCTTAATCAAAAACTTTTTTATAAGTTAATCAAAAACTTTGTTCATCATTTTTTTTATAAGTTTTTAAATACTTTCAGAGCTTATTAATCCCCAACAACCCCTTGTAAAAAATTGGAAATTTATCAACAACCTATTTTTTCGAAAATCCTTTCTAGGCTTTTTAGGAAATGGGGCCTTTTTATATGTTCCTCTCCCTTATGCACTTACACCCAAAAAACTATCAATAGATGCCCCCATGAACGCCAAAAGCTTGTCTAATTAATATGATCACTGTACTTGACTACTTTCTAACCCTGTTTCAAGCAGTACATGCCGAGAACATGGTGGACAAATACATGATTTAAGGGTTTGCCTAATAAGACTTTGAAAAAGCCTCAGAGCTAGACATGGTAAAGATGAGATATTTGGATGATAGCAGTTGGCTATGGGCTGTGGGCTGTGGGCTGTGGGCTGTGGCTGTACATTAGTATGGGTTTACTTCAATAATATTCATGCAAACAACAGAATATGAAAAGATAAAAGTAAATGAAAGAAAAGGTCAGTGGAAAGGGCACCTTTCAGAATTTCTGTTGTTGAGGCCCAATACAGGAGTGCTGTTTTTGCCTCGAGCTTCACCATCTGAGAAGTGAAATACAAATGTCAAACATGGAAGGAGCAGCATGCAGACTATGATAATGATACATAAGGAAATGACAGATGGCATGTATTTCAAGTTCATGTTAATAGTATTCTGGGAACAGCATAAACAATCAAAGTACCATTTTGGAGTTTAAAAAAAAATGGTTATCCAACTGACAAACACCAGACAAAGCAGGCTTTCCTAGAAAACACAGTTAAACTAGCCAAGACCTAATATAAAGTTGTAAGACCACAGAATATTGTATATATATACTCACCAAATGAAGCTTGTTTAACTACGTTTATGCAGTTAAAACCTAGATCTGCTACGTTTTAACTACATTAAGCTGCATGTTTAACCTAATTATCAAACTTACACACTTCTTCCATTCTAAATCACAGAAAACTCGCCAAACTAAATCAATAAACTTCTATTAGTGTATATCATAGACTGCTTATTATCCACTTCTCTCACTATAGCTATGATTACCGGAAGTCTTTATAAATATCAATATAATGATCACAACTTCCAGCTTTTACACTTTCTATGGATAGGGCACTCCAAATGTTGCCACCATATGAAGCAAGACAATCATAGCAACTAAAATATATTAGTAATAAATTTAATAGTAATTCAACTCCTCTTTCCTGTTTTAAAGGATATTGGTAATTATTTAGAGTTAAATATGGTCATATTAAACAAAACAGCAGACACAAAAGACTAAGATACAGCTTTGCATCTTATATACACATAAACAGATACTGAATCAGCATTCTTTAAGTCAGATATGATAATCCAAGAAACAGATATCTAGTTAACCAACAAGCTTAAGATTCAAACTTCTACATCTCGTAAATTATATCCTAACCACAACTTGACTCCCTTTTATATCAAGAAGCTACCAACTACTAAGCGGAAACTACAAATTCTAACTAGATATTGAAAAAAACGAAAATCTAAAATACCCACATAAGGATTTAAGTCACTTATTTGAGTAGTAGCTGTTCATATTAACCTTATTAACAGGCACCGGACAAACCCTCAACCCTCTTCATAAAAATAATCACACTTTTTTTATTAAAAAAAAAGGGCTACACTCCCTAATAAGCAGGCAACCCTATACAGATAAGGAAAAAAATAGTGAAGCCAATCAGGGGAAAAAAGTAAACTACGGTACTTATAATTCCTCACTCACTCCCGCGGCAGCTTCTAATTAACAATGGCCAGATCACATACTAGTCTAAATATTTCATCTCTCATTCCTATGAACCCAAATTATTTCATCACATGAGATGAAATGAGTACATCGCAAGTGGATTTTGAGTAGGTAACCACTATAGAAAGAAAAAAAACACCAAATTGCTCACAAATTTTTCATCACTTACTTGATAGTGAAACACATGCACCTCCGCCCCTTCAAATCTTCTAGCAAGCCGCAGTACAGCACATCTTATGCAATCAACAATGTCCCTTGAGACCTTGAGATTCGACTGTTTTATTGCAAATAGCTAATACTACTACCATTTATACGAGAAGCTTGCTTACTATAACCACATCCCACAATACCATACACGAAAAAGTAGCAATTTCCCTCTATTAGAGATATGTAGCAAATTTAGTGATTTTTTTTAAACATTAAATGCTAATAAAAATATTGAACATTTGGACAAGAAGTGCTCCGGGCCAACCCCTTTTGACCCGTACATTATTCGCTTGCCCCGACTCAAGTTGACCAGTTACCCAATCTGTATGACCTGCCCAATTCACCTACATTCAAGTTTTGCACGCATACATTTGTGCAAACCAAATTCGACATTCCGAGCACTTTCAATAACTTAAAAGGCTATGACCAACTACGGCTAATTTAAGTGCTAACCAGCCTGTCACCCTTTTCATCGCATATGAGCAACATGAACCAATATCAACAAAAAAGCATAGAAAATGAGAAATGCAGAAGATGGGTAAAGCGGCCGAAGAAACAGCACAATCAATAGATCTTATAGAGGAATAAAAACAGCAACAAGTTACCGGACAGAGGAAACAGCACCATTGATATATCTCATGAAGCACCATTAAAATATCTATGTATATCAAAAGACATACATAAAATAAAAAACACTAATTTGGCTTAATAGAGAACACACATGACAAGATAAAAGAATATATGTTGTTTTCATAAGAAAAAAGAAACTGCTCAAGGACTGGAAATTGTTGTATACTGGAAATCAGCAGCAACAAATAGACACATTACCAAAACAGAAGAGAGCCTAATCTTGCACATAAGCAGTAATGGAGAAAAACTGTGGAGACATGGGCATGCAGTGAATTAGTAAACGCAACTACACGTCTACACCCAACCACGAGCAACTTGGAGAAAGATTCCTTCCTCCCATACACAGGATAATATCAGACCAAGCATGTAGTTCGCTCAAATATTAGTAATAAATCTTAAGAGTCACCAGAAAAGTGACAAAAAGGGGCATATTGTGGGTCAAGATAGCAATATGTTCTGTATATACGACAGATTAACATTAGGCAGATAAGTAAACTCTATTTTGGGAACTTGCTAGAATCTTCAATTTCCTTGACACATCCAAGTGGACTTTGTTGTGGGGTGGCTAAATGTATACTCGAAAAACAAGAACACAAAATAACCTTCATAAGAACTCCCTATCCAAGATTCCAAGCAAAGATTGTGACCAACTCTCTAAACAAAGCTGAATTTTAAAAAAAGTGTAACTCCATTGTGTAATAACATAGGTCAAGTTGGCGATAAAAGGTTTAGGTGCAGATGATTCTCAAAGACTGCTCACAAAAACGATGATGTACTTATAAGCAAAAAATGTTATATGCTTCATTCACAAAAGAATCAGCAAACTATATCAAATAAACAGAATATGATGCATTACAATGTAAAAGAAGCTCCCAAAAAACAAATAGGGACATCTTCAAACCAATTTCAGGCTTTAGCTTGACGAAAGCAACACCAAGTTGCTAAAGCAATTTCACCAGGTTAGCCAAAAGGATGACAAAATGCAACAAATTCAAGATTCTGGCAGCAATTGTGATATATTAGATGAGAGAAAATCGAAATCAAGATGACCAATACAACCAAATTTGGTCAGGGATTGATGGTGCTAGCTAGCACATATATAACCAAATTTAGTTGGGTTGTAGAGAGACGATTGCTAGACTTCTTAATAACAGCCAACAGATATTAATTTTGGTAGCATGAATTATAAATTAGAAACAATGTACCCAACACTTGGTCGTATTTGGTTATCGCAGAAGCAAGAGTCGCCGCCATATATAGGACAAAAAAAGGGAAAATACACATCAAGGTCAGCAAGGTCGCTCTTAAATCATTAGTAAGATCCTAAACGGTAACAAGTCTTATGGTTCATTTGTAATAGATATAGTGCTTAACAGATATAGCATAAGCATGCTAACTAGTAAGTATACAAGAGACTAACATGTTAAGGTATAGAAGTAAATAGACTGTTCTATTACATCACACGATCATAGCTCATCAGGTGTAAAAAAAACAAAAATCCATATCTTAAATCTCGTATTACCCAAAAAACATGATGAATGGATCATCAACAGCAGAAGTTAGCTGATAACATACTATCATATAGCCCATAGCGTGACCTTATAGTCATCAAACCTAAGAGATTTCTCAACCCCCAAATTTGACAAGAGTCCCGCGATTTGACATACTTAACTCTTAACAGTACGTTGTCATTTCTAGGCTCAGTTGCAACTTGAATATTGATCTTCCAGGGATACATAGTGGTGGCAATTAACTCAATCAGCTTAGTGACACTAATTCACCTCAAATAAGTTAAGAGCCAATAATATCATCTGACAGTTATAGTCACCAACACCTTTCTGTATTTCCAGGTGCATTTAGGGGTTTAGAAACCATACTAGCAAATAAATATACTGTAGAAGCTAAATATGTAGTAATGACACCAGCAGACCAGCTGAACAAAGCACATTGTTAATAACCGATTACAAAACCAACATTTTGCACATCTAACTTTCACTAATGAAATTAGTCAATTCGAGAAAAATATTTCCACATGAAAATGACAAACATATGTTAAATGAGACACAAAACATACATTAATATAAAAGCCAACTCTGAGTTCAAATTAACTGCTAGCATTTGCTCAGGAACAACAATATCCATAATAGCAGGCATATCATAAAAAAGGGTCTCTTGTGAGATAACATTTCAAACAAACCTAAACATCAATTCAAAGTACCATAGCTCCGCCAAGCAATCTATGAGACCGCAGCCTAGCACGAGATAGTCTATCTGTGTCCCTGGGCCCGTTGCATATCATACGTGCCCCAAGATCCAGGTCCAGGCACATACTGAGGATAAGCTTCCACACCAGGCTGCACCTGATATTTTTAACCAACAGTAAAAAAGTGAGCCCCAAAAAGATTGAAGATTTTTAAGAGCAGCTTCTATGATTAAATTAAAAAAGCAGAAGGCAACAGCAAGGAGATAAGTGAGAGTGAGGATGTTTTAGACACTACACCACAAAGAAAGAAAGAAAAATTACGAGATGACTTACAGGATTTATTTGATTCGTAGAGCTCATGCCATAATTTGCAGGGTAAGGATTCCCTGCATAGTTGGCTTCAGGGTAAGGGTTCCCTGCATAGTTAGCTTCAGGATTGCCATAATTTGGGTTATAGCCTGTACACGAAGTCCCAAGAAAAACAGTTCAAATGTAAAACTAGAGTGTTAACGAGAGTATGGATTCTGCATAAAAGGTTCAATGAACTTTGACAAGCCAACATGACAAGGTAACTAAATTTTCAGATTAAACACTAATATATTAAGCTTCCAACCATAAGAATCATACTGAATCCTATGCAAAAGAATATAGCTATAATAAGGTATGAGAGTTTAGCTTGACCCCGAAATACACAAAAAACGAAAACGTATTTTTATTCATGGGTCATAATTCACAATGTGTCTCCACTTTCTATTATTCTATGTTGGCCTTAGTTTACAAGGCAAGTCAAGAGAACTATAAACGATACTAAACCACAACTAACTGCATACCTGGATTTGGATTCGCTGTTGCTGCAGTCGCGCGAGCCCTTTTTTCAGCATTAGCCATCTCAGCACGCAACTTTTCCAGCTCTCGAGCCATAGTGAGTAAATTCTTTTCCATCACTTGACCATGCTCGTAGTTCTCTGCATGCCCCTTCTTCTCCTGTTCAATTGCAGCCCTGAAGAAGTGAACATTATGTGAAAACGCATTTTTTAGTGAAGAAATCAGCTTATCAAATACATTTCGAGGCAAAAAAACTGAAAACAGATGACTTCTTTCTTTCATTTGATTGTGACAGTTCTATTTCTATCAATCTGAACAGGCTACAAATTTTGAAAAAGAAAAAACAAAAAGTTCAAAATCCACACATATTAATTCTTGTCACATATTACAATAAGATTACTTCGTACATGTTATGCAAGAACACACTTATCCATACATCATGCACTACTGCTTAAAAAACATAGGGGGAAAAAACAAAAACACACACTCACACCCATGAATCATGATTGCCATGGACTTACATTTGAGGCACATGCTATTAAAAAGCAGATAAGAGACAACATTTTTAGCTTTATAATATCATATAGAACAGCCATCAGTTATAGAATGGCGTGAATGTGGACTATACCTCGCGCGCTGCAATTCCTGTCTCAGCCCTCCAATTTCCGACTTCAGTGCCGGAACTTGCTGCAAATCCACATTAGCTCTGCCAAGATCTTGAGTCATAGCCTGCACCTGAGCAGTAAGTTTCTGACGTGTAGCCGTCAACTCCTTAACATCAGCATGCACTTGCATAAGCTCTGCTCGCATGCCTTCAACTCCATGCAAATCATGTTCCATTTTTGCCGACTTCTCATACAACTCCCTCAATTGCATATCCTTCTCCATTATGAAATTCCGAGCAAAATGATCCGTTTGTTGAAGCTCATGTTGCGCAGCTTCCAATTCCTGCTTGAGTGCAACATGGGTCGCAGCTAACCGCTGGTTGTCAACCAATAACGCCTGAATATCCTGATGTTGAGCTGCTAACCGCTCCTCGAAAATACCAGGATGAGGTGGGATTTGTCTGTGATGAGCCATCTGAAACTGCGCTTCACGCATCTCTTCAAGCAAAGCGGGATGAGGCATCGGACCTAAATTCCTACCAAACGGAGGCTCGTGAATAGGCGGCATTCCACCGTGTGGTCCACCTTTCATCGGAAGCGGAGGTCCACGATTCCTCCCAGACATCTTTCTTAAATAAGCTCAACAAACGAAATACCTTAACTCCTTCGACTTTATATCAAAATCTACTTTACAACCGCACCTAAAAAATAAAAATAAACCTAATCAACAAGTTATCGCAAAAAGAATAATTCACAAACTACTTCAACATCATAACATTTCAACTAATTCAACATTTTCATTAATAATTTCTCAAAAAGGATACAAAAAAATTGTAGAACTGATAAATACTAACAAATTTGCTTTAAATTCGTGATTGTTAGATTAGTTTAAACAATAACAATCGGAATAGCAACGATCAATGAATATAAGCCCTAATTTGACAATAGATTAAGTTCCCGTTGTTATTAAAAATTAGGTTAAATTAAATTAACCTGAGGGGATTCGAGTCTTTCGTCTTCGATGACGAATGAAGAGGTTGCGGGTATTTTTAGTCCGGGCCTTTTACCCGACCCGGTTTTTATGTTTTGGGTTTTAATGTTTTATAATGATTGCGTAAACAAGCCAAGTCTAATTGAGCTTCGGGTTTTTTTTTTTTTTATTCGAATTCGGCTTGTTAAAACTCGAACTTGAGTTGGGCAATGCTCGTTTTTATGATGAGCTTAAGACATACAAAGCCCACACAAGTCGAGCTAAGGCTTGTTAAACTCTCTCTGATGGAGCTAACTTCGTTTTGTAGGTGGCTTTTGTTTTTTAAAATGATCAATTTTTTATTTTATTTTTATTTGAAAATTTTATATATACTCAAATATGCTTTAAAAACATTATACATATTCATTCAATGATTGCATTTTTTATATATATTAAATTAATCATGAAAATATGAAATTAAATCCTGATTGAAAAAACATTTATTTTCATTTTGTTTGTAAACGGGAAGAGGAAATTAAAAAAAATAATAAAAAATGTGTGATTTTTCTTCTTATGTTTGCAAGCGAAAAGAAAAAATGAAATAAATTTGTTTATCACTTCTTACAATTTTATAGATTATTTTTTTGTCTGATTATCACTTCTTGTATCTTAAAAACTTCATATCCACCTCTTCTCTCTTATACATTGTTTTGCAAATCAGACATAAAACATTTGAAAAAACAAACGCAACTTAAAATAGCATATGATGCTCATGTAGGGTCTATATCGTTTACGCTCACCTTGTTCCGAGCTTTTAACGCTTTGATCATGAGTAGCTCGCGAGCAACTCGGCTCGACTACACCATATAAGGGCCTCATACTTCGAATTAGCAAAATAAACCCGCATAATCAGTAAGAGATTTCGGTTATTCATATTTGCTTGTTTGGTTTTGAGTGAAATAGCTGACTTATCCCAAACTCGACATACATATTCGTTTAGAAATTTGTTGTTAACAACCTTTTACGATAGCATGTCAATCTACCTCAACTCTTGTGTCATTTTAAATCACTAAATTTTACATGGTTAATCGATAACGAGATTTTCAAAGAATGATAATTCAGATTAAATTTTATTCACGGATGATTTAAATTGCCTCAAATAATTATGGGGAAATGATTTAGCCTTCTGAAAATATTCTTAAACTTCTTCTCAATGTCGTATGTTTGTTCTTTATTTGACTGTTGTTGACGTATGTGTCCGATGGACACGTGCCGAGAGGCAGATACAACGCTTGTCCGAACGACATGTGCCGAAAGGCGCAAAGACATTTTCTAAGTATTGCACCATCGGTCTTCAACCAATAGTAAAATACTGGGGGGACATGTCGACGTATATGGCCGAATGGCCTATGCCGAATTACACTAGCCAAAGGAATGTTTCACTTTAGTTGTTTCCGCCTAAATATTTCCGCCTAAATATTTCCCGCTAGTTGTTTCCAAATTTAAATGTTTCCTCCTAGATATGTCACTATCATGTCACTCTATATATATGTCACTCTTTACACATATCATGCATCATACTTTCACATACTACATATGTCATCTCAATATACCATACACACAGGAGACTGATCTCATCTCTCACACACATATAACACCACATCTTTATATACACATCTCATACATAGTGCATACATAACATGCTTACACCTACATGATAAATCCTCTACCTACGAGGTTCTGACTTGACCGTCGGAGGGTGGTTCCCGGGGCTTCGGCCTCGGGGCTCCTTCTAACGGGTTCTTTCATGTTTGTAGCACACTTCAAAGCTCGGGACAAGGATGACCAGTACGTGGGAGTCGTCAAGACCAACCCGACAGAAAAATGCTTCGACATTGGCGCCATCCGTGGGACCCGTTATTCACTCTACCAAGAGTCAAGAATGATGGGTCACATTTTCGGTCCTCTTATAGACGACCAGTACAAACCTCCGGTATGGACGTCAGTATAAGGACGTCACAGACAGTACGAACCAACTAAGGGCTATTCAATATACGTGTGACGAGTTTCATCCGGTGGTGGTGAAAAGCTAAATGGCAATGGGTTTGTTGAGCAAGATTCAGATCCAGGTGTCTTCAGACATTATATGGGTTAGTATTCCTGGTACAAATTCGTATGCTCTCCCATGTCGCCATGTCGGTAAGTTTTTGATTCTTCTGCTTACTTCTTTGACCGTCATAAAAAACGAAATCACTGTGAGCAGTGGATATGATTAAGTTGTTCATATATCTTAGCATGCTATAAAAAACGTTGATATAATCTTGCATGACTGTTTTGCTAAACTCACATCGAATTGTGTGCTAATAGTACATGCATAAACACTAATGTGCTTTTTAATATGCTTACATGCACTATGATGTCACTTTTGTAGTCTATATATACACACGTGACTAGTTTTTAAACATATGCATGTGGCTACTTGGTTGATTGAATGTCTAGCTGCCATTGTATGTAAGCTACTGAATACTTTTGATAAAGTAGCAAACACATATAAATATTGTTTCTTTAAGCTTTACCCTTACAATGAGCATTAATAAATAGTACATCTAAGTACTCACATAAAAAGAATTGCTTACTCTTCACTATTATTGTATTTTAATAAGTTTGTATGAACTTGTTGATAGTATGTTGAGGGGAAGTAAAAGAAGTACAAATTTGACCCATAAGTTTTATTTTCACAAAGTCAAATTTATCTTCGTAAAAGAATCCAATGTGACTACATGAGATATACTCTATGGGCAATGAGAGGTACTTATTTCAATGCATGATGTATAAGTTTTCCAAATAAAAAATACGTCTTGCCAAATGACACCTCATCTAGCACCTAATAGTAGGCCTGCAAGAAAAGTAAAGTACAAAGTACTTTTTACACTGCTATACAACTAATAAATCATGAGACACATAATACGCTCTACTTTATTTTGGAGGTGCCATAATAATTCGTGTAAGATCTTTTAAAGATCCGTTAGACATTTTCTCATCACTTCCAATACTTGAAAATCCTACCTCCGGACATCCTATTGCTATACATGAAAACATGTTGTTCCCCGTTCACTAAGGTTTAAAACAGTTTTAGAATCAAAAACAAGTTAATAGTGAACAACGACTGAAATTAACATAAGTAAAACACACATATAAATTTTCAACATCATATTCTTATTAGAAATAAATCAACAAAGAATACGTTACCCAAGTACTTGCGGAATAGTACTTGGGATTGAAATGACAAAGTTGGGTGACTCTCTCTAAGCTCGGGGCTAAGTCCTAAGCACAACTCTTAAGCTCACCGAGCTATCTCAGAACTAAGTTGTATTTGGAGAAGATGGCTTGTGTGTGTGTGTTTACAATTCACAAGCTTAATCTTTTCACTCCATCTCTTATGCTATTTATACATGTATGAGTTTAACTCTTTCCTAAGTGACAAATCGACATCATACATAAGACAAAATACTTATGTATTTTGTCTCTGTTCTAAAGACTATTCTAAGTAAAAACAATTCGCTTTCCATAACTCGGTGATGACACCGAGCTTGTGTTAGCCATTCGGGAAAGTTGACTTATGTTGATAAGGACTTTCTTATCGATTGAAACTTCTCCCACCTTGTCCCGCTCTTTCTTGATCTATTTATCCTTGATCTTCTACTTTAGTTTGTCTTGATGTAAGTAATTGGAGAGAGTCTTAGGGATTCGGTGAGTTATTGTCATCACCACCGAATCCATCATCTTCTTCTTGACTCGGTCTTCACCCTTTAAGTTCCGCCCATCGAGTGGAGAGACTTCATCTTCGCCTCGTCTTGAGTTTCTGAAGATGACTCACCGAGAGACTATGCACTCGGTGACTTGATTACGCTTAACGGTCTAAGTACTTGGGTTATTTTCTATTCAAATCCTAGATTAAGGGTTTGGGTATTCTTGAACCCAATCTCCCTATTGGATATCTGAAATAGCCTAAGTGTTTGATCGATGTAAGTGAGCAACGGCTTCTTCCTACACTGAATGTACTAATGAATACAATAAGGAACACTGAATATTTTAACAAAACATACATCGTTTATTGATCAAATTACAAAGGTTCCTATCACTAGTACAAAAGACAAGTCAAAATGATGTCAGTCCAGATGGATTCCCAGAGCTTCAAGCTTGACTTTCTTGCTGATGAGTGTTTCCCTGTCAGGATGGTCTCTTATTTTGGCATTCAAGTCTTGACAGAACCTGATATTCGCAGGAGACTGAATTTGAGAGGCCACTGGAATATAGCTGCTCATTGTAGCCACTCCTGCCTGATCGATATCACTCCACCTTTGGAATGCTGGGTTTCCATAAACATCAATGAAAAATAGCCCTCTTTCGGGCTTTTCAATCACTAGGCAGTTCACAAACTTAACCCCTTGGGCAGCCTCCTATTATACTCCGGTCCGAGCACTTTAATCTCGGTTGGAACTCAACTCTCTTCCTTTTCAGTGGATGATTGTGGTTGAGATCCTTGAGGTGCGATTAAAGTGGTGAATTCCAGTTAATTTGGACAATCCTCATTCTTTCATATCTTTTCTTGAGCATTTTCATCGGATCCTTAACCACCACATTCTTCTTCTTTTCAATAATTGGACCAAGCTCATCGAGTTCGGTGATCCTAAAGTCGGTGAATTTGAGGGATCATGAACCTCAAGTATCTTTTATCAACCCTACATAAGCGTTCATGGCGGTGGTTTGGTATTGGGGATGATTCGACATCTGTGATCCTTTCAGAAGCCTTGACTTGTCATTGTCCGATTGTAATGCTCAATTCACTTTGCTGATGGCTTGATTTTCTTCTTTTCTTCCAACTATTTTCTCATTTCACCATCCGAGCGACTGAGCTTCCTTGAACTTTTGTCTGCTGACCCTTTTGGAGCTTGCTTGGATCTAATCCCATGTTTTAGCTTCTTCACACAACCTTTCCAAAGCTTCTCTGTTCTTTTCTCTTCCTCGCCTAGTTTCAATCTTCTTCTTCTTTAGCAAGATGTTTACTCACCGTTGTGGTGTGGCGGTATTCAAAGGTCGGCGATTTTATAGGGAATCTTCTCGGGCTCGAGAGGTTTTCATAATGCCTTTGCCTTTGTCCGGCACGAGGAAGATGATGCAACCAAGGGTGGTGGTGTTGTTGTTATTGGTGTGATTCTTGTCGGTGTTGTTGTTGATGTTGGTGGTGGGATTGATAAGATTGGTATTCTTGAGACCGTGGTGATGATGAGATTTGAGCCACTGATGTTGATGGTGTTGGCTCCCCTCGATGTGAGAAGGAGGTTCTTGACAATATTCTCCCCTCAACTGCTTGGAGCTTGATGAGGGCAAGAGTTGAGTTGGTCTTGAGGGGATGGAGCCGCTGACCTTGAAGGCCCGATAAATTTCGAGATCATAGCCTTAATGTCCGAGGTGTCGCTTTGAATACCGATGACCTTTGTTTCCAAATTAGCTTTGAGAAACTTCCGAGCAGTCATCTTTGGGCCCAAGATTCCAGCTAGAGATGAGATGCTGAGCCAAAGTAGCCACATGCGTATTCAAAGAATCAATGTAACAGAAGAGACGGATCGAGGATGGAAGACCACGAACATTTGCGAGACTTGAGCATATTGAGCGATTCGGTGAGGCTTGAGGATTGTTTCAAATGCGCCTCGGTGGCCTCCAAGACTTTAGAGTTGAGTGTTGGGTCTTCTTTGACAAACTCCTAATTTCATCTATCTTTGTACCTACACCACGAAGGTGCACGAGGAATTTAGCCGTTGTCATCCAATCGGTGAAGGTTGTCATACATCGATCCACAATGCCATGAACATTTTCATCAAAGCCATGTACTTGACCTTTAGATCGGCATAACTCGCGGCGACCTCGGTGTGTTGTTCCCAGGTGTTTGATGACCCAGTATAATCTTCTTGAAGCTTTGGTGATCCACCAACAAGTCGCCTTCGATGAAGTGGGAGAACATTATCAAATCTTTCAAATTCATCGGTGGAGGAGGAGTCATCATTTTCATCTTTGAGCGGTGATTCAAGATGCTCTGTGGATCGGTGAGGCTCTTGTTCGACTTGAACCTCGGCGTCCATTTCTTCTCCGGTGATAAAATGTCATCATCGATCTCGGAAGCTCGTCTTCGAAAATAATATGCCGGTGACATCGACCTTGCTTAACCGGGGGTTGGTGATGGGTTCCATATCGTGGTGGTGTGTTTCCTACGAGTCTTTGTCCCGTTGACCCCTGACACCGGTGGGCATTTCAGTGCCTTCATTGGAGTCGAGATTGGTTGTGGGTTCGTATCGGCGGGTTGTTCCTTTTCATCCGAGTCTTTGTCCCCAGTGACCCACGAGACCTTTGGTGGGCGTTTCCAGATGCCTTTAGCGGTCGGTGATAGTTGTATCCCTATCGGTGGGTTGTTTGATTCCCTCGAGTCTTTGGGATCGATCGGTGTGCCCTCGGACAAAGGCTTGGATTTGCTAATGTCATCACCGGGCGTTGTGGGCGCTCCCCACCACCGGGTTGTATGTTTCCTACGGATCTTGGGAGTAGTAGTTGTGACCAAGGCAATCGATTGTGATGTATCGGTGTCCTTCGTTGTCCGAGGGTGGATGTTGCTTGGGCTCCACCGGGTGGCGGATCGATCTTTGGCTTTCTTTGCCTTTTGGCAGTGTTCCTGAAGCCTCGGGGCCACGAGACTTTGGTTTGATCTTAGTCCCATCTGAGACTTCCCTTTCTCTTTGTAGGAGCGGGGTTGGGAGACATCGATCCCGATGCAGTTGTTCTGACAACCATATGGGCCGTCAATTCAATAGGAGTGACAAGGGATGGGTCTTTTGAAAATTTGATTGGCTCGGAAGCCCGGTAAAGCACCAAAATTTTCTTCACGAGGGTAGTTTGAACCCAAGAACACTTGTAAGCGCAAGAGACAAACCTAGGATACGAAACTTATTTCGTCCTAATTTTGCTCTGTAGCTTGGTTACTGAGATCACTTGTAGATGATCTCCCTATGTCGACAGTGACCCCATTCATTAAGCGATATGCCATCGTCAACCGAATAGAGTTAACTTGTTCGGTGGATGAGTGGTTCAGCAGAGGACACGAATCACAAAAGTGAATAGGATCCTCGAAGCCACGGAAATGAGCTTTTAGTGACCGGGGTCTTGTCCAATAAAGTTTGATCTAAAATAATGTGTTTAACCCATCCTTCACTGTGGAGGTTCGGGATGGGCGACATAAACTCCTTTGTTGTAATCCAACCCCGTTGAAGTGCAAAGCGTTTTGTAATCCGGGGTGGTGTTGTTCCCCCCCCCGTGAAGGCGAATCGATGAGATATTCACACGAGGGGTGGGAGGTTGTTCTCATCGATGGGGTGTCGGGTCAAAGGCCTTGTCATTGCCCAAAACTCCACGAGGAGATTTTGTAAACAATGGAGGACATCAACAAAGGCCGTTTCGGTGGCGATTATATAAAAATTTCATAATGTCTTTATAAGTGGGACATTTGGAGGATATTCAAAATTGCCTATGACATTATTTGTTTTAAATTCAACATTTTTAAGATCGCTTACCCACTGAGAAGCAAACTGGAGAGTTCTAGCCATTTCCATTCGAAAGATTTTAGGGTTTTGAAAATATTTTGACTAGATTAATCAAAGTTTTTTTTTTTATCTCTCAAGTTTGTGATGAAAAACTTTTGTAAATGTTTACAAGAAGGGTTTTCCAAAAGAGGTTTTAAGAATTTTTGAGCACACAAAAATGTTTTGAGTTTTAGAAATGATTTTGTGAGTTTTGTTGCGAGAAAATAATTTGTGTGTGTTTGTTTGTGTTGGAAGAGGTATTTATAGAGTGGTAAGAGGGTGATTTGTGCACAAATGGGAATATTAAGAGTCGGTTTTCAAAACGTTTGAATTTCCACATTTAATGCTACCACCCATTACCCGATAAAATCCGTTTTCAAGGAATAGTTGCGATTACATGGTAAAAGTGCACTTTGCGGAGAAAATATCAATTTGATATTCTTGTGAGAGGAGGCATTAAAAGCGAGGGATGACGATGAAGACAAAGAGACATATATTCCTATATTAAATTGGCATAGTTACCAACCTAGGACATTTAAGTAAGCGATACTTGGATCATTTAGTTACTCATTCAATGCTCCTTGTCAAATGTGGGGACCACGAATGAGTCTTACTCATTCGGTGAGAGGTTTATTTTGGGTGTTCGGGAGGATGGACCATTTGAGAGAACTTACTAAGATTGATTTTCGATACTTGACTTTCAATGTCAAGCATTCCCAGTCGACTTCGGTCTCACGAAGGTAGGTTCATCCAAGGTTTGGTGAAGATATCGGTCATTGATATTCAAGGTAGGGATGAAATGAAGTTCAATGTCACCCTTCATTATGTGATCTCGATGAAGTGATATCGATATCAATGTGTTTGGTTCTTTGGTGGAGGACGGGGTTGTTGGAGATTGCAATAGCACCGGTGTTATCCTGTAAGATGGGTACCATTTTGTAATGGATGTTATAGTCATTGAGTTGACTTTTCATCCATAATACATTAACACTGACATCTGCTGCTGACTACATATTAAACTTCACCGAGGACATAGCCACCGATTGTTGCTTTTAGCACTCCAACAAACCGGTTTTCCTCCAAGAAATTGACAGACCACGAGGTACTTTTTACATCCATGTTGCGGCCAAGATAATCGAATTAGAGTAACCCTCGAGATCAAACCACGAGCATTTTGGATAGTAGAGTCCAAGATTTGGGGTTCCCTTCAATACACCGAGTATTCTTTTGGCTGCAATGAGATGGGATTCTTTAGGATTGATGGTATCTTGCTATTAGATGATGAGGTGGATGTCGGTCTAGAAGCGATTAGATACATCGATGATCCAACAATCCCTCTCGAAATGAGTTTGATTCTTGATTTTCGGTGAGATCGAGGTCCAAGGTTGTTAGGTGGGACCATTGGAGTCTTCACTAAAAGCACAACGGATATCTCATATTTCTTCAAGAGATTTCGGTGTATTTCTCTTGACCGATGGATATTCCTTTATCGGTTTGCACGATTTGTAGTCCAAGAAAGTATGAGTTCCCCATCATGCTCATTTCAAATTTCTTTGTCATCGCTTTTCAAACTTTTGCAAAGTTTGTAGTTTGTTGAGCCAAAATGATGTCATCAACATACACTTGGACTAGTATCACATCTGTTGAGTTCTATAGACAAGCGATTGTGTTGTCTATCTTTCCTCGACAAACTTGTTTTGTATCGGGAAGGCGAGAGAGTTTCATACCATGCCCTTGGAGCTTGTTTAAGTCCATAAAGGGCTTTGTCAAGCTTCTGGACATAGTCGAAATTCACTACTCTCAAAGCACAGGGTTCTTGAACATACACATCTTCCTTGAGATCACCATTTAAGAATGCACTTTTAACATCCATTTGGTAGACCACAAGTTCATGTATGTTGCATAAGCAAGGAAGATCCCGATGGCTTCCATTCTTGCAACAGAGCAAATGTCTCATCATAGTCGATGCCTTTTGTTGACCGTGTAACCTTTAGCTACAAGTGCGGCTTTGTTTTTAATGAGCGATGCCATTTTCATCGGTTTGTTTCGAAACCCACTTCATTCCTATGACTACTACATCCCGAGGACATTTGATCAAGGTCATGACCTTGTTTTTGTCAAACTTGCAGTTCTTCTTGCATAGCTCGAACCCGGCTTGGGTGTTTAAGAGCCTCGGTGACACTTTTGGGTTCTATATCGATAGTAATCGGCATATAGACATTCATTGGTTGGTGAAGTCAGAGTTAAATTAGCGATCATGCTTCTAGTGAGCATGCCTCGGTGGGTTCACCAATGATGTTTACAAGCTCGATGTCACGAGATCTTGTCCACTTACTTTGTGTGCAGGGATCCGAGCTTGAAGATGTCACTGGAGTTCATATGTGAGTTCATGTGCAAGAGCCATAAAATCATTTAGAACATCTGTAGAGATGTCTTGTTCGAGGTGAGGTTCATAAATTCTGGTTCACGATCATTTGGATCGATGTTTCCTATCCCAAATAGGACCGATTGATTATCAATGAACTCACCGATGGTTGATTGGGGTAGGTTGTGAGGTAAGACATAATATGAGATGTCGACATCGACGATATGATGAATTGAATTGATGTTGTACTCATCGGAGGATATCTTGATGAGTTATCAATTCCTATTTCTCTCGAGGTGTTGGTGAACACGATGCTTCAAGACTTTCATCAAAGGTGACATGAAATGTTTCCTCGACTTGTTGTCTCCTTGTGTTAAAACCTTGAAGGCTTTGGAGATCGGTGGTAGCCTAAGAAGTATCCATAATCGACTTTTGCATCAAACTTGCCTAGATGATCCTTGTGGTTATGAATGAACACAGGACATCGAAACACATGAAAATAGTTGATGTCGAAGTCTACCTTTGAAGATCTCATATGGGGTTTTATTATGTCTTTTGACAATGATTGACTGTTTGAGTGTAACAGAGCGCTTTATTGCTTGGTCCGAAATGCTTTGAGAGGTGAGCCATTTAACATAGTTCTAGCGACCTCAATGAGAGTTCGATTTGTTTAAGCAGTAATGTCATTACGGTTTCAATCTTCCCGATGAATGACATTATTGTATCATTGCCTGACTCTTTTGGAAAGAAAGTATACCCAAGTGTATCTTGAGAACTCATCAACAATGACAAGTTTATACTTCTCATGCTTTGGATTGATCTGGGACCGACAGGTCAAAGAGATCCATATGCAGGAGGTGAAGGCACTTTGATGGAGAAATTTTGTTTGGTTTTGAATGATGCTCGTGGTGTTTACCCTTTTCACAGGCGAGCAAGGTTTGTCTTTGCAAAACCAAGTGATGGTAAGCCAAGGACCTTGTTTTGTTTTGCCAAGTTGTTGAGGTTTTTGAAGTTTAAGTGTGAGAGTCTCTTATGCCACAACCAATTGATAGTTTCAGTGGCTTTAGCAAAGAGACAAGTTCTATCTTGGGAGAGTGTTGACATGTCTAGCACATAAACATCATCTCTCCTAGGAGCTATCAACACAACTTCCTTGTTGGCATTGAAAATGGTACCTTGTTTATCATTGAATTGAACAATGTATTTAGCATCATTACGCCTGGTGACATCGATGAGATTGTATTTGAGACCATTGACATAGGCTATTCTAGAGAAAACTATTCCATTGCGCCTTCGAACCATAACCTTGATGGGACATGATGAGTTATCACCAAATACTACCTTGGGCCCTGGTTCCTTTACATACTTGTGTGATATTCCTTTACACCAGTCATGCTTCTTGAGCATCCCTTGCCTAGATGCGAAATAGGCTCCTGGCATGTCTCTGCACAAGTAGTAAACCTAATTAGTTTCTCTTAGTGACCCACTTACTAGTGAGCTTGGGTCTCAAGGTCTCTTTGAAATTTGCAATCGAATCATGGTCGGTGGTTGTGTGCATAGTGCTACCGCTGGTTTTGCATTTAGAGTGAGGATGACTCGGTGACTACGGGTTGTTTGGAATTTCTTCTTGCATGAATGACATTGTCATGTTGGGATGTCTCATGAAATTTGGATTACCGCATATATCACAAAGATGTGTTCATGAGACAATCATCCCGATGATGATCATTAAACCCATGTGAGGGCACAGAGGAAAAGGTTTTGCTCTATTCTTGGAAGCAACTTTGGAGGATGAAGCATCCGATGACCAACTTTGGTATATTTTGCTTGACCGACATCACATAGATGGTCTCGATCCTGTGATCATCCTTTTGTAGATCATGCAAAAAGGATTCTATAGCGATTGTCGATGGTATGGGTGGTGTAGTGACACATTTCACACTTTTGTTTGTTTTGGAGGTTGACTTAGACTTTGAGGAACTGGAGGAAGCGACTTTGTCTCCTTGATTGGTTCGAGGACCTTTCAATGGATTCCATTTTTGATAAGCTTCTCACAAGTTCGATCAATTCTTGGTGAGTTTGACCGATTGGGGACGAGAGGATGTTGAAGTCTCGGTAGGAGTAGACTCTTGTTGAGTTTGTTTTGTTGGTCTTTTCGGATGGTTCTACCAAGTCCGGACCTTTCTTTTGGTGAATGAGGATTGAATTGCGGTGGAGTAAGCTCGAGCTTGGGCGGCACCACGAAGAGGTTTCGGTGGTGGAAGCGGTGCTTGAGATTACGCTTGAGACTCGAGATGTGTTCAAGATCACAGGCACGTCAGAAGTCAAGCATGCTCTTTAGAGCTTGACTTTCAGGGCTCTAGAATCCTTCGAGAATCGAAATTTGGAAGCTTACTCGGGATTAACTCGTTCAATCCAATCCTTTGGAATTGGGATCGATCAACATATTTGTAATCATGCCACGGACACAAATGGCTTAGGAGGCTGGTCTTTGTTGAGAGAGTCGGGAGATGATCTTCACTATGACTCTCTTCTTGCTACTAGGGCTCCAGAATCAAGACCACAGGATTCTTAGCAGACCAACTATTAAGAATATCATTTGCCTTTTAAGTTCATCTTGAAGATTCCGATTTCTTTTAACTAGTTCGGTGTTTTGAATTTGCAAAGTGGCGACCTCAAGCTTAGCTTGTTTTAAAATAAGCAATTCATCCCTACACTTATTCAATTCAAAACTTAACTTGTTGTACTTAGAAAAAGATTAGATCTTTGCTCTTCTACAAACTTAAGGTCTACATTTAGATAATTCATATAAGGCGCCAATCGAGTCATCATCCATAGAAAGTAAAATGTTTACCTTCTTCGTTGTGATGTTGACCCATTCCCAGTTCCTAGCATGATTCTTCCCAACGACTAGCTTGTCCTCTCGAGAGAGCCATCGATGCACTAACATGTACCATTTCATCATCGGATGAGGCGGCTCTTCATCGATCAAAGGTTTCAAAGAACGAGGCCTTTGTTCTTGCTTTACAGTTTTAACATTTGTTGTTGTCTACGAGAGCGGCCTCAAGCAATGCAAGCTTAGCTTTAGCTTTCTTATACTTGGCTTCATAATCAATGGTTTTGTTATTATCGATTTATTTTGAAAGTTTTGATGAGGCGATACATTTTGGTTGAAATTTGCTAAAGCACGAGGGTGATTTGAACGATGGTTTATAAGAGGGTTACGAAATTGTTTTAAAAAGGTCTTTTGCAAAATGACCCTTTTGTGACACTTAAAGCATTGGTGTCCTCATTTGCCTTAGCACTAGAAAAACCTTTGTTTCTTTTATAAACCTTGAGAGTTAGCAAGGGTGCCCTTTCACGAAATTCGGTGTTCGGTCGTTTAGGTACTCCTCACTGATCTCTCATCAAGTTCATCATCCGAATTTTCTTGAAAATCTTGAACCACATTGTTAGAAAAAGCGGTTGATATGGGTGTTTGAAGTGGTGGTCAAGGACTTCCTAACTTCCCGAGACTTCTTTAAGTCGGGTATCGTGCATTGATGAGGTTTTCCTCATAGACAAATTTCCATAAATCTCGGAAGCTCAAGATTTTGGATATGATTAGCATTCACAGGTCCCCGAGAGAAATTCAACCACTTCTCGGGAGGCTCATGACAAAACCAACATTGATTTCATGTTTGGATAACTTAACACCATCATTTGAAAGTTCATTTAAAAGAGTTTTGTACACGGTGTAAGTTTGAGAGAGAGTTTACGAGTCCTTAGCCACGAAGGTGTTATACTCGAGTTTCGGGTCCATTATCCTGTTTTCCTTGGTATCGGATGGTCCTTCATGACTATGAACTAGGTCATCCTGGTTTGCTTAGTCAGTACTACAACTTATATGACTCCATAATATCGTCGGGAAGACAAGATATTATGATACTTTTAGTCTTTGGTCTGGTTGACCACTCTCCTTTCATCATGGGTCCACCGAGCTTGAGTTTGGGCAACCCTTGATCTTTGGGACAAATGGACCTTCATTTATACACTTGATATAATAAGGTTCCATCCCAATCAAATAACAAAGCATTCGCTTTTCCATTTGTTGAATTTGCCAACTTCAAGTCTAGGGCACCTTGTTGAATAAGCTCCACCCTTTTTATCGACTAGTTGGGGTACATCAATTTCAGCCATTTAGGATCCTAATTTAAAAATTTTTAGAGCGGCCTAAAAACGAGTTTTATAATTAGCTTGGCTCTGATACCACTTGTTGTTCCCCGTTCACTAAGGTTTAAAACAGTTTTAGAATAAAAAACAAGTTAATAGTGAACAACGACTGGAATTAACATAAGTAAAACACACATATAAATTTTCAACATCATATTCTTATTAGAAATAAATCAATAAAGAATACGTTACCCAAGTACTTGCGGAATAGTACTTGGGATTGAAATGACAAAGTTGGGTGACTCCTCTCTAAGCTCGGGCTAAGTCCGAGCACAACTCTTAGAGCTCACCGAGCTATCTCGGGAACTAAGTTGTATTTGGAGGTGAAAAGATGGTTTGTGTGTGTGTGTTTTTACAATTCATGTTTAATCTTTTCACTCCATCTCTTATGCTATTTATACATGTATGAGTTTAACTCTTTCCTAAGTGACAAATCGACATCATACGAAGACAAAATCTTCGATGTATTTTGTCTACATTCTAAAGACTATTCTAAGTAAAGACAAGGTTGCTTTCCATAACTTCGGTGATGACATCGAGCTTGTGTTAGCCATTCGGGAAAGTTGACTTATGTTGATAAGGACTTCTTCTTATCGATTCAAACTTCTCCCGCTTGTCCCGCTCTTTCTTGATCTATTTATCCTTGATCTTCTACTTGATTTGTCTTGATGTAAGTAGTTGGAGAGAGTCTTAGGGATTCGGTGAGTTATTGTCATCACTCACCTAATCCATCATCTTCTTCTTGACTGGTCTTCACCCTTTAAGTTCCGCTTCTTGGTGGAGAGACTTCATCTTCAGCCTCGTCTTGAGTTTCACGAAGATGACTCGATAAGGTTTTAAAAGGTACCTTTTAAGGGTCATTTAAGCCCTTATTCGATCATACATATCCGTTATTGCTTAATATCGTTCCTTTTCACTTTTAGGTCTCTTGAAGGCAAAATCTTTGGAATGATGCTTATTTGGACGAAAAGGCGCGAATATCTGAAGAAAATGGCCAAAGTCGAATCGAGACACTCAAAATTTCTTTGAAACATAAAGGCGGGCGTCACTGCATATATCTCGGACGCCGTCGGGAAAGGAATTTTATGGACGGGTCGAGCGAAATTGCATGTTTTCAAGGACGGCGTCGGGTTCTAAAGGAGTAGGCCGTCGTTACTCGGGCGGCCTAGATGCGACCAAGGCGGCGTCGGTGAAGGGACGGCGTCACGATCATAAGGTGGCCGTCGTCGCAAGGTTCGTGGCCAAGGCGAAACCCTAATGGCGGCGACACGGCGTCACGAAACATAAGGTGGCCGTCGCGGATGTAATCTTATATATAGAATCCGAATTTTTCGGTTTTGTGGGTAGTCTTTTGGGTAAAACCTAAAACCAGACCAAGGCTTTCTTGTGCGGTATTTTAGGGTTCTAAACCCTATTATACATCAAGATAAGTATTTACTTCATTAATTTAATTATGTATTTGATTGATTGTGTGTATGCTTGCATGTTTACCATGTCAAAGCTAAATTACTTGTGTGTTTGCTTAGATGTATGAAACCTAGTTGTTAATTATTGTTAGGTTGTCTCTTATCTTAATTGTAATTGGCTTAGGAGTGCGACTAGGCTATCGTTGTGTTTAATACTTGATAAATCTTTGATAGTTTATGAATGACTTAGTGGTTTCGTTTACTAAACCCAAAGATAACCTCAAAGTTAGTTTATGAATGACTTAGTGGTTTTGTTTACTACACTTAGAGGTGACTTTAAAGAGTTAGGGAATGCACACCTTACGACCTTAGAAAACACAGCGTTAAGAATAAGGGCGTGACAATTCAACCATCAATAGGAGATAACTAGGGAGTAGTAGCATCTAGGTAAACACATCTTTAAACTATCATACGAGCACACATTAATTAGACATAGACTCCCACAACCTTAGTTTAGATAATTAGATAATAGTAGAGTAATCGGTGAAATACCAACCCCCAAATCAATACCGAGATTAGTACCTTTCCATTTCATAAAATATAAAAATACAAAAATAATCTTCCTCGACCTTAACCTTAGCGTAGTAACTCCTACTAGCATTCCTATTCCCCAGAGAGCGATATCAATACCGTGGCTTACCCTAATTACTACACTACAGCGATTAGGTTCCTTGCCTGGGGTGTTATAAAACTTGCTCGAAGAAAGGAAGTTCCTTTGACCCGAGCGGCGCGTGTGGCGTTATCAAGTTTTGGCGCGGCTGCGGGAATAGAATAGCTAGTTAGTAGTCCACCTCGTTTAGGTTTCTTTGCTTGATTCCTATCAAGTAAACTTTTTCTCATTTTTAGCTTTCTCTTGGTCTATCCCCTTCTTCGTGACCTTTGTTCGTAGTCCCATCACTTTTCATCATGGAAGGTGATAACCAACCACCACTCATCAACCCACCACCAAATGACCCGCCAAGAGGCCGTACTCTTGGTGAATACTCAAGACCAAGCCACCTAAGCTATAGAAACACCATTGAGCTTCGACCAAGCCCGAACTATGGCCTGCGATCCGACACCATCCGGTTGGTGCAAAGCGGATGTGCATTCCATGGACTTCGTTAGAAGATCCTAATCGACATCTTAAGGATTTCCTTAAAATTGCCGATTCCATCGACATTGATGCTACTACTCGGGAGACCAGCGTCTGCGTCTCTTCCAATTCTCTCTACGGGACCAAGCTAGTAATTGGCTTGACGGACTTCCCGCGGATCCATCTCAAGATGGGATGATCTCACCACTCGTTTCCTCGCCCAATTTTTCCCAGGAGAACTACCAAACTTAGGAATGACATCTTGATGTTCCAACAACGTCAAGGCGAAACTCATGTACGAGGCATGGACTCGATTTAAGGAATTGATCCACAAAGTCCTCATCACGGCATCGATCTTTGGCTTCTAGTCCAAATCTTTTACGATCGTGTCAACTTCTCAACTAAGAAATCCATCGACCAAGCGGCGGTGGTAAACTTAGTAAACTCACCGTGGAAGAATCATGGGGTACAATAGAGGACCTTGCCCTCTATGAAAATGAATGTTGGAATGACCCCGTGAGTTGTCCAAAGCGATAAAGCGATCTCTTTGCCTCCGTTGACTCACAACCTTCCAATCGTAGGATGCTCGAACTTGAAGATCAAGCCAATTCCTAATGAACTCCTACGAGACTCTAAGCTTGAGCCAAATAACTTAGGAAAATCCTACAACAACCCTCCAAACACCGGAACTTCCACTAGTCTTGAGGAATGGTGTCCAAATTCATGTCATCTCGAAGCTCGATTGATGCAACTTGAAGCCGATTTCAAGCAACGACAAAGCGAGATGACAACCAAGCTCGACACCCTCTTAAAAGCCTTCAATGGACATAGGGATGTGTCTGAGAAAAAATGGCGGAGATGATGGACTCGGTGAAAGAGTACACTAAGGCGAAGATTCCGAAGGTGCTAGTGAGGAGCGATGAACACGCCACCCCACTTTGTCTATTAACGCCATTTCCATTTCTTGATGAGGATGGAGTAGTTGAGAAGAAGGAGCACGAGGCGACAAGGATGGTAAGGATAAGAATGAGGCTCGGACTAATGATGAACCCAAATTCATCAAGCATTACCTTAAGCATGAGATCAATAAGAAAACAATCGTTAACCAAGTCAAAAACTTTAGGTGCAATGATGTTCTTAGGAAAGCCCTCTTAGGTGAAATAGGAGAGGAAGAGTATGACACCATGCCTATTGGACCTATGTGCAGTCGATTACGAGAAAGCCGGTAACTAAGAAGCAAGAGATCTCGGGGAACTTTGTAATTCCATGTAGCATAGGTGACTTAGAGAACCTAAATGCCTTGGCCGACCGGATCCGATGTAAACATAATGCATTGTCGATCTATAATAAGTTAACTAAGGAGGAACCGACCAAGACCAATCTTAGACTTTCCTTAGCAAATCATTCATACGTTTATCCCATAGGAATAGCGGAGGATGTCTTAATTGAGGTTGCCAATATTGTCTATCCGGTGGACTTCGCAATTGTAGACATTGAGGAAGATAAAACACGCCATTAATCCTAGGGACACCTTTCACGACCACCGCTAAGGCAACCATCAAATGCGGTGAAGGGATTATGATACTTAGAAGTGGAAAAGGACAAGTTAGGATACCTATTGTTCGAGATATCCTCTTAAGATCATGGAAAAGATTACGGATGAGAATCCACAAGTCCCTAACAATGTGGTTAGGAAGAAAATGAGCGATTGGGAAAAAGGGCTTAGAGAATTCATGGTTCAAGGGTTAAATGCGACATTGTGGAAGCGTGATAAAAGTTAGAAATAACTATACCACAATACCACAAACTCAAAAGAACCCTAAGGAATTTTTGAATGGAGAAAAGGTGCTTTTGTATAAATCAAGAATAAAAGCATTATGGGAAGGAATAAGCCAAGATGGTTTGGACCTTATACGGTGAAAGAAACTAATCTAAAAAATAAAACCGTTATCATAATAGGCGATGTTGGAAGAGAATTCACGGTGAGCATACAACGTCTACAACCTTATGATAAGGGCTTAGTGGAAGAAAGGAAGGATGGCAATGAAGTCACGTGAGGCGCGACTTGAGTCTAGCTACAAGACTCATAAATAAAGAAAAGCGCTTCGTGGGAGGCAACCCATGCTTAATTGTTTGCTTGTTAGTGTCATATATCCTTTATTAATTGTTTGTCCTCATGTTTGAATTTGTAAAAATGCTTTATTTTGTTTTTAACCTCGTCTTAATTACATATAAAGGTATTTTACATAAAGGATAAGTGTAGGGAGGATTACACACGTTTTCATAAGAAACGTGAACATGAGAATAACAATTAACTAAAAGATATATATGTTTGTTTGTTCGAGTCAAATGCTTGTATCGAGTCATAATGGATGTTTTTGCGAAGTTTTTCAGTTCTAAAGATGCAAAATTTTCGAATTTTTCGAAAATCGAGACCGGTTTTGTCGGGATAACTGGCGTCGAGATTGCAACTGGGCGTCGAAGGAATAAAACATCGACTTAATTTTCTCGTTTTACGAGCTACTTGTAAAATTTTGGAATTTTCGGATCTTAACTTTCAAAACAAATTACGTAAACATCCATTCCACAAGCATTATATCCTAGTTTAAATCGAGTCTTATGTATATTATTACACCGATTTTACGAAGGTTTCGTTTGTTTTCTTCTAGTGTGCGAGTTTAGTTTGTCAGAAGAAGTTACACAAGTTTGGAAGGAGCCTTTCACGCAAAAACTCTTCTTGGAAAGATTTAACCACCACTTTTACGGATCTACCGAGCTAATCGGGGAGTATTAGTTTCTTTCGTTTTAATTACCTTCTATTATCATAACTTTGATACTTCGGGGAACATTGGGGACAATGTTCGGTTTAAGTGTAGGAGGAAAATAAAGCAGGAACTTTGAAATTATGCTTATCCTTGACTATTTGCTTTGTCAGTGTATTTGTGTAATAAACCATGAGAAAATGTAGGTTAGGGTAATTTTAGCCAAATTTAAAATTTTTCATGACGTATAAGTGGGCCATTAGTCTTAACAAAAGCGTCTCATGGATAGGAAGTTGCATGACTAGCACAAAAACCCTTACCACCTAAATTCCACCCAAAATGTGAGGATCGCCCTTAGATTAGTAGGAATTAAAGCATTCATCTTTAATGCTTAGAGTGTGAACCAGGTAGTATATTAGATTCTAGAACTTGTTTTGTGATGCATTCGAGATCGCTAGTGAGGCTACACTTGTGTAGTTAGGAATAACTAAATGATAAGAGGCATTAGGATAAACCCTTGTTTGATACACCTTAATATAATTACTTCTTCCATATCGGTTGAGTAATTCCCCACCCTTTGGCTTGTTGTACTCATCTTTAGTACGATACCCTAGTTAACCCCTCGAGCCTATCCTTTTCGCGGTTCTCGTGATGTTTGGTTTTCGGGATATCAATGAAGAGCATTGTTTACACCCCCCCCAATATACACCCAATCGCCTTAGCCTACCTTTATTGCACTCACTTTTAGTGCAAATTTATGTTATCACCAAAACCCTTAGTTCAATTATCGGTTGCTTGCATGAGTTGCTAAGTCGAGTCATATCCTTTGTATCTGATTTTGGGATGATTGGGATTCATGGGAAAAGTTAAAGTTTATGAAATATAGGGAAGAGAGCGTTAAACTCAAATTCCCTTTGTTTGCATAATAATGTACTCCAAGTGTTTTGATCTTTTCAATTCGGGTCAAATTAGTGTTAGAGTAATAAAAACTCAAGTGTAGGGATGTGTCTATAAATCCTATCATTTTGATGTCAAGTAGAGGATGGTAGAGTAAAAGTGTATGCAAAAAAAAAAAAAAAAAAAAAAAAAAAAAAAAAAAAAAAAAAAAAAAAAAAAAAAACCATACGGGCTACCATCCTACATCTATCTTTTAAATTATGTTTGTTTATTTTCGTTGCCTAGAGTTTTAGAGTGTCGAGTCTTGGCTTAGCAACGCCATTCTTCGTATACTTGCAACATAGAGATTTTGACTATCCACCACTAAATAGCCTATCCCACCAACCCTTCATTTCCTACTAGTAAGCCTAACATTACAACCCTTTAAAGACCTCTTTGATAGTCTTTCCTAGGTGCTTCGCCAAAGCGGCGGAGGTTTGATCTATTCTCGAGCCTATGGTAATCTATGTACTAGGACGGTTAATGAGTGTTTATCTTCCATTTCGATTTGTTATATTTCATATATACACCGAGAGAGATGTGAGTATCCAAACACCCCATGTGAGGTGCTAGTATGTAATTCCGTGCTTGTTATGACTTTCTTGGGGGCTTATATGTGTTGTGGACCGTTTTGAATGAATGCTTCATGACCACAACTTATAAATTAATTGGCTAAAAGCACATTTGCTTGAGGACAAGCAAATACCAAGTGTAGGGATATTTGATAAGGTTTTAAAGGTACCTTTTAAGGGTCATTTAAGCCCTTATTCGATCACTACATATCCGTTATTGCTTAATATCGTTCCTTTTCACTTTTAGGTCTCTTGAAGGCAAAATCTTTGGAATGATGCTTATTTGAACGAAAAGCGCGAATATCTGAAGAAAATGGCCAAAGTCGAATCGAGACACTCAAAGCTCTTTGAAACATAAAGCGGCGGCGTCACTTTGCATATCTGCGACGCCGTCGGGAAGGAATTTATGACGGTCGAAGCGAAATTGCATGTTTTCAAGGGACGACGTCGGGTTCTAAAGGTAGGCCGTCGTTACTCGGGCGGCCTAGATGCGACCAAGGCGGCGTCGGTGAAGGGACGGCGTCACAATCATAAGGTGGCGCCGTCGCAAGGTTTACGTGGCCAAGGCGAAACCCTAATGGCGGCGACACGGCGGCGTCCGGGAAACATAAGGTGGCCGTCGCGGATGTAATCTTATATATAGAATCCGAATTTTTCGGTTTTGTGGGTAGTCTTTTGGGTAAAACCTAAAACCGAACCAAGGCTTTCTTGTGCGGTATTTTAGGGTTCTAAACCTATTATACATCAAGATAAGTATTTACTTCATTAATTTAATTATGTCTTTGATTGATTGTGTGTATGCTTGCATGTTTACCATGTCAAGCTAAATTACTTGTGTGTTTGCTTAGATGTATGAAACCTAGTTGTTAATTATTGTTAGGTTGTCTCTTATCTTAATTGTAATTGGCTTAGGAGTGCGACTAGGCTATCGTTGTGTTTAATACTTGATAAATCTTTGATAGTTTATGAATGACTTAGTGGATTTCGTTTACTAAACCCAAAGATAACCTCAAAGTTAGTTTATGAATGACTTAGTGGATTTTGTTTACTACACTTAGAGGTGACTTTAAAGAGTTAGGGAATGCACACCTTACGACCTTAGAAAACACAACGCGTTAAGAATAAGGACGTGACAATTCAACCATCAATAGGAGATAACTAGGGAGTAGTAGCATCTAGGTAAACACATCTTTAAACTATCATACGAGCACACATTAATTAGACATAGACTCCCACAACCTTAGTTTAGATAATTAGATAATAGTAGAGTAATCGGTGAAATACCAACCCCAAATCAATACCGAGATTCGTACCTTTCCATTTTCATAAAATATAAAAATACAAAAATAATCTTCCTCGACCTTAACCTTAGCGTAGTAACTCCTACTAGCATTCCTATTCCCTGAGAGCGATATCAATACCCGTGGCTTACCCTAATTACTACACTACAATGATTAGGTTCAACTTGCCTGGGGTGTTATAAAACTTGCTCGAAGAAAAGGAAGTTTCTTTGACCCCGAGCGGCGTGTGGCGTTATCGGACTCAACGAGACTATGCACTCGGTGACTTGATTACATTTAACGGTCTAAGTACTTGGGTTATTTTCTATTCAAATCCTAGATTAAGGGGTTTGGGTATTTACTGAACCCAACAAAACAAAAGGGTCCGGATAGCCTACTAAAAAACGCTTCATGTATGTTAAAAATCTCAGCTCATTGAACACTATAATCGGACCTCGTAGTCGGAAAATAAAACATCTTCGAACAAAATATTGATATCGCCACTCAGACAACGTGTCTTTATTGTACATACGAATCTTTGAAAAATCTTATTTTTGCGCTATGTACACCGGCTCTACATTGCCTTTTGCAAAATAGTACTAGTACAAAAAATTGATAAATAAATGCAAGTCGTAAAGGGCTGAATGTAAAAAAAGATCGTATTCTCAAAGATCCAAAATACGATCTTATTCTCACAAATTCACACCCGAAGGAGCAATACACATTTCTTCTTACAATAGAAACACGTTTGAGCTTGGACTCTTCACACTAACCGGTCTTTGATGTACAATGTTTTTCTTCGGCCGCTCACCGTGTGGAACCTTATGCAAGTGCTTTTGACACTGCTAAGTAAATAACGAGGGTCCTTTGACATTTTTGGCCATGTGTTGTCCATCGGTTACTTCTTCGATATTGAATTTAAAATCTCATGCGTCAGTAAGAGAGAGACTAAAAGACGCATATTGTTCATTCGACCGATTCCACTGTCAATCATTGAACTCTGACTTTCGACCCCATTCCTGCCTATTTTGAACTTCATCTAACCATTTTGGCTATCTCTAGTGTCCTTTAGGACGACTTTATGTCTGTGATATTTTCTTATGCCTCGACAAGTTTTGATTATTCGGATTTTTGGGCCCCTTGGCTCGCGGAAACATCAAGAGCCTACGACACGCATTTGTACGTGTCCTCATTCGGTCTTTCGGTTATTAGCAAGTCCGGTTCTTAACAAGCATCCGACGAAATACTAACTTCATCTTCTAAAGCCATGATATGATTGTTGATCTTTGAGCTCCGACATCAGTACTTTGGTACTTGACTTGTCACACTTTAATGCTCCGGTGCAACTGAACCTTTGTCTCTGATGGGTGATAGATAGTAATCTTCATGGCGCTCGGTCCTTGCAAATCTGGGATGTCAGCTCTCATCGTCGGATCCATAGCCCACTCATCATCTTAATTAGAGCTAGAATCGTCCTTTCTCACCTTCAAAGCTTGAGCATGACCTTGAGTTCATCATAATAACTTTGGCTCGACCTTATACAAATGCCTTTGATTGATATTAGGGCCTTCGACAATTTGGATGTTCTTTGCTTTGGTGCACCCCGACCTCAAGCGTCTACACTTTGATCCGTTCTGCTTCACTTCTATAACATTCTCCATCTTTTTTGCTCCATCACACCATTGTTGCGGCCAACTCACAGAATTACGGATGAATGAAAATTAGGGCATATTATATCTTCGTATACGCGCCCTTCGGCTTCGTCTAAGCACCTTACTTCGGATGATGCTTCAAGAGAATAACTAAGTTTGTAAAGAACCATTAAAATTTGGTTAATACTTTTCATTCCCAGTGATCCCAAAGTTGAAGAAATTAAACGACCACCCTAACGTATCACCGACCAAACGATACCTGCATGGTAGCCATGACCTTCGGTCTCTTACTTCCGGTCCAACTTTCCGGTTTTTGTTTCCTGAACGACAATCATCAAAGCCTCAAAATCTGACCTTCGGATCGCATTTGTTTGTGGAACAAATTTCCAGGTCCATGTTATATTAGGTTATTATAACAATTAGGAAAGGTGGACAAGGTTTTGAGGATGAAAAATAAGACCTTCTTGAAAAGGGAGTCATAAAGCGTGTTAATTCATTTATGTGATCGGTGTCCACGTGAGGGGTGAATGAAATAAAATTATTTGTGTGAAGGAAACTTATCATAAGCTCAAGTATTTGTTTTGTGGAAAAGGTTAAACCCTTACATCTTTTAGTGTACAACATTTGTCTTTGCCACTACTACTCAACACTCCTGTTAACTAACATATAGTTGGAGGTGGTTGCATTCGCATAGTCAAGAAACCTATTTTATGCTAGTTTCTTGCATACATATATATATATATATATATATATATATATATATATATATATATATATATATATATATATATATATATATATATATATATATATATATATATAGTATATGAGGCGTGGCTACCAAAGCGATAGTAGTTCATATTGGTCCACTCGTGGTGTCAAATTAATTTGACGAAAGAGGAATATGAAATAATGTTGCACATGCGATAATTCGCACCCGACCATTAAGTATGAGAAAACATCACATGTTTGATATTTAACATCTATGAGCAACCTTGTTATTAATTGTTTATCATGTTATCTAATACTTTGTTCTATTTAAGTTCAACAATACTAATTAACATTAGCACCATTGAACTGGAGGGAGTACAATGGTATAATACGTTCATAGGTCGTTGCGGTACTGCTATGACCTGATTTTTGTTTTGATGAAAACGAAATGATGTGTTTATCATATCTAACACGAAAAAGTAAAAGAGCTTTCATGTTTCACTTTGCAGGGATAATTGTATGAGGTTCCACATGCATAACATTTACAAGAAATAAGACATAACATCATAGTGACTCCGGCGGAGACTAGCTACCTCCGACTGTGCACCCAAAAACCCAACAGTTATAACGGATTGTACAAAAGATTGCACTACCAGGCTTCGATGAGGATCAAAGTAATGAGGGTGTATGTTCCGGCCAATACTTGCACGTAACACGAGAATAAGAAATATGAAACACTACGTTAAGTGATTGCGAGGGTTGGACCTGCGAACCACCTCCGGCGTGAGAGTAAGTATGAGTTATGGTTGTATAAGTGTGTGTAAGTAAAGAGATGAGTGTGAAATGAGCATACCATAATCCTTTGCCCGTCCAACCTATTTATAGTGAAAGAAATACGGTTGGAGGCACTCTTGCATGAATGTCGGAGATCATGGGGCGTCCCATGATTGTGGGTAACCGCTAAGGCTTAGTGACCAGCGTTCTCATACTTGACGGGAAGCCAAGAGAGAGGAGATCATGGGTTTGACCCAGTCGGGAGGTTCCTTATCCATTGTTCCTTCGTCGGCCATACCCAGAGGAACTTAGGACTTCGAATGGCGAATTCCCAGGTAACCTTCGTGCCAGCGAATGGTTTGGCGCTATGGATATTTTGGAATCCTAACATGGGCCTTCGTAGGGAAGGGCTTCGACACGTCTCGGAGGAGTGTCCTTCGAGCTACTCGGAGGGTACATCATCAAGCCCCCCAGTTTAAAGTGATGTATACGAGCAAGGAGACATTGCTTTCAACTTCATGCTTCGAAGAAATACCATCCTGCTACGAATTGCGCTAGTTAGAGGATAATAATGTACCTAACTTAGCGCATTTAATGCTAATCACTTATTACCACTGCCCGCTACAGGAATCACATTTCCCCAACTTACCCGGAGACCAAAAGTCGTCTTTATTCAAAATTTAAAAATTTTTAACCCGGATAAGACTTATCTCTGGGACACGTGTACGGTGTTTAAGAGAGAAAAGGGAGTATAAAAAGGGAATAGATGCAACCCTAGTTTATTTTACTCTCTTCGTCTCATCTCCACACGCAGTAAAACTTTATCGCATTCACTTCCGAAACTAAAGGTAATCCTTCCTTCGTATTGAAAGCTTGTTTCTGTTTCACATTTTGTGTTTCGTTATTATTAAAAAAATGGATTCCAAGTTTACAATAAAACAACAAAAGTGCACATTGTCTGCAAAAGATCTACATGATCACTTAGCCGATTACCCCATCCCACTAGAGTACAAAGTGATGTTACCCAAACCTAACCAGGGTATCTTTGATGCTCCTCAAGGTTTCGTAGGACTGTATACACATGCATTTAGTCATTCGAACCTTAGGATTCGTTGCACCCCTTGATATTAGAGTTTATGCAGTACTATAAAGTTCATATCTCTAGGTTTAACCCTTTGGTTTAGCCAGTGACCACATTCATCGTGATGTGTAAAGCATCTGACTCGAACCAACATTAAAGGTTTAAGAGGATTCACGAACTTGTATCACAGGGGCAATTGGTTGACTTTAGCAAAGAGGCTGAACGGATGTTCGAACTGTTTAGGAAGGTATACACAAACATAACGAGTTGGAAGGTAGCTTTTCTATGTGCAAGACACTATTGTGCCTCTAAGTATCGAGTTCTTTGAATAAGGAAAACATGTTTGATGCAAAGCGGTATAATGATCCCAACGCTTCTACGAGGTGCGAAGGAACCCTTGTTATCGTTTGGCCAAATATCCTGTGGATGTGCAAGTATTCCTTAAAGCCATCTTATACATGGCTGGGATTGCCCAGAGTTGGGAGGGGTCTCCCAAGAAGCCTGTGATCATATACCAAGGACAAAGTATGTTTATCTACTTTTTATGTAAGTAGGACCAATGTAGCACTGATATTTATTTCTTCTTGTTTCTATTTTGCAGAGATGTCATTCAGAAACTTCATGTTCCAAGATTTGGATGAGGATTTGAGTTTTATGCCCGCGGAGAAGGCCGAAGAGTCTTATTGTGTTGGCTCTCCTTCAACATCTGTGAATAACAATGAGGCAGACACTCGAACCTGTTCTGTTGCATCGGCGCCTCCCAAGCCGTGTTGGAGGTCCATCCCAAGCGGTTGAGAATGTTCTTGACTCGGACGATCCTGCGGATGAGGATGTCTGAGTCGTAGGGTCAGCAGGATAGGCGACGAGGTTAAAGAGTAGAAAAGGAACAACAACCAAGCGATTAATTCGACCAACAAGAGGAAGAATCCTCTCCGCCTCGGGATCAAGAGTTGTGAAGCAAAAAGTGTTGAGGGCATAAGTTTGTGAAGTCGGCCTTGAGTTACCGATGAATCCGTTGAGGTTCATGGTAAGCAATTTATTATCTTATGTACCATGTAAAGTGATAGGTATCAACATTAACATATCATTTATACATTGCTTTGACCACAGGCCTTCCAGAGACAAAGGAACTCCCCAACGCTTTAGCCTGTCATCGGATTGTAGACCATGTGACCCCACCCGCATGGAAGGGTTTGCTGGACAATATGTCCATTGAAAAGGTCTGCGATATGCACGACAATGGTGTAGCAAGGCAAGCAATGTTGGATAATCATCTGAATACCAGAACTAGGGAGTTGCTCAGGGCTGTGACCAAGGCCAGGCAGGAAATGGATGTGATGTTGGAAAGGGAAAAGCATAGAGATCATGAGTATGCTGAATTGGAGGCTAAGTGTGATGAGATAGAGAAGGACTTGGAGAAGAATCCCCTCGTGCTAGACCTCTGTCAAAAGATTGATGAGTTGACAACCGAAATTATCAGACTCAAGGTGGAGGAGGGTAAGGTAGCCACTCTCATAGGTCGAATCATCCTTGATGCTAAGTGTGCTAACACGGGAGGCGAAAGGCTAGGCTCGGAGAGGTAGAAGTAAAGTTAAGGAGGAATTCGATGGCTTGCGGATGAGGTATAAAATGTTGCGGAAGGATCGTGCGGAAGTTGTTTGAAGGTGGTGCCTTACATAGCTATGGAGCTCTATCACGGTGATGAATTGGGAGCTCGGATGTGGAAGGTCATCAAATCGACCATATTTCATGGATGGTGCTTGGCTGGAGGAGGCGCCAAAGCAGGCAAGCCCGTGGACCTTTCAAAGGTTGAATGTTACCGTCCCACTTCAAAGGCGAGTATGATGAGGCGAAATGCGTTCGCAACCGCAGAGTACTCCTTCCTTGCTGAGGCCACCAAAGATCCTATGGCACCCCTCGAATACCTCCTTTCCAAGAAGCCTCGGGCTGAAGCCTACCACTCCCACCAATAATACTATGTCTACCAAGCACATGCTTCGGCCTGACCATCCCCACTCCATCTCCAAAAAGCAAGAATGAAGGGCGCCATGTGGCGATAATTTGGTTTCAAAGGGTGGCATGTACCCTTAAGACAATTTATCTTATGTGACAATGTTTGTCTTGTGTTCCAAACAATATTTATCTTTGTGGATGCATGGCCATGGGCCAAAACAATTTTAGCGGGGCCTAGGCTCCTCGTTCAGTACAAGGGCACTAGCCCACATTTTGAATGGAATTATGTAGGAATACCTCTACATACTTAGATATTATTCGTTTGTTTATTTGTCTTCTCGTGCGCCATTTTTCCGGCGCTTAAGTTTTACAACCTAAGGTTAACCAACCTCATTGTGTGTAAATTACAACACCAAGAATATAATGACCAAATTTGATCATTGGATGAGGGTCGACCACTCCATCTCAAATCCTTTACATAGTATGACTTTGCAAAAAATCTTTTTCTACAAGTCAAAAACTACTAGGAGAGTTAATGTGAATGTGAAAGTTGAAACTAGCGATAAGGCATGTATCACACTCGAGCCATTTATTCGACATTGAAACTCATTAACGACTTGGTTGAACAAATCTTTGTGTTTAAGAAACGTAGCAAGAGATTTGTGGGAAATGTCTTATTTATCATTGAATTGGTAGGAGGATTACATCATTCTTGAAATGAAAACTAAGACAACTACCAATAATGTTAAGCTTTCCTTGAGAAGCTTCTAATTACAAGAAAAAGTAAAAGTACTTCTTAAACATAGAACTTTCGAAGGTTCGTACCATTCCATGTCTGTCGATGGGTTCTCCGAGAAGATTGGCGGTTGTAGGCTCCATTACTGTAGGCCTCGGCTACCATGTAAGGTCCTTCCCAAGTTGGTCCCGACTTCCCAGGTATTCGACTTTGCTTGCCTTTGTTGAGGCGTAGCACATATTCCCAGGACTTGAAAGTGGAAGGTCTAACCCTTTTGTTGTAGTAGCCTTCGATTTTATGTTTGTGTATCGCTTCTCGAATGGAAGCTATTTCCCTTCTTTCTTCCAGCAGATCAAGGTTTTCCCTGATCCTTTCGTCATTTTGGGAGGCATCATATGTTGCTACCCGCTCCGTGTATACACTTAGCTCCGAAGGAATGACTGCTTCTATTCCGTATGTTAGGCTGAAGGGGGTTTCACCGTTGCTGGACTTGGGATGCGTCCTGTGAGCCCATAGAACTTGGGGAAGTTCGTCTACCCATCCATGATGAGTTCGTCCCAGCCTTTTCTCAATCCCTTTGACAATGTCTCTGTTCGTAACCTCTACCATTCCGTTTCCTTGTGGATGGTAAACGGATGTCCAAGACTGCTTTATGTTGAGCCCTTGACAGAAGTCGTAGAAGACTCCTTCAGATAATTGCTTTCCGTTGTCGGATATGATTATGTGGGGCACTCCAAATCGGCACACAATGTGCTCCCATACGAATTTCTCGATCTGTCTCCCTGTCACGGAGGCCAAGGGTTTGGCTTCTACCCACTTAGTAAAGTAATCAATCGCTACCAATAGGAATTTGACTCCTCCGGGAGCTATGGGCATAGGGCCTACGATATCGATGCCCCACTGAGAGAAGGGCCATGCGGATGTCACACTTGTCATGTCTTGTTTCGGCATCTTTGAAACGTTTTAGTGGATCTGACAAGCTTCACATTTGAGAATGATTTCGGCCGCATCCCTATGCATTGAAGGCCAATAATAGCCCAATTTCATTATCTTCGAGACAACTGATCGTGGTCCTGCATGGAGGCCGCAGGATCCTTCGTGGATTTCAGAGATGATGCTCAAAGCTTGCTTGGGGCCTACACATCGTAACCATGGTGACAAAAATTAGCCTGTATTGCGGTGACTTGACCCGAATCTTCCTTGCTAGCTTGGGATCTTCAGGGAGAAGACCGCTTATCAAATATTCACGATGGGGGTCATCCATGTCTCTCCTTCCTCGTGAACCACATCGTAACTTCCTTGCGAGCGATGGACCTTTCGTGTAAGACTTGACAAGTACCTCTTTGGTGAGATGAGCGAAGGCCATGGAGGCTAATTTGCTCGGTGCGTCGCTTTCTTGTTACGATTCCTCTGAGCGTCTTTGGATGGTGTAGGAATTGAAGCCTTCAGCATCTCCTTTGTCTTTTCAAATATTGTTTGATGACGGTGCCTTGCTTCATAGGAGCTCGTCACTTGGTTCTGCAACCAATTGGGAGTCTACAAAAAGCAATGAGCTTTGACCTCCATATCTTTGCCAATCGGAGACACGCTAATAATGCCTCGTATTCCGCTTCGTTGTTTGTGGCCTCGAACTCAAACAGAAGAGCATATGTATCTCCTTCCTTCTGGGTGACCAACATTAAACACGCTCCGGAACCAGTCGAGCTGGATCCTCCGTCTGTATAAAGTTTCCATTCAGCTGTGCTTGATTGGGATTGGTTTTAGGCCCTTCCTTTCCTCGTCCAGGCTCGGAAGGTGTTTACGCCAAAAGTGCGATAATTTGCCCTTTAATGGGTTTAGTCCTTGAAATCTATTTCATGTTCTCCAAGCTCAATAGCCCATTTAGCCACCCTACCGGACTTTTCGGTTTCGACAAGATCTGTTTGAGTGGCTTGTCGGTCAAGACCGTGATTGGATGGGCACGGAAATAGCGTCGAGCCTCCTTGTCACGTAGATTAAGGCGGTATTAACTTCTCCAATGTTGGATAATTAATCTCTGCTCCTTGTAGGACCCTGCTAACAAAGTAAATGGGGATCTGTCGCTTGTCTCGTTCTGCCATGAGGACTGCGCTAATACTCTCCAAGGAGGATGCTAAATACATGGATAACACTTCGCCTTTGATTGGGGCTGTAAGTGTTGGAAGAATTTCAATGAACTCCTTCATTTTCTGAGCGTTTTGAAGAATGGTAGGGACCTGTCAGCCCCCTTCGATAAAAACCGGCTTAAGACTGCTAGCTTCCCATTCAGGCTTTGTACATCTTTTAGACACTTGGGGGCTTGGAGGTCGGAAATTGCCTTGACCTTGGAAGGATTAGCCTTTATCCCACGCAGGTGATCAAATGCCCTAGGAATTGTCCTCTTGACACACCGGAGCATTTCTTAGGTTCGACTTCATGTTAATTGCTCAAGGCGGTCAAATGTCTCACAGTACATCGAGGAGTAAGTCCTCCTCCGTCTTGCTCTTGATAACCATGTCATCAACATAGGCTTGAGATTTACGCCTATCTGCTTGTTGAAGGCTTTATTTACGAGGCGATAAGTTGCTCTGCGTTCTTCAATCGAAGGGCATCTTTACGTAACGATGAACACCTTTGCTTGTGTAGAAGGCGTCTTTTCCTCGTCCTCCTTCACCATCTGGATCGATGATACCGCTTTATAGGCATCTAAAAGCATTTTAACGAAAACACGCCAAGGATTCCACCTTCGGTCAATTTACGGTAGAGGTAGCAATCATTGGGGCATGCTTGTTGATGTCGGTGAAGTCGACACACATCGCCACCCTCCGTCGCTCTTTTAACTAGCACCGGGTTAGCCACCCAAGTTTGGTACTTGACCTCCTTAGAATGCACGCTTGTGTGAGTTCGTCAACTTCTTTGCGGTACAACGTTTCGTTCGGGGCTGAAGCTTCGTCTTTTACATTTTATTGGCTCAATGTGTTTGTACTCATTGAGTTTATGTTCCGTTCAGAAGAATTGTCTGTCTGTCGACAATGTTCTTGGTACCCCTGTCATATCAAAATATTTCCAAGCAAAAATATCAAGGTTAGTTCACAACAGTTCCGTGAGCTTCGTCTTGAAATTTGCCGGGAGTTGCCTTCCTACTACCACAGTTTGTTCAGGGTAGCTAGGGTTAACTACAACTCGTTCCTCCGCATCTGTACAGCTTAGAATTGCCATCGGAGACTCCTCCGATTCTTCTTTGATCTTTTTGACACCATATACACCTTTATCCGCAACATAACTAGAGTGAACAGTTCCTACTCAGGCGGGTGCGGAACTTAATAGCGACATGTATGGTGGAAACAACAATTCCCATTTTTGCATCATTGTTCCCTATTAACAAATTATAAGGAGAATCGACGACTATGATGAAGGTGAGTGTTTCCGTGCGGGATAAGGGCCTTCGCCTATGGTGACTTCAAGTGGTACTTCTCCCGGGGCCACGGTGTTCATGGAGAATCCTACCAATGGTGCTTTCGAGTCCACCCTTCGTGGCGTATGGATGACTTGAGCTTTAGGAAACAATGCTCATAGATGATCTCGCAGGAGCTTCCACAATCCATATATGCTCTGTTTACCTCTCATTGAAGATTCGTACCTTGATGATCAGGATCGATCGAAGGTGTCGCCCAAGATGTAAGGAAAATTATTTCCCTACGCTGACTCCCCATCCGCTTCCTTTCTTTTCAAAGTTGTATCGTGCACATGCACCATCGATGTCGAACTTGGTGGGCGTGTTTTCCTTCTTGTTCCCTTCCATTCACCCAGTTGGGTGTCGGAGAACTGTCCTTTCCTTTTTGATGCCTTTGACCGGATGTCTAATATCGGGACCGTCTTGCTTCCTCTATCGCTTTTTAGTTCCTTGCGAGTTGTTTGTGTCGTGTCCATGATCTTCATGGAAATGGCAATACTTGGACATGTCTACGGCTTTGCTTTGTCTTTGTCATCCGGGTGGCGGATCGAAGGACTTTGCGGCTTTCTCGGTGGCGAATTTTTCGGGAGATTTGACCAAGTTCGCCAAGAGTCCATGGTTCGAACCTTTGTTGTATGGGGTGAAGCGGTCTATTCTTCTTCTTGTTCTTGGATCCTTCCGGGAGGACCCTCAGAGAATTTGTCGAGACGTTTCATACGCTCTATCGGACCCCATTAATTGCTACCTCCTTGGACTCGATCCGGTGTAAGCTTTCGATCGAGGCCTTATAGGTGTTAGGAAGATCGGTGGAGAGAAATTCCACCAAGCTTGATTCAGAAGGCCATGTATGAAACCGAGATCCTCACGATCTTCGTGCAACCTAGAATTTGCAAAGTTTCATCGGTATACACAGTAGCGAAGGCCCTTGTGCTTTCGTTGTCTCTCTCGCTTGATGGTGTACACGGTTAAGTGAGTCTTGGTGTACTTCTTGGCGACTAAAGTGCAACGAAATTTAGCCTTGAGATCGTCTAGACTTATAATGCTCCCCGAGTTACATCCGTTCCACCATATTCTTGCGGAGTCTCCGTGTAAGTAAACATGTGGCATGCTACGGGCATGACCCACTTTTGCATCTTGATAGCGCCTTGAATAGATGGAGGAAGTTATCGGGATCGCCTTTCCATCGTAGGTGCCTATATGAGTAGGCATCTTTACCCGTCGGTGGGGATAGTCTTGATCCACTTCACAAAGGGTGTCTGGAGCTCCAGAGGCCTCGGCGTAGCAAGGGTTGTAAGGAGATGGATAAGCAGTGTAGGATTATCACGGGTTAGGAAGCGGTGTGTGTGGGTAGGGTAAGGAGTAGCGGGTTGGTACGAAGGGTTTACACCCATCGATTGCGTGGGAAGTCATCCATAGGGTATTTCTTGGTAGTTACGGTTGGGGAATGAACCATTCGGAGGTAAGTATTGTAGGTTTGAGCGGTAGATAGGGGTTCATTTACGGAGGGTAATTGATTCATCTTTGAGTCTGAGGTGAGCCTCAGACACTCAAACATAAGAGGGGGCACTAGAGCCCCTGTCCCTCTCTTTCTAAATGGGCGGCTAGAAGAGGGGTAGGTTTACTCCTCCGATTCCTACGGGTTGCTCCCTCCGTTGGAGTTCTCGCTCCTCCTTTCACAGGCATTCTTTCCTTCGTCCCAGTTTCCTCGGGTCCTTCTTGAAACCCATTGTCCTTCTATTTAGCCTTGATGGAAGGAGGACCATTCAGAGGCGGCGCCCTCTGCTAACAGTTGAGGCCTATCCTTTATTTCAATCTCCTCGTCATACTCCTCACCGGAGTATTCCAACTCCTCCGCATTTCGGTGTTGCGAACTGTCTTTTGTGAGCCCTTAGAAAAGAATCTAAGGCCTCAGTTTGCCTCAGCAGGCGGGCTAATATCTGGAATAGGGTTAGCGGATGTTGGGCGTGATGCAGGGAGTAGTTTCAAGCGAGATCGTGTGGTAAAGGTTGAGGCATTATGGGGCAAGGTTATCGGTGTTAGTTGTGGTGAGTGGGACGAGTAGAAACACAGGTGGAGTGAGTCTTCTTCACGGTTCCATCCTGAAAAGTAGTGTAGTTGGTTGGGTATTAGGGCTGGGTGATTACGGGACTAATAGTTGTGGTCCCACGGATGGCGCCACCGATTGTACAAAAGATTGCACTACCAGCTTGATGAGGATCAAAGTAATGAGGGTGTATGTTCCAGCCAAGACTTGCTGTGTCGAGAATAAGAAATATGAAACACTCGTTAAGTGATTGCGCGGGGGTTGGACCTGCGAACCACCTCCGGCGTGAGTAAGTATGAGTTATGGTTGTATAAGTGTGTGTAAGTAAAGAGATGAGTGTGAAATGAGCATACCATAATCCTTTGCCCGTCGAACCTATTTATAGTGGAAGAAATACGGTTGGAGGCACTCTTGCATGAATGTCGGAGATCATGGGGCGTCCCATGGTTGTGGGTAACCGCTAGGGCTTAGTGACCCACGTTCTCATACTTGACGGGAAGCGAGAGAGAGGAGATCGTGGGTTTGACCAAGTCGGGAGGTTCCTTATCCATTGTTCCTTCGTCGGCCATACCCAAGGGCTTTAGGCTTCGAATGGCGAATTCCATTAGGTAACCTTCGTGCCAGCGAATGGTTTGGCCTATGGATATTTTGGAATCTAACATGGGCCTTCGTAGGGAAGGGCTTTGACACGTCTCGGAGGTGTCCTTGAGCTACTCGGAGGTACATCATCGATAACTATTATACCCCGTAAGTGCAGCGACACTAGGGAAGCGCCCATATACCATTCGGCTGGGCACTGCGTGCCCCAAAATAATGCTAAGTCATTAAGGGATGAGCCGAGGCATATTCGCCTAACGGCATGCGAGATACCCGGGCGTGGCGCGTGGATGAGCTCCAGTATATTTATCAACAGGTAAACATTACCCTCAAAGTGCTAAGTCACTAGGGAAGGCGGGGTATATTTACTTACGGGCATAATTTACCCCAAAGTGCCAAGTCACTGGGAAGGCCTAGGTACACCAACAAAAGGCATAATTTACCCCAAAGTGCCAAGTCACTAGGGAAAGCCGAGGTACACCCACCAAAGGCATAATTTACCCCGAAGTGCCAAGTCACTGGGATGAGCCGAGGTATATTTACCAGCAGTGAAACATTACTCTTAAAAGTGCTAAGTCACTAGGAAGGCGGGGGTATATTTACTACGGGCATAATTATATTCAAGATGCAGGTACCAAGGGCGTCATTGCTATACCGGAAGAAGCGGGTCACGGGGGCGTCATTAATTAAACAACTCAAAATGGGATGCATGATATCTCACAAGTACAAAAAAAGAGATGAGGGAAAAGACATGTATGGCTTTCAGCCTCCGGTCAACAATGCACTTTGATGGTGGTCCACAACCATTCGTGAAGAACTATGAAAAATGTATATATGAAGACAAGACAAAGTTTAAGTATAGCATCATTGACCATTGGTCAATAATACTATACTGGGGGGACATGATGGCGTATGTGGACTAATAAGACCCAACTCGCCTTAGGAAGCATCGGCTTATGGGCCACTTTATAAACCACTCTAAGACGGTCACTAAAGGCACCGCCAAATGACACAAGCCGAAAGGCCCATAAGGTATTCTTTAAAAAGTATTACATCACCAGTCTTTTACTAATAATGCAATACTGGGAGGGCATGTTGACGATGTGTCCGATGGACCCGCGTCTTGAGAGGCGAGATACAACGCTTGTCGACGACATGTGCCGAAGGCGCAAAGACATTTTCTAAGTATTGCACCATCGGTCTTCAACCAATAGTACAATACTGGGGGGACATGTCGACGTATATGGCCGAATGGCCTATGTCGAATTACACTAGCCAAAGGAATGTTTCCCGCCTAGACGTTTCCCGCCTAATTGTTTCCCGCCTAAATATTTCCCGTCTAGTTGTTTCCCGCCTAGTTGTTTCCCGCCTAAACGTTTCCCTCCTAGATATGTCACTCTCTATATATATGTCACTCTTTACACATATCATGCATCATACTTTCACATACTACATATGTCATCTCAATATACCATACACACAGGAGACTAATCTCATCTCTCACACACATATAACACCACATCTTTATATACACATCTCATACATAGTGCATACATAACATGCTTACACCTACATGATAAATCCTCTACCTACGAGGTTCTGACTTGACCGTCGGAGGGTGGTTCCTGAGCTTCGCCTCGGGCTCCTAACGGGTTCTTTCATGTTTGTAGCACGCTCAAAGCTGGGACAAGGATGACCCGATGCGTGGGAGCCGTCAAGACCAACCCGACAGAAAAAAGCTTCGACAACTGTCAAAAAGTATGACATTTTTTTAACAAATAGAAAGAAGCCACGTACTTTTAAAAGGATAATTAGGAATGTTTATTAGGAGGCAATAGCATCACTCATAACTTTTAGCAGATTTATTTAAGTTATCATAATGATTTTGTATTTAAATCTAGGCTGATCACGGTTTGATGAATAGATTGAAAAAATTGAACGAGACTGAAACTGATTTGCGTAAAACACCGGACCAAGGACCGGGTTCATCGGCCCGATCTAGTAAACAAAGCATAATCTGTTATGCGTAAAATCGAATAGAACCGAAACATGTCTCGTCTAATTCAATCGGCCAATTCGAACCGATTCCTCAATTAAGTCAGTTAGCGTCCTATCACGGTGCTTACGATTAGGGCTGTAAACGAACTGAACGTTCAGTGAACATTTCATGAACCATTCGGTAAAAAGTTCGTTTATGTTCGTTTATTTATTAAATGAACGAACATGAACAATATTTTACGTTCGTTTAGTTAAATGAACGAACATGAACAAAAATCACGTCCGTTCATTTACGTTCGTGAACGTCCGATTATGCGTTCGTTAATGTTCGTTTCTTTATTTATGTTCGTATATCATATCTTTTAATTGTATAATTTTAAATTGGTGCATTTAAGCAAGCAACACTTATAAAGCAATATATTGTGCGTAATTTAATAAAGTTTATGTTTGTTTGTCATATTCATTTATGTTCAATCGATTATATTCGTTTAGCGTTAGTTTAGTGTCTTGTGAGCGAGCGTGAGCAACACATTTTCTTAATAAGCGAGCGTGAGCAAGAAAATTCGTCCGTTTAGCGTTAGTGTCCGTTTATTTATCCGGTTAAAATAAGCGAGCGAGCGTGAGCAAGACTGGATTCGTGTTAGTCAGATTCATTTACGTTTTCTACTCACGATATATAAATCCAAGTAAAGTACCATCACGGAGTAAATGTTCATCATTAGAATTTACTCATTTAGAATCTGGTGTTCAATTCATGTGGCCCTACTCGAATGCTTGTGCTCGATGCCTTTGGGCTACATTTTTCTAAATTGAGGGTGTCAATATTAAGTTATAAACTTGTTTTTTCTTTCAAAAAAAAATATTAAGTTAATTAACCAAACACATAATCTAGCTTACAAAATACATGGCATTTACAACAAACTTTAAAGTAGATTTTTGCTCTTTCGGTAAGATGGCATAATTGATGTAAAAAAGATTTGAGGTGGCTGTTGCCAAACAAAGACTGATGAGTGATGTTCAACCAAACCAATAGAGTGAAGGGTCTCATGTGCCATAACCTTTATTTTGGTCTCACATGCCATGTCATCACTCAATCTGGCATTTAAAAATACCTCCATCGCCCATTCACAACTCACTTAAAAAGCATTCTTCGTTTAAACCTCTGCTTTCATTTATTCTTTTCATATTTTTCAAACACAATAAAATTCGTTTCGTTTAAATAAAGACACCCAAACCTCTTGAGCCCGACCCACCCACCTTCATTTTAACATTTTTATATTAAAAAAAAAAAAAAAAAAAGGTTTAAAGAAAAGTTAATTTTTAAACTACCCAATTATTACACACACACAATCAACTGTTACACCCACCCACCCACCCTCATCTTCTTCTTCATTCAAACTGTTACACACACACACTTTATTCAAACACACAAAACTCAATTTGATTTATATATCGGAAAAACAAAACTCAAATAAAAGGTTATCTCCGCCACGTGTTTTTGTCTTTATTCATGTCGAAGGAATGGCGATGGAGCAACTGGCGAGCCACCATGGTGTGGTGGCGAAGGGTGGCAGGATCCGGCGAGTGTGCCACATCAAATTGGCGAGGTTTTCTCGTTGTGATACCATTCACTCTAAATTAAAATACCCACTTTATACAAAATATACTGCACTAAATACTCCACACACTAACAAACTAAAAAAATATATATTAAAACAAAAGTGAGGCCAACAAAAATTAAACACTCACCATGGTAAGCAGCTCACCATTCAAACTCATTTTTTGTATATGATGGCGCGTGAGTGTTGCATGTGTTTGGGATGTCACGAGTGAGGTGAGGCATCACTCACGACCACTCCAGGATAGTCTACGTTCATGTAACAATCATCATCAGTGACAAGCTCACAACCAATCGGTATAAGATGCATTTATTTAGAAAAAGAAAAAAAAAAAACTATAAGTTTTTTTATACAAAATTTTGAGACGAGGTACATTTGAAAAGATATTAGTACTTTTAACCAAATTTTACACTACATATGATAAATCAATGTGGTTCACAAGCACTTTCGAGAACCTCGCTCGATTCGTCCCTAATTATGGTATTATATATAAATGGGTAAACGAGGTGTTCCTTGTTCAGGTTATTTGCGAAAGCGAGTTTTTTCTACCCAAATGTATTATGTATAGCCGATATGCCTCGGTAACCATTTTCGGGCCCTATCCTAACCACACTCAAGATGCACTTAATTTCGTAAGGAACCACTAGCTCATCTTCGCGGTGGTTTATGATATGATGTATGATTCTAGCAAGAAATATTCTTTAAAGTTAGTAAAAAGTAAAAAGCATGAAAACTTTCTGTTATGTGTCTTTAATAACCCACCGTATGCTTCTGCTTCAGACTGAGACAGCTCGTGACAGCGTCGGTGCTAGTTGAAACTAATTAAATTCCCAACGGCTAATATAATGAAAAAGACTAAGCAACCACTTTGATGATCACATCAAGCCCAAACTTGGCCCAATTATTAGTCAACACTATACAAATGTCACAAACTTTATAACATAACGTTTATTTCCTTCATTTCCATGCAAAAAAAAACATAACTCAAACAGTCAAACTCTATGGAAGCACTTTGGAACTTAGAAGATAAACTGAATTTTTCAACACAAGAAGCTGTCATTTTCTTTGCCTCCACTGTTTTTCTTGTCATCATTTTTGTCGGGTTTTGTGCGGCCACAGCCTTGAGAAAAAGAGTAACGAATAACATTCAAATTGGTCCGGTTGAGATAGGGGAAGCAAAAGTGTCATTGGGTCAATGGGTAAGGGTGAAGAATGGTTTGAAGGGTTCGGTTATGTGGAGTAAGGCTAGTAAATGGGATGGGAATTTGAGTGCGAGTAGGAAAGAGCAGCCTACAGCGTTGCTTGCTAGTGGTGGTGGCGAGGTGGGTTGGCCGAGTCATAATGCTGGGTCGCCTGTGTGGCAGCGGCCTATACTTATGGGTGAGAAGTGTGAGTTTCCGAGGTTTAGTGGGCTTATTCTTTATGATGAAAGAGGGAAGCCGCTTGATCAAGGTCACTCTGTTGATATCACACAGGTATGTATACATGATCACATTTTTTCGAAAAGTATATTTTTGCAGCGCCACAATATGAACTTCTACCTCATGCACTGATAGATAAACGTTTATACAATCCAAATTCTAAAACATAATCTAGAGGTGTCAAGATAGTCGGGTTAGATAACGTGTTAATATGGGTCTGAGTTGAAATGAGTAAGGTTTCTACTTTCTAGTACGGATCAAAACTGAGCGGGTTGGGTTGACCGGTAAATAGTTATGTCCTTTAAAGAGGTACTAGTAATTAGTTTGTTAATTGTGATTACAAAAACGATATTTTCACATTAATTAATATTATACATATATGAATACTCATTCATCAAAAATAGGCTTATTTGCCGAGTGTCAACCCATTTAACTCGTTCTCCTCTTTTAATCAACAGTATTAATTTACCCATTTGACCCACCTGAGTCAAACACAGCCCAATTCGACCCATTCATAAAAACATGAGTTAAAATTGTCACTGCTAAGCATTATGTTCAACATGGATGTGTATTATGTGCATCAGCGACTTCCAGATCTAAAATTTAAGTGTTAAAAAGGAAAAACAAAAGATACAAGTGTTCCTTAAGTGAGACTTTGCGTATCCAGTTTTTAATAATCAAACTAAACTAATTGCACTTCTTGTGGTATTGCAGGAACAGCCTACGATTACAGCTACATTGCGAGATCTTCTGTAATTTAATTTGAGTTTTCCTTGTGGGTATTAAAAATGCGAGTGTAATTAGTCCTTTTTTTCATTGAAATATAGTAAAATTTTAAAGTGTATCATAAGTTCAGTTACCATCTTTTGCATACATCTTAAAACATGGAAACCTCTCAAGTCTCAAATACCAAATACTGCAATTTCACAAGATTCAAAATCATCACATATATTGAAGAACAAGAATGGACATACACGACAAACCTCTCAAAAACATGATGGAAACATATATATAACACATATAACCTCTCAAAAACATGATGGAAACATATATATAACGCATATGATATGGCCGTTGACTTTACAAAAAAATACACAATCACCAAATTCACACGCAGACACAAATCCCACGATTCAGCACTTACTCTTCGATGATTATTGAAGATCAAGCTCATGAACTATTCAAATTTGCACAACCACTTATTGATGCATGTTTGATTACCTGGTGAAGCTATGAATTGCACTTGCATTTGCTCATGCAACCGACTCTATTAAGGGTTCTCTGTGTTCTTGTTTTGATTTATCATTGTAGTAGAAGTACAAAGCCAATTGCACGATTCCCAGAAACGTTCCTATACCATTTGGAACCTATAAAGTCAAACAAAACATAGATATTAGTTGACCAACCAAAACAGAAACAAAATTAGAACTTTGACAGAAAGCTTACATATATAAAAGGGTCGAAGTTGAATACTCCGTATAACAAAAATGAGGTGCTCATCAAGAAAGTGGAGAGTGAGAGGTAAAATGGCATGAACTCAACACTCTTCGTCTGGATCACCAGATTCTGGAAAAAAGAAAGTCACAGGATTGATAAATCTAAATCATCTTAAATTAATAAACGAGCTATTGGATTATAGTACTAAGTTGACGTACCATTACTGACAACGGGGAAGCAAACATTGATATAAGGGTAGCACAGCTCAAAAACCCGATAATCAAATGGCGAAGTTCAAGGTCTGTTACAAGCATGCTTCCGATTACAATGGCTGCAAATAGGCCAAAAACTCCCAGCAGTAATGCAGACATCTTGAACTGCAAAGATGAGCTCACTTTCAATATTTTAATGTTTAGATGGCTGCTTATAAGACGAGTAGGATAAGGTCATAATTATAGGATCCTAACCATTTTGGGTTTCTCGGCATATGTTATATAGAGAATTATATACGTTAACTGGAAAACTGCACCAACAGAATTGACTGTTGTAACCAGCAAATTATCGTAAGATATGAGCGGGCAGCCATACCACGCACATATTAGGCAGTTCAAGAGTGCATATATGTATGGGATTCCTGAGAACTGTTCTGTTGATCGGTTTCTGATAATTCTTCGAAATGTTGGTCTGGAAAAAAAAGGAAGATAATGGAAAACGATGAGTGTGCGCCTCATATATTCTTAAACATTGAGTTCTCATTTAAGTAATCCTGAAATTAACTTTATTTGGGAAACTGTTGACACTTACATAGGTGACACAAAAAGCCCAAAAGCAAATATGTTCCCTGCAAAAGTTGTCGAGAATTTTTAAATCAAGGTGAATATTAAGCAGTTTATTCTAAGATTAAAATTTAAACAGATAAAAAGGCATGCCTTTAGAACATTTGCTAACTTTTCAAATATATGAATATCCTTTTAGCATACACAAGGGAGAAGTTTTAGTCATTTTTTTCGTCTGTTACCGACTTAAACATAACGGGAGCTGAGTTAAGCCGACCGTTGACACAACAGGCAACTTTTCTTAAATCTTTACCATTTTGCAAAACGTTCAGGCTTCCAGCCTAAGACAAATACTTACCCTTTATAATTCTACTTCGGGTAGTGCTCCCAAGCGTCGACTCAGGTCAAAAATCATTCAGACAGCTAACAGTTCCACAAAATTCACAAAACAGAATGAACCCCAAAAAAGCTAATTTTGGTCAACGGTTCCAAATCGGCAAATCCCAACAATGAACTTCCATTTCATCCGATTTGTTTTGTTCTTCTTAACATCAAATTTCAAATTCTTAAGCTCAAAAGTCAAAACAACGTAAGCTCATCTTCCAAATTTCAATAAGCCAGTAAACACATAAAGTAAGCTAATCAAAACACCTACGGTGTTTGTTTGAGCTTATATGTGGGCTTATGAGCTTATTTGTGTTTCGGCATATATTTCATAAGCCTCAATTTTCTGGCTTATTTTGAGACTTGTGGGCTTATATAAGTTTATTATGATAAACTTATATAAGCCCACAAGTCTCGATATAAGCCGAAATCAAATAAGCTCATAAGCCCACATATAAGCTTAAACAAACACCAATATATGTTCCTTTCTAAATTATTACATTTGACGCAACAAAATTTTCATTTTTCACAATCTGAAATGAATCACGTAACCATAACATTAAGTAGACACATTATAAAAAGCACCTACTAAAACGTTAAGAGGAAGGTGAAATGAGATATAATACTAACCAGCAACTCCAGCAGCCTGCTTTAAAGCCTCAAACGTTTGAGGTGAAACCATTGATCAAGATTCAAACCGTTAATGATTTCTTCTCCTAGGTTTATTCTTAAACATATAACCTGTTGGAGGATATTTTTCGTGTTTTCTTTTTTCGTGTTTTCTGGAAGTTTGTTTTTGTTGATTGGTATAAAGGAGGAAAAGATTTTGACAAATCAGAAATGTATATCTGGATGTACAAAGCATGTGTGTGGTGTGGTCAACTCTAGTAACTAGTTCCAGCTGTTGTCATCCGTACTTACAATTATGGACTTTAACTATTTACTGAAGTCTCTTTCAGTCCTTATATTTTTGAGGTTTTGCATTTCTGCACATTGACCACTATTACTTTTATGTACCCAAAACCAGCCGTGACAAGAAAATTAGCTGAAATTAAGGATCATGATCCTCTCATGTTCACTTGAACATGAGAGGTAATGTTATGCTTAATGTGATTGTACATTTGAACTAAAATAAAATAAATGTTTTGCAATAATGACAATGTATTATCACAACAAAAATAACATTACCTCTAATGAACATGAGAGAATCCTTATTCCTGAAATTGATGTTGTTCTTTTTCACAGAAGTTTTGGCGAATTAGTGGTAGCTAGGCCGCTTATTATTGTAAAACAACATTAAAAATCATTAAATTAAATTCATAAATTCTAAAATTTTGCACAATGTCGGCTCACGTCGAATCGAAAGCTCAAGTAATTAAAAAAAAAGTAATTCGGTTATTTATAGCCTCTACACATACATAAAAACTTATTTACGTTAGTTCGAGAATATAAAAGCTTATAAAAAAGTATGAGGAAAAACAAAATTTGTTTTGTAATTTAGTTGTTTTGATAATTCAATTGTGGGATATCGAACTAAACTGCAAACATAAATATACATCTAACAAATTGGTTGATACAGACTTTTTTTTCTTTTTTTTCTTTTTTTTTTTTTGCTAATTAGTAATTTGACTCGTCTTGTGATCTTATTTATTTTGAATGGTTATGATATTGAGATACAAAAAAGCAAAATAAAAACATGTTCTACAAATAATACTAGTGTTTCTGGAAAACATAAGCAAATTAGAAGATGATAATTTTCATCTTTGATATCTTCTTGGTACTCATAAATGATTATTCCATAAACTAAATCATCATATCAAACTTAATAAGCAAAAGTCTATTTAGCACTGCCTAAGTCATGAAAGTCAGAAGGATCTAGTTAGGCAAAATCAAACAATAACATCTTGTTCAATTAAATCAACTACCTAACATACGTTAAGTCATCAACAATATGTATCAAGATCACAAACACGTATCTTTAACAAATTGTTATAGTTTATCCTTTTATTTTCAAATAAGTTTGCATGTAAATTGTAAATACATCTTTTCAAGTAAGTAATTTAAGCTATTTTTAACCATTTGGATGAAATGTTTACAAAACATGGCTCGTGACTAGATAAATTTTGGGCAAGGGGTTGAAGTATAATAAGCTCCTAGATCAAGAGCAAATTTTGATGGTTGATCAAAAGCTGAAGGAGCATTCATGCAATTTCTGCTTAATTATATCGCTTCCGGCCAGAATACAACTTGACAGAAAGAAAAAAAACATATAAAAACTAAAACGTTTTTATCTTTAAAAACAAATCTTATCATTTGGGTTATGTCCTGTCAAAAAATAATTAAAAATTATATGTAACAACTAGCTTTAAAAATAACGTGTTTCAGAATATAAAGGATAACATTGTTTTTCCTTGACCACTATTTAAGGTGTTTAATCATTTAAATCACGTGCATCTTTTTCTATATACGAGACTCCAGTATCCTTTTCATAGTTTCATTTGTCGTAGAAATTATCTAAAATATATTACTCCCTCCGTCCCAAATATAAGTTTATATTTAACTTTTCAAAGTTTTCTTTTCTGACTTTGACCGTAGTTATTTTTTTATGCTATATGATACTTGATGAAAATTATACCAATGAAAATATATTTAAAACTCAAACCCGTTTATATATTTTGCATCAATTATTATATAACATGAAAAAAAATAATTACTGTCAAAATATGAAAAAAAAGACTTCAAAAGTCAAAAGCGAACTTATATTTTTGGACGGATGTAGTAATATTTATGTCTTTTAAAGTTTTGACAAATCTGAATCATACCTCCAAAAGCCGGACAGTCGTGACCCACGTCAACGCCACATCGCCTTTCTCTCCAAGAACCGACACCGTAGAGTTATCGCGATCGATTGTTAGTAGACTATTATCATATGTTAGTGTATTATTATGAAATGGGCCGAGCCCGGTTAGCTAGTACTCATGTATTTATACTCATTGAGATCTCTATTGTCATTATCGAAATATACACACATTAACATGGTATCACAACCACGATCCTTTTTCCTAAAACATCTCCAAAACCCGAATATCCAAATCTCATTTTTTTTTTCAGCCGTCATTTTCTATAATCCTTCCTTGACACTATCTTCCTGTCAAACACAATATATAAAAGATCTTCATAATCTTCTCCTGGCATCCTCACGTACAAGTTTTTAACAGTTATTTTTTTTCCCTCCATACATACATATTTCACCATGGTTATTGAAACTACACCTCCTCCCACCATCACCTCACTCGTCCCGGTTAAACTAGAAGTTGGATGCCTAACTAATCTTCATGGTGTTTCTTTTCAAGAACCATTGTGAAGTGGCTCAAGTTTTGGATCACATCAAGCGAAAGAGTCCTCATCCAAAGGTTGAAGTCGCTCCCACCGTCGAGTGGTTAAAGGTAGACTCCCTCGTAAGAATCTTGGGTTTTTCTTACATGAAGTGATGTCCTTGTTAAGCGTCTTGTTAAGGCAAACCCTATAACCGCCTTAGACGCATGGACCTTCCTTGAAAAAGTTTTCCTTGACAATAAGAGGACTAAAACTATTGATTTGCGAGGTGAGTTACGGGTTTTAGATATGGGTGACTTGACTGTCGATGCCTATTTTTCCAAAATAGAATCCATTGCAACCTTGTTAAGCGACCTAGGCTCACCCATGGAAGATGACGATCTTGTCACTTATGTTATCTATGGTTTGAGTGAACGGTTTGCTCACGTGACCGGCATCATTGCACACCGTGATCCCTTTCCCGACCTTGACACCGTTAGGTCCATGGTCACAACCGAGGATCTTCGTCTCAAACATAAAGCAAGTCCAACTGTAAACCCAACAATTACCTCGGCTCCTACTGTTATTTTAGCCGAAACAAGTAGCCAACCTAACCGAGACAATAGGCCTCGCGACTCTCGCAGACCTACCTCGACGAACATTTGTCGTCATTTTGGCGTACATGTACATGCAAATGGGGTATGGGTTGCCGTTTCATTCATGACCAGTCTTCTCATAATAATATTGTGACTAACCATAATTCCATATGGTCAACCAATACTACACGACAACAAGCCACAAGACCTGTTCCAAGCAATAATTTAAGTATCATGGGTCAAGCTCAGTTGGTGGAACTTGTTCAGGCTCAAAAAAAGCTCTTGGCCCAATATGGATTAGCTAATAATATTTCCCAGGCCCAAAGAATGCTAAAGGTTCAACAACAACAATTCAATCACAATAGGTCTAATAATCACCCCTCTACACCCCCCGTTTTCTTACTTCCTCGAGCCACTACTCGGCCACTTGCTCATCGAGCCCAAAACCGCTTCTCCTACCCAAAACAGTCTTCTGGGTTCAACAAATTATTTCGGTTTATTTCGTGTTACAATGGTCAAGAGACTAGTCTCCGAAGCCTATAACACCTTAACTCTTCGTGTTTCGTAGCATTTGGGTGGAATATGGATACAAAGTCGTCGTCTCATTTAAATTCAAATGCAAATAATCTTAGTACTATTTATAATCATAGCATTTATCCATCAGTCTTTGTTGGTAACGGTAACTCCATACCCGTCACCAACACGGGACATAGTTTGTTGCTTAACCCTCACCGCCCTCTTCATCTTCATAATGTGTTAATTACTCCTCATATTGTAAAAAAATTAATTTCTTTACGTCAATTTACACGTGACAATAAAGTTTCTATTGAGTTTGACGAGTTTGGTTTTTCTATGAAGGATTATTTGACTCGGCAAATTCTACTCCGATGTGATAGCACCGGTGATCTATATCCGGTCACGTCACCTTCCAACCCACAAGCTTTTCTTGTTAGTCATCACACGTGGCATCAAAGACTTGGGTATCCGGGAAATGAAGTGCTACGTTCTTTGCTTTCTAATAATTCCATCATGTGTAATAAAGTGAAGTCTCCTCAACTTTGTCATGCTTGTCAACTTGGCAAGCATGTGAGACTTCCATTTTCTGTTTCTAATACTGTCGTTAATTTTGCTTTTGATATTGTGCATTCGGATTTGTGGACTTCTCCACTTCCGAGTCAGAGTGGTATTAAATACTATGTTATTTTTTTGGACCATTATTCTCATTACTTGTGGGTATATCCTTTGCGTAGTAAATCTAACACTTTTGCCAAGTTTGTTGAATTTCGTTCACTTGTAAAAACTCAATTTTAATGCGGAAATTAAGGCGTTCCAGTGTGACCATGGTGGTGAGTTTGATAACACCATTTTTCACCAATTATTTACCAAACACGGTATTCACACACGTTTCTCGTGTCCTCGTACATCCCAGCAAAATGGTAAATCTGAACGCATGATTCGGACAATTAACAATCTTGTTCGCACCTTACTTTTTCAAGCACACCTACCACCTCACTTTTGGGTCGAAGCTGTCCACATGGCAACATACCTATTAAACATCTTACCTTCCACCGCCATAAACAACGACACACCTCACTTTTGCCTTTATAACACGAAGCCTAATTATACATTTCTACGTGTTTTTGGTTGTTTGTGTTATGCTCATCTAGACACCAACCATAAACTTGGCCCACGATCCACTCCTTGTATCTTTCTTGGTTATCCATCTAATCACCGCGGTTTTCGTTGCCTAAACCTTTCCACAAATAAAATTATCATTTCCCGCAACGTCACCTTTGATGAGACCATTTTTCCTTATGGCTCAGTCACCCCAAATGATGCACCATCGTATACCTTCCTTGACTCTCAACCAAATGCCATCGCCGACACATACTAAATCAACCCATGACTCTATTGTTAATCCATCAAATATTACACCAACTCAAAGTTCACCCATCGGACCTATCCTTAATTCACCAAATCCTACACCAGAACAAGCATCATCATCAGCCTATTCACCATATTCCACTACATCTCATACCCCGACCCAATCCAACATGGGTTCTTCAAGCCCAACTGCCCTTGAGCCCAACACAACCGTTAAATTACCTCATCCCAACTCCACCTCTACTCATCCCATGGTCACGCGGTCATGTGTTGGTGTTACTAAAAAGAATCCTCACTATAATTTTCATGTTTCCACCATTTCTCCTATTCCAAAGTCATATGTTAATGCGATCAATGACCCTAGTTGGCAACGTGCTATGCTTGATGAATATAATTGATGCGCGTACAACGCGTTCGGGTCAAAGGAACTTCCTTTTAAATCGAACAAGTTTTCAACACCCTAGGCAAGTGAACCTAATCGTTGTAGTGTAGTATTAGGGTAAGCCTCGGAATTGATATCGTTCTCTGGGAATAGGAATGCTAGTGAGAAATTACTACGCTAAGGTTGGGGTCGAGGAAGATTATTTTTTATCTTTTTTTATGTTTTTTAGAAAATGGAAAGGTACGAATCTTGGGGTATTGGATTTGGGGGGTTGGTATTTCTACCGATTACTCTAATTATCTAATTATCTAAACTAAGGTGAGTGTAGTCTATGTCTCTTGTTGTGTGCTCTTATGATGATTTAAAGATGTGTTTACTTAGATGCTATTACTCCCTAGTTATCTCCTATTGATGGTTGAATTGTCACGTCCTTATTGTTAACGTGTTGTGTCTTCTAAGGTCGTAGGGTATGCGTTTTTCCCTAACTCTTTAAGTCTACCTTAAGGTTATTGCATACGGAATCTCTAGGATTCATAAACTAACTCTAAGGTTATCTTTGGATGTTTAGACTACAATAACTTTAGGTGATTATAAACTAATGTTCACAAAGATTACTCAAGCAATAAAAACACAACGGATGACCTATCGCAATACTAGGTCAATCACAATTAAGATAAGAGACAACCAATCAATATTCAATACCTAGGTTTCATAGATCTAAGCAAACACACAAGTAAATTAGCCGGACATGGAAAACATGCAAGCATAAACACAAAGAATTGAAGACATAATTTGATTAAGGAAGTAAATCACTTATCTTGTTGTAAAATAGGGTATGGAATCCTAAGATACTGCCCAAGACAGCCTATGTTCGGTTTAGGTTTTACTCCACAAAACTACCTCTCCTAAATACTGAAAATTCAAATTCTATATATAGAGTTACAATATGCGACGTCGTCACTCTTTAATTGTGACGCCGTCGGGTCACCGCCATTAGGTTTTCGTCTTGGCCACGTCAACTATATGACGGCCACCTTATGCTTGTGACGCCGTCGGCTTCAACCTCCGACGCCGTGGATCCAAATCTAGGCCGCTTGAGTTGCGACGCCTACTCCTTTAAACCCGATGCCGCCACTTGTAAAATAGCAATTTGCTCTCCGAGTCATCTCAAGGTGTGTCGCGACGGCGCCGCTATTAGTCGTGACGTCCCTTGGGCCCAGCAGACTTAAGTGTCTCGATTCTTGACTTTGGCCATTTTCTTCATATATTCGCCTTTTCATCCGAATAAGTGTCATTCCAAGAATTTGCCTTCAAGAGACCTAAAAGTGAAAAGGAACGAAATTAAGTAGCAACGGATACAAAAGTGATCAATTAAGGGTTTAAATGACCCCTCAAAAGTGTACCTTTTAAATCCTTATCAAATATCCCTACACTTGGTATTTGCTTGTCCTCAAACAAATGTGCTTTTTGCCAATTAATTTATAAGTTAGGGATCATGAAGCATTAGTTTAGAACAATTCACAATACGTATAAGCCCCGCAAAAGTCATAACAAGCACGGAAAATACATACTAGCACCTCATAAGTGGTGTTTGGATACTCTCATCTCTCGGGTGTATATGAAATATATCAAGTTGAAAATGGAAGATAAACACTCATTAACCGGTCCTAGTACATATATTACCATAGGCTTGAGACTAGATCAAACCTCTATCGCTTTTGGCGTAAGCACCTAGGAAAAGCTATCCAAGAGGGCTTTTAAAGGGTTATAACATTAGGCTTACGGTAGGGAAACAAAGGGTTTGGTGGGATAGGCGATTTAGTGGTGGCAAGTCAAAAATCTTTATGTTACAAGCATGAGAAGAATGGCGTTGCTAAGCCAAGACTCGACACTCTAAACTCTAGATAACTTGAAACAAATAAACATAAATTTAAAGATAGATGTAGGATGGTAGCCCGTATGTTTTTCATTTTTTTCATTTTCATTTTTTTTAATTACTCTTTTTCTTTCTTTTTTTTCGATTTTTTTTTCATAGACTTTTACTCTACCATCCTTTACGATAACATCAAAATAATAGGGATTTATAGGCACATCCCTACACTTGAGTTTTTATTACTCTAACACTAATTTGACCCGAATTGAAAAGATCAAAACACTTGAAGTACATTATTACGCAAATAAAGGGAATTTGAATTTAACGTTCACATCATTTCATAAAATTTAACTTTTCCCATGAGTCCCAATCGTCCCAAAACTGTGTAAAAAGGATATGACTCGACTTAGCAACTTATGCAAGCAACTAGATAATTGAACTAAGGGTTTATTATGATAACAATAATGCACTAAAAGTGAGTGCATACAAGGTAGGCTAAGGTGATTTGGGTGTACATTTGGGGGTGGATTGTAAACAATGCTCTTCATTGATATTTCGGAAAACCGAAACATCACGAGAACCGTGAAAAGGATAGGCTCTGAGGGGTTAACTAGGGGTATCGTGTACTAAAGATGAGTACAACGCAAGGGTGTGGGGGAATTACTCAACCAATCCGGAAGAAGTAATTATATTACGGTATCAAACAAGGGTTATCCTAATGCCTCTTATCATTTAGTTATTCCTAACTACACAAGTGTAGTCTCACTAGCGATCTCGAATGCATCACAAAACAAGTTCTAGAATCTATTATACTACCGCACACACTCAAGCATTAAAGTGGAATGCTTTAATTCCTACAAATCTAAGGGCAATCCTCACATTTTGGGTGGAATTTAAGTGGTAAAGGGTTTTTGTGCTAGTCATATAACTTCCTATCCATGAGACGCTTTATTAAGACTAATGGCCCACTCCTACATGTCATGAAAAAGTTTTAATTTGGTGTCAAAATTACCCTAACCGATGTTTCTCATGGTTTATTACACAAATGAAATTGGACAAGGCAAATAGTCAAGGATAAGCATAGTTTCAAAGTTCCCATTTTATTTTCCCTCCCTACACTTAAACCAACATTGTCCCAATGTTCCCGAAGTATCAAAGTTATGATAATTGAAGGTAATTAAAACGAAGAAACTAATACTCCCCGATTAGCTCGGTAGGATCCGTGTGAATTAGTGGTTGAATCTTTCTTCAAGAAGAATGTATGCATGAAAAGCTCCTTCCAATCTTATGTATCTTCTTCTTGATAAATAAAACCCGCACACGTGAAGAAAACAAACGAAACATTCGCGTAAAATCGGTGGTAACAATATATATATATATATATATATATATATATATATATATATATATATATATATATATATATATATATATATATGATTCTACTAAACTAGGATATAATGCTTGTGGAATGGATGTTTCTGATTTTCCGGAAAATTCCAAAATTTATAAGTAGCTCAAGAACGAGAAAATTGGTAAGTCGTTTCTACTCCTCCCGACGTCAGTTATCCCGATGTAAACTGGTCTCATGATTTTCTAGAAAAAATTTCAGAAAATTTATATCTTTAGAATGGAAAATTTCTGCAAAACATCCATTATGACTCGATACAAGTATTTGAATCGAACATACACACATGTATATCTTTTTAATAATCGTAATTCTCATGTTCACATTCTTTTTGAAAACATGTGTAATCCTCCCTACACTTATCCCTTTTGTAAAATACCTTTATGTGTAATTAAGACGATGTTAAAGACAAAATAAAGCATTTTTACAAATTTAAACATGAGAATAAACAATCAATAAAAGATATACGACACACAAACAAGCAAACAATTAAGCATGGGTTGCCTCCCACGAAACACTTTTCTTTATTTATGAGTCTTGTAGCTCGACTCGAAGTCGTGCCCCTATGTGACTTCATTACCGTCACCTTCTTCCTCATGACGGTCTCTATTGGGGTTTTCCATGTTATAGTAATGCCCTATTATGCATCTTTCTAAGAAGTCATCTTCTCCCAATCCGTTCTATATTCCGTCCTAGTTTCAAGCAATCCTTATAGAACCCAAGATCTTATTCATCACATAATCAACTCCTTCTCCTTATCTTCCTCATTCCTATAGTAGACCGATAGCTTAAGTTCTTTTTCATCATTGGATAGTGATGAAAATTTCTCAATCTTAAAGGGAATTTGGTAGGCTACATCATCGGTCTCATCCTTGAATCTCACTATTCCTAACGACGGATCATAAGTCATCCCGGTGTTTTCTATGAAAGGATTTTCTAGAATAACGTGGGACAAGCTAGGATCTATGACCGTACTAATATCATTCACAACTATGAAATCCGTAGGAAAAGTGAAACTTCCTACATAGACGGGCAATCTCTTAACTCTACCAAGAAAATTGCAACTAACCCTAGGATTATCGAGATCTTGCCTAGTTGGGATAGGCTTCTTCATTACCCAATTATAGTAGGTGCTAGTCATGATATTTATCGGGGACTTGCGATCAATGTAGGCCTTTGCCACAAAAAGGTGTCCTATGCAACATGGTATGTTAAGATTCCAAGGGTTCCCAAACTTGATCCTATGGCTTCTCCTAACATACATGTGACGGAGGTCTCGTACTAAGTGTGGGTGGCGAGAGAGTTTTTCTTCCATTGGAAACTTATTGAAATAGTCATTGCCTACTTCATCTACTTCCTCGGTTGTTTCATTCCTAAGAGTTTCACTAACCTCAAGTACCGTCTCATGGTTCGCTTCGTCATTTGTTCTATTAGGTTTCACTAAGGTGATGGTATCGACCAATTGAACGTGCTTAGCTAACTTACTTGGGTCCTTAATTTCTACACCGGAAGCTTTGGGAGTTGAGATAGCATTAACCTTCCTATCACTATTGGTCATGGCGTTCAAAAGGTTATCTATCTTCCTATCCATCTCGGCTTGTTGTTGGTTAAAACGGTTCGAGAGCTTAGCTATTTGAGCTTCTTGGGATGTGACTAGGTGTTGCAACATCCCTTCTATGTTTTGTTGGTTAGGGGTCGTGAGATGGGGCCATGAGAAATCATTAGATGTGAATTCTTTGGTTTGTCCCCAATAGAAGTCGGGTTTGCCTTCCATGCTTCTCGGGCGTCATTGAAAGTCCTAGGTCCGGTGTTGTAGGAATCTTCCTCCCATTCCATTGGTACGCGAGGATGCGTAGTCAACGAAAGCTTGTTCGGGAGTCTTGTGCAAGTGCGAGTGTTATGAGGACCACTACATGGCTCACACAAGGAAGAAACTTTGTTCACTTGGCGTGAAGACTTAGGATTTTCGTATGAGCTCATTAGGAATTTAACTTGATCTTCAAGCTCGAGCATCCTAAGGTCGGAAGATTGTGAGTCAATGGGAGGCAAGGAGATTGCCTTTACGGTTTTGGGCAACTCATGGGGGTCATTCCAACTTTCGTTGTCATAGAGGGCAGGGTCCTCTATTATACCCCACGATTCTTCCGCGGTGAGATCACTAAGTTTACCACCGGCCGCTTGGTCAATGGATCGCTTAGTAGGGAAGTTGACATGATCATAAAAGAGTTGGACTTGAAGCCAAAGATCGATGCTGATGAGGACTCCATCGAGTAAGTCCTTGAATCGAGTCCATGCTTCATAGAGATTCACCTTGACGTTGTTGGAACATCAAGATTTCATTCCTAAGCTTAGTAGTTCTCCCGGTGGGAAAAATTGAGCAAGAAACGAGAGGTGAGATCATCCCAACTCGAGATGGGCCGTGCTGGAAGTCGCTCAAGCCAATTGCTAGCTTGGTCCCGTAGAGAATGGAAGAGAAGCAAGCGCGTGGTCTCCTGAGTAGTAGCATCGAGGTCGATGGAATCGACGATGTTAAGGAAATCCTTAAGATGTCGATTAGGATCTTGAGCGAAGTCCACGGAATGCACATCCGCTTTGCACCAACCGGATGGTGTCGGATCGAAGTCGTAGTTCGGGCTTGGTTGGGAAGCTCAATGGTGTTTCTATAGCCTAGGTGGCTTGGTCTTGAGTATTCACCAAGAGTACGGCCTCTTGGCGGGTCATTTGGTGGTGGGTTGATGAGTGGTGGTTGATTATCACCTTCCATGATGAAAAGTGATGGGGTTCTTGACAAAGGTCACGAAGAAGGGGATAGACTACAAGGAAGCTAAAATGGGGAAAAAAGTTTACTTAATAGGAATCAAGCAAGGAAACCTAAACGAGGTGGAAATCTAACTAGCTATTCTATTCTCCGGGCGCGCCAAAACTTGATACGCGTGACAACGCTGCTCGGGTAAAGGAACTTCCTTTCGTCGAGCAAGTTTTTAACACCCTAGGCGATGAACCTAATCGTTGTAGTGTAGTATTAGGGTAAGCCTCGAATTGATATCGTTCTCTAGGGGAATAGGAATGCTAGTGAGAAATTACTACGCTAAGGTAAGGGTTGAGGAAGATTATTTTTTTATCTTTTTTTATGTTTTTTAGAAAATGGAAAGGTACGAATCTCGGGGTATTGGATTTGGTGGGTTGGTATTTCTACTGATTACTCTACTTATCTAATTATCTAAACTAAGGTGAGTGTAGTCTATGTCTATTTTTGTGTGCTCTTATGATGATTTAAAGATGTGTTTACTTAGATGTTATTACTCCCTAGTTATCTCCTATTGATGGTTGAATTGTCACGTCCTTATTCTTAATGCGTTGTGTCTTCTAAGGTCGTAGGGTATGCGTTTTTCCCTAACTCTTTAAGTCTACCTTAAGGTTATTGCCTACGAAATCTATAGGATTCATAAACTAACTCTAAGGTTATCTTTGGATGTTTAGACTACAATAACTCTAGGTGATTATAAACCAATGTTCGTAAAGATTACTCAAGCATTAAAACACAACGGATGACCTATCGCAATACTAGGTCAATCACAATTAAGATAAGAGACAATCAATCAATATTCAATACCTAGGTTTCATAGATCTAAGCAAACACACAAGTAAATTAGCCGGACATGGAAAACATGCAAGCATACACAAACAATTGAAGACATAATTGGATCAATGAAGTAAATCACTTATCTTGTTGTAAAATAGGGTATGGAACTCTAAGATCGCCTAAGACAACAGATGTTCGGTTTAGGTTTCCACAAAACTACCTCTCCTAAATACCGAAAATTCGAATTCTATATATAGAGTTACAATATGCGACGGCGCCACTTTAATTGTGACCGCCGGTCGCCGCCATTAGGTTTTCGCCTTGCCACGCCGCCTTTATGACGACGGCCACCTTATGCTTGTGACGCCATCGGCTTCAACCTCCGACTGCCGGATCCAAATCTAGGCGACCGAGTTGCGACGCCTACTCTTTAAACTTGATGTCGCCACTTGAAATAGCAATTTGCTCTAAGTCGTCTCCTGGTGTGTCGCGACCGCCGCTATTAGCCGTGACTTGTCCCTCTCGGGCCCAAAGACTTGAGTGTCTCGATTCTTGACTTTGGCCATTTTCTTCATATATTCGCGCCTTTTCGTCCGAATAAATGTCATTCCAGCAATTTGCCTTCAAGAGACCTAAAAAGTAAAATGGAACAAAATTAAGTAGTAACGGATACAAAAGTGATCAATTAAGGGCTTAAATGACCCCTCAAAAGTGTACCTTTTAAATCCTTATCAATAATGCTTTGATTAAAAATAATACTTGGGTTCTTGTGTCACGACTAGGGGTGAAAACGAGCCGAGCCGAGCCCGAGCCTGCCAGAGCTCGAGCTCGCCTGCTTATATAAAAAGCTCGAGTCGAGCTCGAGCTCGTTCGAGCCTCACATTTTGAGCTCGAGCTCGGCTCGTGAAATTTTTCACAAGCTCGAGCTCGTCTCGTTAACACAAAGCTCGGCTCGCTAATACAAGGCTCGAGCTCGTTAACACGGTTATACGTATAGAAAATATATATACATATATATACGTATATATTTTTAGGGCTCGAGCTCGATTATTAAATGAGCCCAAACTTAGGCTCGAGCTCGGGCTCGAGCTCGTTTAGGCTCGGCTCGTTCGAGCTTTTTACCGATCCAATCCCGAGCTTTTCACGAGCGGCTCGGCTCGTTTCCACCCCTAGTCACGACCCACTAACGCGAACATTGTTCATTCAATGTGGTTGTTTAAGCACAAGTATTTTGCAGATGGATCTTTGAGCAGGTACAAGGCTCGTCTTGTTGCTAATGGGAACAATCAACAAATTGGTGTTGATTACGATGAGACATTTAGTCTGGTGGTTAAGCCAGCTACTATACGCACCGTTCCCAGTCTTGCCGCTTCTCGAAATTGGTTTGTTCAGCAGCTCGATGTCAATAATGCCTTTCTTCATGGCACACTTTCTGAGACTGTCTACATGTATCAGCCTCCTGGTTTTCGGGATCCTCAGCATCCGATCACGTTTGTCTTCTGCAGCGTTCGTTATATGGACTTAAGCAGACACCTCGTGCATGGTTCCAGCAGTTTGCTAGTTATGTTACTCGCATTGGTTTTTCCCATAGCAGATGTGATTCATCCTTGTTCATTTATAAATAGGATCATGATGTTGCTTATTTATTACTTTATGTGATGATATCTTGTTGATGCCTTCTTCTACTAAGACTTTTACAGAGGCTTATAGCCTCCTTACATCGTGAGTTTTCTATGATGCATCTTGGTCCGCTACACTATTTTTGGGCATCTCATATATCGCCCGCCAAGGGATGTTTCTCGCCGTAAAAGTATGCAATGTAGATTCTTGCCACGCGGTATACGCAATCGTTATTCGTAGGACTCTGTGATACTGAGTCCAAGTCGGAGCCGATGGTACTGCTCTCGATCCGACTTTACAAGAGTATTGCTGGGCTTTACAATACCTTACCTTTACTAGACCCGATTTGTCTTATGCAATTCAAGCAGTTTATCTCTATATGCATGATCCTGAGCCTCATCTTCTCGCTCTTAAGAGGATTTTACGTTATATTTGGCAAGATTGGATTATGGTCTTCACTATATTCTTCATCGACCTCTTCCTTGGTTGCTTACTCGATGTCGATTGGGTTGGTTGCCCAACTACTCAACGTTCTACTTCTGGTTATTGTGTTTTCCTTATAAACAATTTACTGTCTTGGTCTTCCAAAAGGCAAGATACTGCCTCTCGCTCTAGTCTTTGAGGCCGAGTATCGCGGTGTTGCCAATGCGGTGTCTGAGACTTCATGGTTGCGGAAACTTCTTTGAGAGCTACATTCTCCTTTGCATAAAGCTACCATTGTTTTTTGTGATATTGTCAGTGCAGTTTACTTATCCTCTAATCCCGTTGATGAGTGTCTAAATACTCATCATTTTTATTCCATCTGCACTGCAAAAACAGTCAAAAACAATTTGAAAAGTCTCAAAAGATGTAAAAATATTTAGATCAGATTTTATGCAATAATTGTCAAAATCTAGTCCTCGGTTATTCAAAACATGTAATTTTTCACAAAAGGCCCTCAGGAATTTTTAAGTTGTCAAATTTAGCCTTATAAAGTTTAGTTTTGCAAAATGACAACTTGAGTCCTTGGAATTTTAAAGATTGACAGAAATTACCCCGGGACATTTTTAATTTGAAAATTATTAATTTTGGTCCTTGGGAAAATTAAACTTGTCATAATTGGTCCCTATGATGAATATTGGATAATTACAGTTTCGGTCCCTTGGTTTTTGTGGAATTGCAGTTATGGTCCTTGTGATTAAATTACCAAACCCTTTTCCCCTTGAACCCCCACTTCCCCTTGACCCTTGAACCCCCACTTCCACTTGACCCCCTTCCTTATCCCTTTTAGAACCCCCTCCTTACCATTTGAACCCCATCACTCAATAAGTAATAAAAACGACCCACACCCCCTTTTTCCCTCCTCCTTCCTTTCTCTCTAACCCATAAACTCTCACCCTATTATCCAGAAACCCATCCCCAAGAACACTCAACCTCACCTCAAGCTATTACCCAAGACCCCAGGCTCCCAAACCCACTACTAATCTTTCCTCCTCTTCCCACTCCACCTCAAAGAATCCAAGTCAAAAAGCCTCAATGGAGGCTCGATTCATGCTCATGTGTACCTACCTTATGGACGACTTGGATCATCTCAAGAAAGCACAAAGTGAAGTTTGGTCGCTTTTCCTCTCACAAGAAACACAACTAATGCAAGAGATGAAGACCTTAGTAGTAGTATAAATAGTGGATTGTAGCCAAGTTATAAGGCACCCCTAGTCTTAGTCTTTATTTCAGTTTTCTGTTTTCTTAAAATTCCAAATGTAGTGTCTATTTTATTAATGAAAGAGCATTCTTAAATTTCTGTCTCATTAGTGTTTATTACTTCGTTATAAAATTTATTAACTGTTTAGTAAGAGTAGTTTATTAGCTTTCATCCAAATAATTTCTAAGTCTTAAGCTTTTCCAAATAATTTGGAGAGATTTGCACCCTTAAAGGGGTGTTTGGGTTAATCTTTTAAATGGTCAAAAGCCACATTTTACCCGTTTGACTCATCAAGTCAAACTTCCATTTGCTTCAATTTGTTGGTTTAAATAGGCTAGGGGCAATTTCTCAAAGTGTGCACCAATTCGCTTTTAAAAGAAGAATTTTTTTGTGATTTCCAAACTGCCCGTAATGCAGCTTTCATCTGTTGTTTATGGGCTTATTTTTCATTTATTTGAAGTTTAAAATTGGCAAATTTGGTTTTTCTTAAGTCCTTGTATTCCTAACTCACTCGGTTTCGCTTTTAATCACCAAAGATTTCTCTAACTTAGTTTAAATTGAGATCCAAACTTGTCCCATTTCATTTTTCTCGCATCAAGACATCAATTGGGTCAACATGTCGATCTCGCTTAACTTTAAGTCAGTAAATGTTTTCTTGGTCTTTGATTATTATTTTTAGACTCTTTGGTAGATTAACTCCATTGTGCGCCTTTTGTTTGGTTTTGGAAGCTCCTTTCCTAGCTTAAAATAAGTTCAAAACAGACTCCCTTCAATTGCTGTTTTGCAGACCTGCACACCATATGACAGGTCATGTCTCAATTTTTAGCTTATCAGTAGATTGTAACTAGCTTATTTAGGAACTGTAGAAGCTTTTAGATAATATAGAATAGGTTCTTTAGGATTTAGCTTATTTGTTTCCCTTCATGCTTGTTTAGTACCTTGTTTGCTCAAATTTCCATAGATAGTTTAGGACTCTCCCCTAGTGTAATTGATATGCCAACTGCTTTTTCCCCCTTCATTCAGTTTGCTTTTTGATTGTTTTAGCTTATTTCATTTAGTGGACTTAATATTTCAGCTATTTGGCTCCATGGTTTTGCTTATTGACTCCTTTTCATGTACTACTTTTGCTTAACAAAACTGTCAAAGGGTGTTTGGTTGTATTGTTTTTGTGCTTACTGTTGGAATAAGCTGTGTCAAACAGCTTGTTTCAAGCTTTTCAAAAATTTAGTCTTTACAAAAAATCTTCATTTTGATAAGCTTTTTAAGTTTCAAAAAGGAAAAGTTAAAAAAAAAAGTAATTTTCAAAAAGTGGGAGCCAGGATTCGAACCTTGGTCTCCACACTCACGCACCAACACCTCACAACATCACTCCATAACGGACTTGTCTCATCAATTTCTTGCATAACTAAACCTTTAACTAGACTTAGTAGTTTAAGCTTTCAGCTTTAAATTGCTTATTTGTTGCTATTTTCAAAAAGCAGTTGTAGTCTTTTGTATTTTTATTTCATTCAGTATAATTCAAAGTACTTTTTGAGAATTTTCCAGATTTTTCACAATTAGTTTACTATTTTTAATAATTTAATTAGAGTAAACTAGTTTTTAATTCGTAATAAATAATTTAAAAGTCGAAAAAATTCCCGATCTTTTTCTAAAATTATTTTTAGTCAATTAGGACGTAGGAAAATTAGTTTCACACCCGTAGCCCTTAAATTGCAAAAGATTTACGTTTATAGCTCGGGCCTTTCCCGTTTTTTTACGTTTTCACGTTTTAGCATCCTAGGACTTAGTTTAGTTTCGTTTTATTATTCCTTAGGCCTAGTAATAGTTAATTTGTAGTTCATTAGGTTTCCCTTGCCTTAATTACCTTCCCGTTAATTAATTTGTAGAAAACGTAATTCAAACCAAACAAATCATTAAACCAATTCAAGTTCAAATCACGAAACTCAACGATTCCTTCCATTCACACCTCGTTGGGACACGCACCGAAATCATTTTTCCGTATCACTTTATCACACCGTAAGATTTGATACGTTAACCTTTTCCTAATGGGTTAATTTGTCGAGTTTTTACGGTTATTTTGATATACGTTGATATTGTGTTTTTCACCACTCACTTTACACGAATCACCCGTGCAGCATCAACGGATGAAGCACATCGAGATTGACATTCACTTTGTTCGGGATCAGGTTGCCTCTGGACAAGTTCGCGTTTTGCATGTCCCTTCTTGTTATCAGTATGCCGATATTTTCACCAAGGGTCTTCCATCCGTATTGTTTGATGAATTTCTGACCGGTTTGAGCGCTCACGTCCTCCACTCCAATCGCGAGGGGTCATAGTAGACTATTATCATATGTTAGTGTATTATTATGTAATGGGCCGAGCCCGGTTAGCTAGTACTCATGTATTTATACGTATTGAGATCTCTATTGTCATTATCGAAATATACACACATTAACATCGATGACCGACTTTTCTTTTCTTTTTTTCTTTTTTTTAATTCAAATATTTTAAACAACAAATTTAAATTCATTAAAATTTAAAACATTACAATACTAAATTCAAATAAACATTAAAAACATTACGTAACTTATTCAAATAACGTTAAAAACATTAAAAAAATCTTCATCGTCTTCCTCATCATCATTGTCACTATCGTCTTCATTCTCTTGATTGACTTGATTTTGACGATTTCTCCAAATGTGTTCAATCAAATCAGATTTTAAGTGTAGATGAGTTAATGAGTCAATTAGCTCCTGAGTAACTACTAACGATTCTTCATGTGATCTTAAGGGATCATGATCATGGTGGCCCTCATTTTCAAACCATGTAGGACATATCGCTCGCTGCTTGTGTCGAATGATCATATTATGTAATATGATACATGTATAAATAATATCTTGGATATCCTTTTTATACAACCCTCGAGCAGGAACTTTAAGCATTTTCCACTTCTTCTTCAACACACTAAAAGCCCGTTCCACATCTTTTCTTGCTGCTTCGTGCTTCCTCTTGTACAATATTCTTTTTTCATCACCTGTGGGAGGATTTGAAATGGATTTAATAAGAACGGACCATTGTGGATATATCCCGTCAAGAAGATAATATCCCCTTTATAAGCCACGCCGTTAGCCTCGAATTCAAGGTCCGGTGCTCTCCCAGATTTGATATCATTGAAAACAGGGGAGCGACGTAAAACATTTACGTCGTTATTCATTCAGGAGACACCAAAGTACGCATGCCAAATCCATAAATCTTGGGAAGCGACCGCTTTCAATAAAATGAATGGATGTGGCCCGTGATCACCCCTAGCATATTGAGCTCTCGCACTATTTGGGCAATTCTCCCACTCCCAACTTGTACAATCAATGCTTCTCATCATCTCAGGAAAGACATGCTTATGCTCGTGATGAGCATATAATCTTTCAAGGTCAGAATACGTGGGCTTTCGCAAATACTCAACACCATATAAGTCCATGATAACCGTGCAAAACTTACGGAGACATTCACGGGATGTTGTTGCAGCTAATGTAAGATTCTCGTCAAGAGAATCAAGAACGGCCACGTATCATAATTGACGAATGGCCGCAGTACACTTGACCAATGGGCTAATACCGGGTACGCCCTAGCATAAAGGGTTTGTCGAAAATAAGGAGAATGATCGGTTACCTCTCGAACAATTTATGTGAATAGTTCTCGGCTCATTCGGAACCGTCGATGGAATGCTCTTGCGTCGAACTCTGGGTTTTCGGAGAAGTATGCCGCCACTAAACGATCATGAGCACCCTCATGATCCCTCAGCAGATGTACCTTCGTCGAACTTTTGGCCGTGATGCTTTGTAAGCCTTCCAAGCAAAATCCAAACTCCACAAACTCACTAAAACTTCTTCATCGCTCTAAGACGAAGAACTAAATAAAAGCTCGTGCGATATATTGAAATAATTATTTTGAATGTATTGAGATAGAATTGTTGATTAAATTGTGTGTTTTATAAATGTGTTTGAGTTAGTATTTATAGGAAAAGTTTTTTTTTTTTTTTTTTTTTTTTTTTTTTTTTTTAACGGTACAATTGGGAAAAGGAAGTGTTTCAATATCGGTTGAAAATCCAACCGATACTCAAACCTTTGTTTCCTCGGCCGATTTGACTACCCACACCCACACTCGACTCGACCAATCTTCAAATCGATCGTCGTGTGTTTTTTTTTTGCCCAACCGATTTTAAAATTGCCACTGTGTCTAGCCTAATAGAGGTGCATTATTAAGGAATAAGGTGGATACAGTACATGGAAACGGGGCTTCATCGAGTGGCGGACCTAGGATTTTAGAGGACGGGGGCCAAAACAAAATTTAATAAAATTCGTGATGCACTTTAATAAAAAAAATCGTAATTTTATTTTATTTTTTACATTAAAAACCGATTTTTTTTAAAACAAGATAGAGATCGAAGATTTTTACATTGTTTGGCTTTAAGGTGGAGGCAATTTAATTTTATGGTGGGGTGCACTTTAATAAAATGGTCATAAAAAAAATTACATTAAAAATTGATATTTTTTGGCGAAGCATGAAAGACACCGCCCCCCCAAACTATATAAGTAGTTCCACTGCTTCATCTCGAGCTCGGCATCTGAAGGCCACTCAAGACCACCATTGGAGTATGCTAAACATTGACATAGAAATGGTTCAAAAGTGGTAGGGATGCCGACCCGCCACGAGTTGTGTGTCTCTTTGTTAAGTGATGGGTATATTTTAGGTGGGCGTTTGTTTTGTGGTGTTATGATTCAAGGAATATATTCTAAGGCATAATTTGTTGTTTGATGGACCTAGATGGAATTCAAGTAATGGATTAATGACCTAAACCAAGGGTTTTGCGAGGGTTGTTTTGGAAACAGACTCGAATATACTTGTTGATGCCTTCAAACACAACAAAGTTATGTATCACATTAGAGCTTTATTCCTCCACATTCGCTGTCTATGCCTCCTATTTGATTCGTGTACTTGGTCTTTTATGCGACGTGATGGGAATAAAGTTGCTCATGAACTGGCTAGATTAGTGCTTTTTGATAATGTAGATGTTTTGTATGATGGATATGTGCCATTTTCAGTTGAGGCACTTGTACAACATGATGTAAATTTTATAGTTGACTAATGAAATATTTATTTAAAAAAAACAAAAAAAAGAAAAAGAAAAAAGAAACGATTCACATATCAAAACAGAAACACGCATTAAAAAATAATTCAATTTACACCACTTTTCACCCTTTTAAAAAGTGTGTAAAATTATATTAGTTTATTATCTTTTGATAGTGGAAAAAGAGTTAATTGCATTTTTGGTCCCCGTGATACTGCTTAAATCAGATTCTTGGCCTCAAAACTTTGAAAGTCAGACGGACGTCCCGATTTGAAGTTTATATTGCATTTTGGCCCTCAGATGGTTAAATCAATATTTATCCATGCAGATGGCCAAATGCAGATTTTATCCCTAAAACTTTAACGTCATCCTGCCTGCGACCAAACACGAACAAAACTTCAAAATGAGGACGCTCAGCAAGATTATAAGTTTTAGTGACCAAACCCAATTTTGCAATACCATGCGATCAAAAATGCAATTAACTCCGAAAATTAAAAATAACATATTTTCCACATGATCAAAAAAATGTTAAACTTTTAAGTATGAATAAATCTAAAATTTCCTCATACTGTTAACAAACTAATAAAATTTTACATACATTTTAAAAGCGTGGAAAAAAAGTTGTGTATTAAATATTTTTTTTAACAACGTTTTTTCAATATTTTAAAAGGGTTCTTATGTAAAATATATAATGCGTATATAGGTACAAATGTTTTATCATTCCATAAACAGCATTTATTATTGATATATTTGATATTTTGAATTAAAACGTGCATATATTTCACGTGAGACATGGAGTGGTTGGTATTTGCCAGCTACAAAATGTTATCATTTGTGTCTGTATATGCTCGGATGGGTCCAGAATATTTAACATGGACCTACATATGTTTTTGTGTTACAAAGAGCTACTCCTTTATGTCTAAAAGAAATCAATACTTTTCTTAATTATTATGCTAGCAAACAATATAATAATTTGTATTTTCTTAATAACAAAACTAGACATACGCCTACTTTAGAGTTTTAGTTTCCCACGAAACTTCAACATTTGACTACTTGATTAAGTAGCAAATAAAATTCACTCGGATACCGATAGGTTATAAGCAGGTTGGTTACTTGTTTCCTTCCTTAATAATAGCATGCTTCAATTTTATATGAAATATATCATTGTTGATGAGAGGTAAACTTGATGAAAAAACATATAAAAAAAGAAATACTTCAAGAGTCATACGACATATCGACTATCTATGTCTTTTAAGTGTAATATCGGATATTGATGACAAATTAACTATTTCGACACAAATCTATTTTGACTTTGGAATGGGATCATTAGATGCTCTTTGATAGATCCTGTCTCGTTGCTCTTGTTTAAGGGGTTCGTATCTTTTTTATTTTGAACTTTTTCTGATGTCGCCTTCCAAAACGAATAAACCATATCCTTCAAATCAAAAACAATAGGATCAGAGTATTTGGTTGAGTTTTGTTTGGCGGCTTAGGTTCCGTAGCTACAATTTGGCTTGACATCTAAACTGATAACTTGTTTGACTAGGTTTAGACTTCTTGATTGATAAATTAGGTTCGATCATATTTGAGTTTTAATGGTTGATAATTTCGATCGTCGTAGTATTGAAAATTGCATTATTGCTAGTATCGGTATTCACATCGGTTTTGAGAAGTATTTGCATCCACTAGTTTCTCTCATTTGTTGGATTATAACGCATTGATGTAGGCTAAATTTTTTTTGCATTGGTGATGATGATGTTATGGTATTAAACAATCCATTTAGTTATTGAGTAGTTACGTGTCAGATCTCGACATAAACAACTTGTTTGTTGGAAACGATATATTTACAAACACGCGAACGTCCGGATTCGAACTCGCGATCACTTTGATTCACATTAGCGAACGAGAATTAAAGTTAATAATTAATGTTTATGTTTACGATTAATTATTGCACATTAAGTCCGTTAACGATCGTTAAGTATTTAACGGAAAATGACTAACGAATCGTTAAATGAAAAGAGAAGACTAGAAATGGAAAACTTGAAAAGTTATGGGTTTGGCTGGGCTTTCTATAGTGGTAGCCATAGGGCCTCCAAGGCCTAATTCCCTAACTTGTTCCCTGCTTACCTACTAAGATATAAAGAGGTTGTGTCTGCTCAGAGTTTCATACACTCACAGATTGAATTAACCCTAGATCTCCCTATCCTCTCTCTAGTCTAATATTCGGCCAACACCCCAAGTAAGGGAGTTTGGTTTCGCTTTTCTTAAACGAGGACTTGTGTTAGATCTCAGCAATCGCTGATTCGCTTTGGTTAATTCAGTGTGTTAAGAACGTGGTTGTAAGACATTATTCTTACACCAATAAGTACTTATTTGTTTTGCTTTGCTCGAGGATTTGACATTCAAGAGAAGATGCGTTACGCATACTTTCGCTAATTAATTTATTTGTTATGATCTTTAAGTCTTCACGTTGTACTCTTGATGTCTTTATGTTTTATCAGATTTTATATATCATAAACTCAACAGCAGGGCATCACGAGCCTTGTATAACAAGTAATTAATTATCGAAACACATAATTAAAATAAACATGAATGTGTTATTATTTGTATGCTTAGATCTTGGGTTTGCAAAACCTAAACCCTAATTTCGGGGGGCGCGTTGGTGCCCCAATTAGGGTTTTGTAAACTATTGTTTTAATTGGATTAGAAACCCCAAGATGCATGCAACTTTATGTGTATATGCGTAACTCGCTTAATTGCATTAATTGTTAAGTGTAATTTATATCCATGATAATTATCTCGCATGTTTTATCATGGATCCGCTTTTTATTGTATGTCTTTCATGTTTTAAGTGATATACATTAAATTATGATAGATCTTAAATCGGGAAGACCTCAATAATTATTAATTTAATCAATTATGTGCTATGTGGTATATATTTAGTTTTGACTTACGCAATCGATGAATCGATGCATGTGGTTCACCTTGTACATAGATGAAAACGGTGGAAGTCTTAATTAAATATATGCATATTGATGATATAGAATTGGTTATTAATATGATTTATCAAAACCGTTTGCATGTGGCTATTTGATATGCATGACTTTTTTGTTATGCATTCATTGTTTATTTGTTTATTTTTTCAAATACTTGCTTGTTTGTTATGTGTAACAAGGGTATTTTTACAAGAAAAATAAACCGACCTAAACAATGGTGAAACATGTATTTTAAGTTTAGTAATCGTGTCGCTTAATTGATTGATTTTTGCACAAAATAGTTAGAACGGCCACCCATTAATGACAAACTGTGTGATGGGTATAAGGAGGACCGCATTAAATTGTGACCCCTAAAGATGAGGGGCATGCTTTATACCGACCGATTCTCCGCCTCGTTTGTGGCCTTAATGGAGCTACCAAGTATTCCTATATGTGTGCATTAAATCTTAAGGCTAATTAGTTTTAATTCCATGCGCCACTTCGGTAGTAATTATCCGAAACACTAAGTGTTTACACTTATGCAAAAGTACTGTATAATGGATGATAATTAACACTAAATTCCTTGATTGGTGAACCGAATACCTCAATTAAAGTTTGATGATGAAAGCTTAAACATTAAAACAAGATATAAATGTTTTAATAAAACCTATGTTACGAAGATGAATGCATGACATCTTTGTACATATTTGATTTGACATCAAAATTATTACCCTTTAATTTAAGTTATATGCCATCCAACGAAACGGAAACACCTAAGATTACCTTTTATTTGCGTGAGATCGTGACTTAGATCGTAATTAAATGGTAAAATGTCCACGTGTCGTGAGAACGTGCATGGACGATTTTGCAGTTTCTTAAGTTGGACAACTTAATTGAGTTTTGTAGTGAGAACTGACAACTCAAGGCATAAGATGAGATAAAACATGTTTACATTGCAATTGAAATTGGCTATATGTAAATCCCATAAATATAGGAATTGCAATTGAAATTGGCAATTGAGCACAAGCTCTACCACTTTGTATAAGGTTCATTACTAGCAGATCAACTGACGTGATGAGATTATGACAATTTGGATCATAGTTTTCAGTGAAAATTAAATGGTTATATGTTTATGAACCATGGGTGTTTAATTTTCTTGAAAAGGTTAATTATCGAAAATACTAAAATTGAATTTTGTAATTCTTTTGAATGTATAATTGCAACATTTAACCAGAACGAAGTTTAGTCTTTGATCAAGAATTGTTCCATTCTCGCTTTCAAACAAATGTTTGATCGAGAATAATTTACCGAAAAGACAAACGAAGTCTCTTTTCCATGGGAGAAGCATGAGACTCAATCCTATTCCTTTTCATGAATGAGAAAGGTATAATAGAACATTTGAATTGTCTAAATTCTAATGTAACTCATAGCAATGAATCGCACATCTTATTTTCCATAAAGATTTCATTACCCTCATTTGGTGAATGAATCCTTTGTAACAACATGAATGTTGGTTAACCTGGAAAACATGTATATGAGTTACAAAATTAGAAGCTAGACAAATTACCGCGAAAATTGGTAAAAGGCAAACTAGCATATTTTATCTAGTTGTTTTGCTTTAGCCTTTAAAGGTGCTACATACCAGTATGGGATGGTAGGCACATAAGGAAGAAATTGCATACCCAATTTTTCTAGTTAATAACATTGATGGATAACCCATCATTCATAGAGTAGAATACACCTTTAGTACCTTAGTAATGATTACGTATGGTTCTTTAAAGGTGTAGGAAAGTAAAAGCAAGCAAGTTGTTTTCATCGGTTATGCAACACTTACAATGTTGTCGATTCGGTGGGAGCATTTGTGTTGCATTCTTGAATAAAAGTTGTTTTAATGATTTCTAATTCAGCCGGAGCTACAAGCATTATTTCCTGTGTAGTAACCCAGATTATCTTCAAAGATAATTACTTTCCAAATGTAGGCACTTATGGTTTTCATGGATTGTCATGTGCGTTTCCTTACTAATCAATATAGTCCTACATCTACTTGTTATATCTATGACACAAATCATATTAATCAAATAAACGAATGTGTATCGTGTTGTTTATTAGCTACATGATGTTGTTCCATGCACAAGTAGGAGAAATCTTTATTGTGTGCAAGGTACAACACATATAAATATGATTCTCTTGACCGCAAGGTAAGAGAGTAACGTTCCAATAGGAATTATACATTTAAATATGTATGATTGCCGTATTAAGAACATGTGTCAAGATGATAACAAAGACTACTTTATTTTAAATATTTATGTTATTCAATATTTAAGAAACACTTGTAGTTACAATTTATGTTGCGTGAGAACGTGAACTAGATTGTAGCCCAAGGTAAAATATCCACGTGTCGTGAGAACGAGCATGGATGATTGATGAGTCTCTAAATACTCATCATTTTTATACCGTTTAAACTGCAAAATCATCTGAAAACACTCAGAAACACATCAAAATGATCAAAATATCACAAATCAGTGTTTTATGTGTTTTAAATGCAAAATATCAAAATCGATGAAAAACATATCAAATTTGCAAAATTGCGCTTTAGTCCCCAACTTTCAAAAATTGTCAAAATAGTCCCCGAGTCAAAATTTCAAAAGTAAAATCACCAAAGGTCCTTTTAATATCATAACTTGTCAAATTTAGTCCTTTGGTGAAAAATATAAAAAGTTTTGAGAAAATTACAATTTAGTCCCTAAAAATCCAAAATGGTCAAAACTAGTCCTTGGAAATTTTCAAAAATGTCAAAATCAACCCTTGGACTATTAAAGTTGGCAAAACAAATCCTTTGACTACTATTCATAAAGTACATGATTGGTCCCTTGAATTTCAAATGTTACATCTTTGGTCCTTTTGTATTAATAATCTAAACTAACCAAATGGACCTCAGATAACTTAGGCCCAATCCACTATCCAACCCGTCCAACCTTTAACCCATCCAACCCGGTCAACAAACAACCCACCCCACCAAACATATCCAACCCGCCAAAGTCCTCCTTCCCACTCGACTCACCGCTTCTCTGCTATACCACACCCCTCCTCACCATTCACATTTCCATGTCCCTCATCCTCCACCAATATCCAAAACCATTAATTACATCTCATCCCATTTCACTCAACCTTAATCATAAACACCTCTTTCCCGCCAAATTTGACAAAGTGGCCAAAATCACTAAAAGTGACCCAATTGCCTCGAATCAGTGGATTATCTCTTATGGACACGTGGAAGCTTCTTGGAGTATAAATAAGAGAAGAGAGAAGGAAGACATGTGGTAGCTAGTTTTAATTTTTCTTTAATGTCGTTTTTTAGTAAAATGTTTTAGACTTAGTTAAAAATGTTGTAATTTAGTTTCTTTGTATTACATTTTGGTTAAATCAGCCTTGTAATGTGTTTTGAATATCAAAGAAAGCCTTTTATATAGATTCAAAATTTCAGTGTTCACTGTGAAAGTTTTTAGTTTCAATTCTTATGTCAAAGCTTCTCATAAGCTTATAGTGAAATCAAACAAGCTCACTTAAGTCATTTTTAGCTTTTGTTAAGTTTTAAAATCATTTTCAAGCAACTTTACATTTTGGTCAACAAAAGTCAACTTTGATTCAACTTGGGAAATGGTGATGAATTTGGATGATGCTGTGGTGCTATGGGTTTGGAATAGCTTAGAATAGAGTAGGAGTGGGTTTTGGTTTTAGTTTGCTACAACAGCTGACATTTGTAAGCTTCTGTCCAATTTACATTTTCATCTCATTTGCAGTTTGTATTGGTTTTTGTATTAGTGGTTAGAAATGGTTTAGGTTTGCCTACTTAGTGATCATTATAGTATTTATACTTAGTTTGATCAATATTTTAAGTTGGTTCTTTAGCTATCTCAGTTTTAGTAGTAATTTAGTTATTAAAGTGGTGTTTGGATTTGGTGTTTGAACTGTGTTTAAGGTTTGTTTTAGAGTGAACTCATGGCTTATGCATGTCCATTATATCATACTCATTTCACCATTACTTGAGCCTTCTTAGCAAAGAAAGTCAAAATCCATGTCTTTGATCTTAATAAAGTTAATCGTTGATTTGTAGAAAGTCCAAATCTTGTTTTGTGTTTAGAATTTCATAACTTTGCTTTTGTTAACTTCATTCCATATCAATATACCATTATCACCATTAAATCAAGATCAAAGCTCAAAAGGTCAACTTTCCATTTCCTTCTAAAAGTCAAAATGTTATAAAACTGCTTTTAGCTCAACTGGTAGAATTTTCATGGGCTTATTTCAGCCAATTTCATGATTCTTGTTGATTTAAAATATTTCCTGGTCTATTTTCTCATGTGCATTTTAGTTTATTTTGCAATTTTTCTATCACCAAAAGAGCTTGTTAAAGTGACTTAAGTGTCTGTGCGGGGAACAAGTCTGCATGTTTGTTACAGAGACTTTGATGAGCTTGTATAAAGCTCATCTTAGCTCAATAGGGTCTCGATCTTTGGTTTGCATGCTCTCAACCGTGTCTAGATCGATTCCAATTTTTTTTTTTTAGTTTTAGCTTATATTGAAGCTCAGCATTAGCTCAAACTTGGTCCCCTTTAACCGATTGCCATTAGCTCAAGACCTCAAGTCATTGCATTTTGATATCCAGTAGTCGTAGCTTGTTGATTTGTGTTGCTTTTGTTACTCTAGCATATTAGACCTTCCATATCAGTTTGGTGCTTGTCAGGCCTCATTTGTTATTGAAGTGCTTATTTCATAAGCACTTCCTTATCGCCTCATATTCTGCCAAACAAGCCCTGGTTTTTCTATTTTTCCCAGCTTCCTAATATCATTTTAGACTTTTCCTGCAATTTTCATATTTTTCCAAGTTCATTTGCTATTTTTCTTGATTTTAATTAGTTTTTAAGCACTTTTAAATAGCTTTAAATACAAATAATTAAGAAAAAGGTTCAAAAATAATTTTTCATTTTCTTATGTTAAGATAATATAAAAAGAGAAAAAGTATTTTTCTAGATTTTTCTTAGTTAAATTTGTATTTTAAATAATTTAATTAGTTTTAAATAGTTTTAAATTAATAATAAATACATAAAAGTCTAAAAATATATTTTCTGTTTTAAAATTAGTTTTATCATATTTTAGATTTTCTAAGTCTTAAATTTATTTTTCTAGTCTTATTTCATATTTTCTTTTATTTTAGAGTATTATTAAATAGTTTAAATTAGTTTTTAATTAATAATAATTACATAAATAGTTATAAAATAATTTTCTTTTCTAATAATTTTATTTTATCATTAGGATTGTAAAATGTATTTTTCATATTTTAGGACTTATATTGTGTAAGTTTCACGCTTTATTTGTGACGCTTACGTAATTTTAATTTAAACGTAAGTTTTAAGTTTTAAGTTTTAAACGCTCATCACTTTAAAAATAGTGATAGCGTTTATTTAATATCTTTTATCTTTTAATTTTCTTAATTTGCATTTAAGTCGCTTTTATTTATTTCCTTTTCAAGAGTGTAATATTCAATCCTAATCCTTTCTCGATCGCTATCATTAGTGATCATTCTATCGTCTCGAATCATGTGTTTAACACACCATTGAGTCTCCGTGGACTTAACGACCCGGAATTCCTATATTCTCTGATCTTCATTTGCATTTGTGTCTGAGCTGTTTTAAGTCTTTTTGACTTGACGGTTCTGCGCAGATCAATGATTTTGCAGTTTCTTACGTTGAATTTTTCAAAGAATGACATAATTAAATGAAGTAATCTAATACTATTTTGAATTTAAGTATTCGTTGAATGACTTAAATATATGTAGTAAATATTAACTTGAAATATTAATTGAAACCTGATGTGGTGTTCATAATTACTTTAATTACAAATGTTTATGATTTTGTAAAGTCACAAACATGAAGTCTTTTAATACAAGACTTACAATATAAAGTAAGACGTTAACTTGCTATGTTTTAAGACATATGCATGAAGTCAATGAGGTGATCAATGACTTATAACGATAGTGGGATTATAATCGATATGTCTTTGACTTGGTCAAAAATACTTGTGTTATAATACATGCAATTGACTTGTAATTCTATTGTACCATTAAGTTTTACTTTGTTGGTAAATAGATAAGCCAAAGAGTAGATGGTTATCTTAAATATTGTTAGATTATCTTACAATATTAATTCTAATGAAATACCATAGTTTTATGGTATGTTCGCTAGAAGAATCAAAATCTATTGGCATGTTTGATTCAAGATAACTATAGTTTCTTCCAAAAGTTATCAAGGTTAGAATATTGAGTATAGATTGAATATACTCAATAAGACTCCAACCTAGAAGATTAATAAGACACCATTTGTTTATGGAATGTGATGAATCACATTAAGTCTTATAATGAAGTTCAATTTGTTAAACTACTTGTATAGTGAGTTGTAACAAACCGATGTCGAACTATCAATGTGTTTTGTAATATCCCAAAAGAGAACAATGTATTGTTACTCTACTTGCTAAACTATTTAAAGGTAATCTTTAAATTGTTAAAGGCAAGTGGAGTTTTGTTTAGATCTTGAAAGATTGAATTACAAAATGCATAATCTTCTAAAATGCACTAGCAAATATCATGACGAGGCTAAACATGAAAATGATAGACCTTAATATGATAGAATTGTCATTCATAGATCCGCAAGGATATCTCGATATTTAATATGTCGAGGAATATGAGTTACGTGATCATGGTAAGCTCGTTAATCATAATGATAAATTTACCAAATGTTGTATTGTGGTAAATCAACCATACTATGAATGTAGAGATGTCCATGAGATAATCAACTTTAGATATTTGGTTTATCTTAATGAGTTTCTTCAAAGAATGGAAACCCTAGTGGTTTAAATCTTGATGTAGAAATTATATGGACAATATTGTACACATATTTAATGCATGTCTAGTGATAATAATATTAATCATATTTAAGCAATTAACTATGATTGAATATTCTTTTCTAGATACATTAAATAAAAGTATAAAGATTATAATTGTCATACTTAGTTTCATTGATATGAAATTTTGACAATGAATATCAAAACTCTTTGTTGTGGAATTACTTTTGCGAGGACGATAAGTAATACAAAGTAGTTTATTGAATTCAAATAATCTTTGAATATGTACAAACTGCAAGAATCCATGAATGGATCTATGCATGCATCTATGAGATGATTCTTATGTTTAATATTAAATCGATGTTTGATTTAATAAATTAAAATAAGATAGCTCATAAGTATTCCTGAAAGCTAGTGGGAGTATTATTTTCTTAAATCTTATATGTTGTATGGGCAACTACATTCCACCTAAATTAAGTTTTAGTTGAGAATGAAACTCGCTTGTAAGATTTGGAAAATAAAATTCATAACCTTGAATATATATGTTTATTATTATAAACATATGCGTAAAATAAATGAGTCTAATAGAACATGATGAGTACATATCTTTGACAAGATAGTATATGAATGAGATCTTAAAGTCTAACTAGAAGATTCATCATGAACATCATGTTGTGTATAAGGTTGTTGTATCATGCTTAATTACAAGATGATTTAACAACATTGTAATATTTATGTTTGGATTTTGAATTGCATTCCACAGCCTGGAGTTGCTCCCAGATTCTATACAACAAATTGATGTAATTGTCATAGTCAACAAACTTGAGGTTTGTATGACACCAACCAAATAAATATTTAAAGTTTACGGATGTTTAAGAGCATATTGTTGTACACAATGATGCTGGTATAATTGAGATGACACTCAATTCTAGTCATGGCATCGTTGGTGATGACCATGTTGACTAGTTATGCTCAATTAAGAGCATAGTTGCATTATACATTAAAGAATACTTTAAACTTTAAGTGTTGAAGGATGATTGTCATAAAAGGGTGGTTCAGGTTATCACACACCTTATGGAATGATATGACAATATCAAGATATGTGTAAACATATACAAGAAATTTACTTATTGAATTCTTGAAATAAGTATTCTCAAAATTCATATAGATCAAAGTTAGTTGAAATTATGCCCTGTCAACAAGTATGATTATCATGACTTGAGGCAAAATTCATTAAGAATTATCATGCGTTGATCTATTTAGTATTTGGATAAAGGATGTTAAACAATTATTATTTATAATGAATTAAAGTACGTATACGCTTAATTTCATTTATAATATTGTGTCATGTATTTGCATGTTTAAACTTTAAATAACTTAAGTTATTCTAAATAGTCCGTTGTCGATCAATAACATGGGAATGATATTGAATTAAGACAACCGAGTATTAGTTAGAATATACTTGAAAGTATATTGATGCGTAGCATGACTAATTTCAGATGATATTCAAAGGATTGAGTATAGGACTTATCCCACCCACATGATGATACTTTATGGATCTTAGTCATTAAGTATATCATGAATATTTATCCTCTGACTTGAGATACGAGAGATATGTCATGGATGTAGTGCATTTTTTATGAAGCAATCTAACGCTATACGTAACTGGTAGTTATAAGGGTTGCTTGTAGTCAAAATAGGATTTGTTTCCTTCAAATTTATTTTGAAGTATAACATCGCTGGGCCCTCGTAGGGTTGTTAAGATGTTTGCATGGCCATGCCCAAGGTCTTCGGAATATGTTCGAAGAATTGGTAATCTTAATCAATCACATAAAGCGAGAAATGTAATAGTTAATTAAGAAATGAGCGAGATCCATATTCTTATTAACATGGTATTAGAAACAAAGGATGAATATGATGATGAATCATCAAACTTGGTTTTTCTCCGAAACCATACACGAAGTTGTACCGGGGCATTGGCGTGTTGCTAGACGCTAACCAATGTCATTTCACGCTTTGTAAACATATCCAAGTGAGTCATTGGAAATGTATATATTTACAAACATGTGAATGTCCGATTCGAACTCGTGATCACGGATTGCACACATTAGCGAATGAGAATTAAAGTTAATAATTAATGTTTATGTTTACGATTAATTATTGCACATTAAGTCCGGTTAACGATCGCTAAGTATTTAACGGAAAAATGACTAACGCACCGCTATGGAAAAGAGAAGGACTAGAAATGGAAAACTTGGAAAAGCATGGGTTTGGCTTGGCTTTCTATAGTGGTTCGCCATAGGCCTCCAAGGCCCAATTCCCTAACTTGTTCCTCAAGTTTACCTACTAGTATATAAAGAGGTTAGTGGTCAGAGTTTCATACACTGGCATTGAATTAACCCTAGATCTCTCCTATCCTCTCTAGTCTAATATTCGCCAACACCCCAAGTAAGGGGAGTTTGGTTTCGCTTTTTCTTAAACGAGGACTTGTGTTAGATCTAGCAATCGCTGATTCGCTTGGTTAATTCGCAGTGTACAAGAACGTGGTTGTAAGACATTATTCTACACCAATAAGTACTTTGTTTTGCTTTGCTCGAGGGTTGTTTTGCTTTGCTCGAGGATTTGACATCTCGCAAGAGGTATCGCTACGCATACTTTCGCTAATTAATTTATTTGTTATGATCTTTAAGTCTTCCGTGTGTACTCTTGATGTCTTTATGTTTTATTGTATTTTATATATCATAAACTCAACATTTTTTGGTTCCATATTGTTTAGTTCGTTTTCAGGTTTTGTTTGGTTCCACACCTTCCAAACATTGTTTTCCATCTTTATATGGTTTCGGATTCAACTTTGATTACGCATGGTCTGACATTTGGTTATGTCTCGACACGCTATGTATCCGTTTTGTTCTATTTTTATTTTGCTATGCATTCGGTTATGTTTGCATTTGCCCGATTATGCATCAAGTTATGTTTCTATTTGTTTGATTCTACTTTGCATTTTGGTTCTCACGATTTGCATTTGGATCAACCAGATTTTGCATATGGTTATATGTGAATTTGTTCAGATATGCTCGATTCCATCTAGTTATTGTTTTTTTCTCCCTTTAAGGACTCATCGATACATAGTTTCAAAGCACCGTTGATTGATATATGCTAAATTATAAATTGTCAAAATTTTCTCATTTTTATTTTATTTTATTTTTATTTTTCGTGAAAGTTCTTCTATTATTACTTCTAATAACGGATTACAATAAGATGGCGGTGCAACGGGCAACAAGTCAGTGCAAACCCCTTTTAAATAGCAAACCAATTCTACTAAAATGAAATTTTGTGACTTAGGGGTCGCAAAATTACTTTGCACAACCCGTTGAACCCTAGTCAAAACCCATACCGCCAAGCTAGGAACCCAAATGTATCAAAAGCAAAAGGTAATACGTGTTGATTCTCTAAACAAGCTTTCTCGTGTTTAGCAACTTTGCTCGATTTCGCTTTCAATGCCGCTTGTCCCAAGAACAAACCCATTGTCCCTTAGCCCAACAAGAGGGACACTCTGAAGATCCACACAAGCATGTTTCCCCAGCCCATCCAAACACAAGTATATCAACCGACCGTAGTAGACCTCCTTCAAGCGGATCCGCCGAAAGTTCACGAGGGCCTCTTTTAGAAGAAATTCGCCGCTTAAGAACATCATACGTAACATCCTTAACCAAATCATGCTCAGATTTGAAACCCAGAACTCCTTGGACCGCATGCTCGCCAAAGGAATCTAAATGAAACCTTGCAGACCGGGCAAGGCTCATCACCGAAACAGAGGGATCATTAGCCGGTACTTAAGGATAGTCCGGTACTCAGTGGTCGATATATGTTGGCCTAGCCCTTCAATGGGGATAACCCAAGAAATCTTGAGCATGAGGAGCTCTGAGACATTCAAACACCGCTTTTGCCGAGGGATACATCGAACTTATCTCCCAAACCCGGACGATTCCACTAAAAGTGGCACACGCCAAAACATTTTGGGCTTTAGGTGGGCGGTGTCCTTGTTAGAGAAACCGCTAAGATCGAAATCAGAGGGACATGCGCAAGCGATCCATCACGCACCCATAATCGTAGTCAACCCATCAATACCACATCCTCGAAGAATGTGATCCCGCAAACTCCAAGATTGCGCCTCGAGGCTACAAAAGCATAAGTAAATACATCCTCACCAACATAAACCCAACCCACAAAACCGAGTCGGAAGGGATGCGAGCTCCATTGAAAATCCCCAAAAAGGGCCCCACAAACCACAATGGCCTCTATTGCCTTCAAGGCTATTGTCAAAAATGTAAATGCTTCCCCTATATACATAGGTTGGCACGCTCGAGACCGAACATCACTTTGCGACGCCCATACATGAGCGAAGCAAAAGGAGCTCAAATTGAGGGTCACGCAGACTTGTGAGACAACTCATTAGTTCCACAAAGACGAGATGCCCTTTTCACGCCCAAACCGCTAATAAACCTCGTGATCCCGGCTAACAACGCCTCCAAGGAGTTTCACACCCAATGTCGGCCTCCCAATCCCGTGGGGAAACAAACCATCTTGTACCTTCACCCCATTGCATGAGGGCCAAAAAACTTCTGTTTTCTTAATGTTGAGTTCAAGGCCCAGGTGAGGGCCCTCAGCCATGATAATATCTAAGGCTTTAGCTACCTCTTTTAGCTACCTCATTTAGCTTAAGGATTAAAAAATTTTGATTTGTTGAATGAAAATATTAACTAATTTTAACCTTTTGCATATACGGAGCTGTTAAATAAAATATATTTTATATTTATATAGTTACAATATTCGTGCATGCGTGATTTTTTTACATAAAATTTTCATTATGTGTTAATATTTATTAATATTTACTATATATTTTTGTTAGAGTGAATTATTTTACTTTGTTTAACTAACATAGTGTTAAGGTTGATTTTGTTTAAATTTAACTATTGACATTATATTCTATTAATTATGTGTGTAATAGCACGTAATGACATTTAAAAAATATTTTCTAGATATTCTTATTAAACTTTAGAGAGCAATTATATGCATCGTTGTTAATTGTTATATGTAAAATCTGATGTATTTATTTCATCTTAGATTAACCCGTGGCCGTGCTTTCATTATAATATTTATATTATTGTTGATAACATCAAATAAAGAAATATTTCAAGTATCATTCTCTCATTTTTATTGCTTATATTTATTGTGTTTTTATATTTGGCACTGATGTGCTTTCAATGTGCATTTTAGTATTAAAATGTAAAGACACGTATATAGATAAGATTTGGAGCTAATGTAAATATATAAACGCAGGCATGACATATTTCAACATTGTTGCACTGTTTTGTCCAAAAATTTTATGTGCGAACTCCAATTTAGCTGGTTCAAAAGGCCAAAGAAATAAGAAAAAGAGATATTCACGGTTAGCTAATTATCTGCATAAAAATCGGAAGTTTGTTAGTTATTGTTTCTGTTGCAAAGCAAAGCTAGTGAGAATAAGAAGAAAAGGAAACATTTAGGGTGCGTTTAGTTGGGAGAAAACATCCTTGTTTTCCGCAAAATGTTTTGTGGAAAATAAGGAAAATAGAGATCGCGTTCAAATTATCATTTTTCAACAAAATGTTTTGCAAAACACAAAATCCCCTATTCCTAATCTAACAAGGAAAATTAGAAAACAAATTTTAGTTGTTTTCCTTTGTAACCCCCAACCATCCCTCCCCTTCTTCAAAATAGAAAATACAAATATCAACTAAACGCATTTTTTATATTTTCAAGTGTTTTGTGGAGATAAATTTCCCATCCAAATTTTTACAAAACTAGAGATAGAAAACAAGAGAATTTTTTCTCCAACTAAACGCACCCTTAGGGTGCGTTTAGTTGGGAGAAAACATCCTTGTTTTCCGCAAAATGTTTTGTGGAAAACAAGGAAAATAGAGATCGCGTTCAAATTATCATTTTCCAACAAAATGTTTTGCAAAACACAAAATCCCCTATTCCTAATCTAACAAGGAAAATTAGAAAACAAATTTTAGTTGTTTTCCTTGTTTTCCTAACCCCCAACCATCCCTCCCCTTCTTCAAAATAGAAAATACAAATATCAACTAAACGCATTTTTTATATTTTCAAGTGTTTTATGGAGATAAATTTCCCATCCAAATTTTTACAAAACTCGAAATAGAAAACAAGAGAATTTTTTCTCCAACTAAACGCACCCTTATGTTTTTTACACAAGGACATTAATAACTTGTGTTAAACTATGAGTTTTGGAGACGACATGTCCAGCAAAGGGATTTAGCTTAAGAAGTCATAAACTCATGGTATCTTAATATTTTATTTGGGCCTTGGTATGTAAAGAATGGAAAACAGAAACTAGAAAAGCCCACATGGTCTTGGATTAGAAGAAAAGATCGGTAGCAAGCAAGGAGATCCACGGCTGAATTGTCAATACTTCCCGAGTTTTATTTAAAGGGAAAAAAAGAAAAATATAAAGGAAATTAAAAAAAAAAAAATGCATTTCTGAGTTTTTCTGAAAAGAAGAGAATAGGAGAAAAGTATGTCAAAATTTCTTTCTTAATCTTTATTCTACATTCCAACATTGAGATGATTTGGAAAGAATGTGATTTTAAAGCCTTTTTTATTATATCCTTTTTCATTTCTTTCTAACTCGGAAACACAAGATTGAACATCAAATTTTTTACTTTCTTTTTCTCTTTTTTCTTTTCTCCCATCTCAAGTTCTCTTATTTTTATTTTATACTCGGGAATAAAGTGTAAGACAAATCACATCCCATTATTCTATTAGGGTTGTTTGATACACAAGATAAATAGAACGAGCAAGGGTTAAGAAATGGATTCGTATTCATTAATTATTTTTCCATTCGTTGGAAGATTAGAAGATCCGACAGAAAGTGACGTGAGGTCCAAGGTTCGTTAAAGCTGCAATCATGCAAGAGCAAGCTCTTATTCATCATGAAGAACTGATTCTACTCTGGTTGCTTAACGTTTTTTTCATAATGAATTCTTTTGGTTTATAGTTTATCACTTCTTTTGTTATCATGAGTGTGATTGTTGGCTAAACACCTTAGTGTTTGCCTAGTTACGAGCCTTTTAAAATTAATGGCATAATTTATTTAGTTTAACGATCATATGATGAAATCCCACTTAATCATAACCTTAACCTCACTTTATCAACGTACAAAATCACTTACTTGTGAGGAGATCATGGTTTAAGCTTAACCCTTGGCAAAGAACTCATCTCATCTTCTACTTGATCATCAAAGCTTCATCTTTCCTTCCCTTTTTCTATTATAAACCGTATTAATATAAATAAACCGTAAAAACGTTTATTCATATTTAGCGATCTTTTGTGTTTTGTTGATAACAAATATAAAGTTATCATAAGTAAAATTATAAGGATACATGTTATTTTTGTAAAGTATATATATATATATATATATATATATATATATATATATATATATATATATATATATATATATATATATATATATATATATATATATATATATATATTTGGTCATTTACATAAAATGTTATGTGGAAAACTAGAAGGGGGTTTGAATAGTTTTACCAATTAAAACTTGCTTTAAAATATTTAGATCGACTTATGTCAATCTATTTAGATATGTATGTTGGACATTGATAGATAGATATATAAAAGTGTAATGAAATATAAAGTGTAAGAAGCACATAACAACGACACGAGTATTTATAGTGGTTCGCCACAAGGACACCTTCCTTGCCCTACTCCACCCCCGAGTCACCTACTCGAGAGTTCGTAATCACTACACGACACCAACTCCTTATGGCGGAGAAGCCTTCACAACGTCGCCTACTCTTTTTCGGACTAGGCTAACCACCGGTTCTTTCACCTAGGAGAACCACACCTACTACAACGTCGCCACCATTTATCCCAGATTAGGCTAAGGCACCGAGTTCCATTTCAATGGAGGAACTACTAACCAACACTACACAACATCTTAAACCCAAAGGAGACCCCACTCCTTATTACAACACCATCAAGGATATCAACATCCTTGGAAACAAACTATCACTATTTGTATAACGATGCACCTCATCGATTATACGACCTTGGCATCCTTCACTAATGCCACTTGATTGAATCCTAGGAATCTTTCACTAATGCCCTTGACATGAACGCATTGACACCTTTCACTAAGGCCTTCGTCTTGACTCCTTTAGCATTCTTCACTAATGCTTTTGACACGGACGTTAAGCACCTTTCACTAATGCTCACGTCTTGACTCTTTCGGCATCCTTCACTAATGCCTTGGATACAACACTTCTATGTAGGAAGAAAGAATTATAAACAAGAGAACCTCAGTAGTCTTGATGATGACGAAGCATGGCAACTCATGGACTTGAGCTTGCTCGACTTCAAGAAGTGGTGATCTCGCCTTTAAGAGGAACCTAGAGAATCACACAAAAACAAAAGACAAACTACATAGAAAGATCCCCTAGGATTAGTGGTTAGGGAGTTACAATACTTGGGGAAAGTATATGTGGGAGTGGCAACCCAAAAGGAAGAAATGGCTCACTAGGAATTTTCATGGTGTCAAGTCATAATAAATGACTCTATAGATCAGATATAAGCTTGAGATGAAGTTTGAAAAAATCCTCAAAAAATAAAAGAATTGAAAAACTAGTTTTTGACCCATTTTGAGATAAGGATGACGAGAAACAATTTCGTAAAATTGATAAATATGTCCACTTAAGTGTTTTGAAATGTGAAACACAATGTGTGAGTATTGAAGCGAAAATATGGTGAGTTTTGATGAGTTGATAAATCAAAAGCACTTTGAAATAGATCCTAGGTAAGCTATGGGTGAGTGTGAAGCTTTCAAATGCTTAAGGGAGACTTAGTTGGTTCTAAGGTCTTATGTTTGGCTAGTGTGAAGTGATCTAGTGAGTCGTTTTGATGTATGGGAATCAGATTGCTCATCCGATGTCAAGGATCCCACGGTTCCCCGCAGGAGGATCCGCCTAGGCTAATACTAGGGATCCGCAGAACCGCAGATCGTAACCATCACATAAGCAAATGCAGATTTTGCACCAAACAATATACACGGATAACCATTAAACTTAACAGCAACATAAACATGTTATCACATAAAGCATATCATAGATAATGGTAGTAATGGTAATATCCAAGATAACACAAACAAGCGTGCTAAAACATAAGCATTCATACACAAATCAAATGTCTAAAAACAAGCATAATCCTATAGTCTTTTTCGTCAATCCTTTCTTTTCCTCTTTCCCGACTTCATGACGTGGTGAGCTAGGTTTTGAATCATACCCTTAATTGTTTGAATTCGCGGTCTCGCTTGGAAGAGTCAAGTTGTTGATAGTAGTCAAAGGGTCCAATTCGATGTTAGCTTCGGGTTGACATTAACTTCTTCTTCTTCTTCTTATCCGTCCGAGGAGTCCGAGAGAGCTTTAGGTTTTCTTCCATTGACCATGAACCGCTTAGGGGTTGTTTGGTAAGAGGTACCATAACGTGATCGGAAAGGAAATGATCATCGTTGATAGGAGATGGTTGCAATGCACTAACATACTTACAAAGTCGTGTTAGAGCATACCATATGTATACCATGTTGGCAACTTTGAATACCCGACCATTCTATTCACCATGTAATAGGCGAGATTAAATGGCTTTTGGTGAATAAGGCAATAAATCATTTGCACGAGACATGCATTTGGATGATCCTTGTTATGACTAAGCTAATGACGCTTTCCTAAGAATTTCTTCCCATTTTCTAAACATGGGGTGCATTTCAAGAGTTCAATTTGAAAGGATCACGGTGAATGAGCTTTTGTTTCGTTGAGATGGGATTGGTCGGCTCTAATTTTGAAAATGGTTTCTAATGGTTTCGGGTCATCAAGAGGAGTATGGTATATTGGTTTGGGATCAAGAGCAAAAGATTGAAAGGATATTGCCCAATCTTGAGAGTAGATACAAATTCCTTCACAAGGAATGCGAAGGATTTGAGCGAATGTGTTGAGAGGTAGAGTGAAACTTCGCTTATTGATGATGAAGGCGATTGAAATGCTATCATCGGTATTTCAATGATTCTAATGCTTTTGTAGAATTCAAAGATGAAACCGCATAAATTTGTTCATCAATGTCAAGAAGACAATCAAAGTTGATTGCCGAGAAGACTTGACGAATGTCGGTATCTTCAAGGAAACATTCCTTGACCATACGACCTTCGTGGATAAGTCTTTTGAAGACTTTGCGATCGGTTTTTGACAATCCCTCTTTCCGATAGTAATGGGTGAGGTAATGGACGGTATCATGGTGGTCTTGTTGAGTGGCTTTAGGCATGGTTGGTCCTAGAAACATAAATATTCCAATTAGGCAAAATTTGTTGAGATGAGTTTATGGTTTTGATTTGTATTAACAATGTTGTGAACACAATGTAATCTTAGTTATATGAAAGCCCTTTTTAATGATCAATTTTGGAAACCCTAATTAAATTAATTGATTAAAAATTGAGAAACCATAAACCCTAGGATGAGGATGATGAAAATTAGAACATGTTAGTGTAATTACTTACAATGGTGTTCTAGAGAAGAATACTTGAGGATATGGAGTCCTATGAAGATGAAACCAACTCTTGGGTCATTTTTGTGTTTTGTGGGGAGAGGGAAAATGATCAGTGTTGGTTTTGAAAAGCGTATAGCTGGTTTCTGTCCCACGGTTATCCCGGATCCCTTGTATAAGGGATCCGGCTAGTACAACTAGAGGATCCGCCATCAGAGATGTAAAAGAGTGTTTGGCAATATTTTTATTATAAGTTATAAAATATCTTATGGAACAAAAATAGTTTTGGGGTTAAAAATACATAAAATGAATAATGTTTGGTCAACGGGATTTGATTAATTATCGAGATTCCATTTGTGACGACGGCGTTAGTTTGACGAGATCAAAAGGAATACTATTCCCGATGATGAGTAAGTCGGGAAAGTGGCGAAAGGAGACTTATTGAAAGACTAGCAATTCTAAGAAAAATGGTATTAACATATTCATGTAGATATAAGCTAGCTAATGAAGAGTAAACATATCTCTATGCTCTTGATTTTGGTTTGTGAAGACATAAGACCAAAAATACTTCATGAGCTCTTAAAGTAATCCGTTGTACTTAGAATAAGTAGGTTGTGATTACTTTAGATTCTTTCTTGAAAGTTGACTTCATTATTCTTTGAATAGAAATGAAGGTTTTGAGAGATCCTAGCTCAAGATTTTTGAAAAGAATATGTTAGAATAATCTATCAATATCCAACATGAAAGAGAAAAAAATGTTTTAAAAGATTTCCTTCTTTGTAGTTTTCAAACATACACGGATCGATCAAGTTTTTAAAGTACAAAGATACACTAAGAAACTTGGTAACTAAGCTTTGATGCCAATTGTGAAAACTAGAAGGGGGTTGAATAGTTTTACCAATTAAAACTTCGTTTTAAAATATTTAGATCGACTTATGTCAATCTATTTAGATGTGTATGTTGGACATTGATAGATAGATATATAAAAGTGTAATGAAAGATGAAGAGTAAGAAACACATAACCAAGACACGAGTATTTATAGTGGTTCGGCTACAAGGACACCTTCCTTACCTTACTTCACTCCCCGAATCACCTACTCGAGAGTTCGTAATCACTACACGACACCAACTCCTTATGGCGGAGAAGCCTTCACAACGTCGCCTACTCTTTTTCCGGTACTAGGCTAACCACCGGGTTCTTTCACCTAGGAGAACCACACCTACTACAACGTCGCCTACCCTTTATCCGGTACTAGGCTAAGTACCGAGTTCCATTTCAATGGAGGAACTACTACCCAACACTACACTACATCTTAAACCCAAAGGAGAACCCACTCCTTATTACAACACCATCAAGGATATCAACATCCTTAGAAACAAACTATCACTATTTGTATAACGATGCACCTCATCGATTATACGACGTTGGCATCCTTCACTAATGCCATTTGATTGACTCCTAGGCATCTTTCACTAATGCCCTTGACACGAACGCTTGACACCTTTCACTAATGCCTTCGTCTTGACTCCTTTAGCATTCTTCACTAATGTTTTTGACACGGACGTTAAGCACCTTTCACTAATGCTCACGTCTTGACTCTTTCGGCATCCTTTACTAATGCCTTGGACACAACACTTATATGTAGGAAGAAAGAATTATCAACAAGAGAACCTTAGTAGTCTTGATGATGACGAAGCATGGCAACTCATGGACTTGAGCTTGCTCGATTTCAAGAAGTGGTGATCTCGCCTTTAAGAGGAACCTAGAGAATCACGCAAAAACAAAAGACAAACTACATAGAAAGATCCCTTAGGTTCAGTGGTTAGGGAGTTACAATACTTGGGGAAAGTATATGTGGGAGTGGCAACCCAAAAGGAAGAAATGGCTCACTATTTATAGAGGAAAACTAGTTCTTGTTCCTCGATCCCACGGATCCCTCCTTGAGGATCCGTCCCAGTATTAACCGGGATCCGTGGACGCCCCTTGCCCATGGGTTTTTGTTTATGGGTCATGGGTCATGGGTTATGGGTTGGTCCATGGTATTTCCTTAGATACAATGTATCTAATAGATGCAATGTATCTAGTCAAATGGATATGGGTCAATACCATGGGTTATGGATATGATCTATGGGTTGTAGTTTTTACCCATTATAATACATACTAGTTATGTATATATTTGCCCCACACTAGTTGTTGTACATATGTATTATTAAATCATAAAATCACTTATACTTGTTTTAGTGTTTTATGTGAAAACGTAAGTGTGTTAAAAAACTATTGGATTAAACCATTTACGTATTTTATTTGTTTCGTTAAAAATGATTTTACGTTTGTTATCGACAAAACTCTAGAAGATCGTAAAATATAAATAAACATTTTTACGGCTTATTTGTATTAACAATCTTCCCATTTTTGTTGATGAAAAAACATTAAAATATTTTAAGGAAAAACTAAAATTCGTAAAAGTTCGAATTGGAGTATTTACTCTCTTCTCCCGCTTTTTGTCGAAACAAAAAGAGCGTCGAAAAGAAACTAACACAATTGATAAAGATTTAAAAGGTACACTTTTGAGGGTTATTTAAGCCCTTAATTGATCACTTTTGTATCCGTTACAACTTACTTTCGCTCCTTTTCACTTTTAGGTCTTTTGAAGGTAAATTGTCGGAATGACACTTATTCGGACGAAAAGGCGAATATATGAAGAAATGGCCAAAGTCAAGAATCAAGACACTCAAGCTGATGGAACTGAAGGGGACGGCGTCACGGCTTAATTGCGACGCCGTCGCGACACACCTTGAGACGACTCAGAGAGCAAAATTGCTATTTTACAAGTGACGACATCAGGTTTAGAAGAGTAGGGCTTCACAACTCAGACGACCTAGATTTGGATCCCGACGGCGTCAGAGGTTGAAGCCGACGGCATCACAAGCATAAGGTGACACCGTTACAGAGTTGACGTGGCCAAGACAAAAACCTAATGGCGGCGACCCAACGGCGTCACAATTAAAGAGTGACGCCGTCGCATATTGTAACTCTATATAGAATTCGAATTTTCAGATTTTAGAGAGGTAGTTTGTGGAGTAAAACCTAAACCGAATATAGGCTGTCCTTGGCAGTATCTTAGGGTTCCATACCCTATTTTACAACAAGATAAGTGATTTACTTCATTGATTCAATTATGTCTTCAATTGTTTGTGTGTATGTTTGCATGTTTTCCATGTTCGGCTAATTTACTTGTGTGTTTGCTTAGATCTATGAAACCTAGGTATTGAATATTGATTGGTTGTCTCTTATCTTAATTGTGATTGACCTAGTATTGCGATAGGTCATTCGTTGTGTTTTCAATGTTTAAGTAATCTTTGTGAACATTAGTTTATAATCACCTAGAGTTATTGTAGTATAAACATCCAAAGAAAACCTTAGAGTTAGTTTATGAATCCTAGAGATTTAGTAGGCAAAAACCTTAAGGTAGACTTAAAGAGTTAGGGATAAACGCTTACCCTACGACCTTAGAAGACACAACGCGTTAAGAATAAGGATATGACAATTCAACCATTAATAGGAGATAACTAGGGAGTAATAGCATCTAAGTAAACACATTTTTAATCATCATAAGGGCACACACCAATAGACATAGACTACACTCAGCTTAGTTTAGATAATTAGATAATTAGATAAGTAGAGTAATCGGTAGAAATACCAACCCCCCAAATCCAATACCCCGAGATTCGTACCTTTTCATTTTCTAAGAAAACATAAAAAAGATAAAAAAAATAATCTTCCTCAACCCCAACCTTAGCGTAGTAATTTCTCACTAGCATTCTTATTCCCCAAGAGAACGATATCAATTCCCGAGGCTTACCCTAATACTAAACTACAACGATTAGGTTCACTGCCTAGGGTGTTGAAAAACTTGCTTGATAAGGATTTAAAAGGTACCTTTTTGAGGGGTCATTTAAGCCCTTAATTGATCACTTTTGTATCCGTTATTACTTAATTTCGCCCTTTTCACTTTTAGGTCTCTTGAAGGCAAATTGTCGGAATGACACTTATTCGCATTTAAAAGGCACGAATATACAAGAAAAGGGCCAAAGTCAAGAATCAAGACACTCAAGTCTTTGAATCAAGGGGACGGCGTCTTTAATCATGACGCCACAACGTGTTTTGTGACGACTCAAGAGCCAAATTGCTTATTTACAAGTGACGCCATTAGGTTTTAAAGAGTAGGCGTCGCACTCGATTTACCTAGATTTGATCCGCATCGCGCTGAGATCAAGGCGACGGCGTCGCAAGCATAATGTGACGCCGCCACAATGATAACGTGCCAAGACGAAAACTTAATGACGGCGACCCGACGCGCCACAATTAAAGAGTGACGCCGTCGCAGCTTGTAGCACTATATATAGAATCAATTTTTCGCTTTAGAGAGGTAGTTTTGTGGAGTAAAACCTAAACCGAACCAAGGTCGTCTTGTACAAGATTTTAGGGTTCCATACCCTATTTTACATCAAGATAAATGTTTTACTTTATTGATTCAATTATGTCTTCAATTGATTGTGTGTATGCTTGCATGTTCTCCATGTCCGGATAATTTACTTGTGTGTTGGTAATATGAAACCTAGTTATTGAATATTGATTGGTTGTCTCTTATCTTAATTGTGATTGACCTAGTCTTGTGATAGGTCATTCGTTGTGTTATTAATGCTTGATTAATCTTTGTTGAACCTTAGCATATAGTTACTAGTGGAATTGTAGGCTAAACATCCAAAGAATACCTTAGTATTAAGTTTATGAATCCTAGAGATTTCGTAGTCATTAACCTTTGGTAGCTTCAAAGAGTTAGGGATAAACGCATACCCTACGACCTTAGAAACACAACGCGTTAAAAATAAGGACGTGACAATTCAACCATCAATAAGGTCGTAAGGTTGAATTGTCACATCCTATTGATGGTTGAATTGTCACGTCCTTATTCTTAACGCGTTGTGTTTTCTAAGGTCGTAAGGTGTGCATTCCCTAACTCTTTGAAGTCACCTTTAAGTGTAGCAAACGAAATCCACTAAGTCATTCATAAACTAACTTTGAGGTTATCTTTGGGTTTAATAAACGAAATCCACTAAGTCATTCATAAACTATCCAAGATATCAAGTATTAAACACAACGATAGCCTAGTCGCACTCCTAAAGCCAATTACAATTAAGATAAGAGACAACCAATCAAACAAGAGATAGTAGGATGCAAGAATTATAAACTAAACCAATTAGACTCATTGAAATTGTCACACCCTAATGATGAAGATAGACACAAGCATCACTAAGAAATCAATAAAATCTAATTAATTATATACAAGTTTCATATAATCATAAGCAACACTAGATGAATTAGCCAAGCATAATTAATGAAGAGCAAGCAACAATTATGATAATTGAAGACATACCATAGGATTGGATAATCAAACAAACCATTACACGATATTTATAGAGTGTTTGAAACCCTTTAAATTGCTGGAAAAACACCTACATAAACCCTAGAATCGGACTTAGGGTTTAGGGCTTACAAAAAGTGAAGTTATAATGTTCTATTTATAGGCAGATTTTACAGAGGTAAAGGGTGACGCGTCACGACCATTTTTACCAAACCGTAGATTTTATCGTTCCGGTCGCTGGCTTTTGAATCACCTAAACCGAGTTCGTATGCAAAAGTTATGGCCAAAAAAGACGTTTACTACAAGATGTTGCACCTTGCGACGGCCACCTTATGGTTGTGGCCGCTGGCTTCATCTTCCGACGCCGGATCAAATTTGGGCCGTCTCGAACTGCTACGGCTTACTCTTTTAAAGCTCGACATCGTCAATTGAAAATAAGAAATTTGGCTATCGTCCGTCACGAATGCTCGACGGCGTCATAGCTTAAGCGATGACGCCACACCTTGTATTTCAAAGACTGAGTGTCTCGATTCTTGACTTTTGCCATTTTCTTCAGATATCCGCGCTTTTCGTCCAAATAAGTGCCATTACAGAATTTGCCTTCAAGAGACCTAAAAGTGAAAAGGAACGATATTAAGTAATAACGGATACAAAAGTGATCAAACAAAGGCTTAAACGACCCTCAAAAGGTACATTTTAAAACCTTATCAAATATCCCTACACTTGGTATTTGCTTGTCCTCAAGCAAATGTGCTTTTAGCCAATTAATTTATAAGTTAAGGGTCATGAAGCATTGGTTTAAACAGTCCACAACACATATAAGCCCATAAAAGTCATAACAAGCACGAAAATTACATACTAGCACCTCACATGGGGTGTTTGGATACTCACATCTCTCTCGAGTGTATATGAAATATAACAAGTTGGAAATGGAAGATTAAACACTCATTAACCGGTCCTAGTACATAGATTACAATAGGCTTGAGAATAGATCAAACCTCCATCGCTTTGGCGTAAGCACCTAGGAAAGACTATCAAAGAGGTCTTTAAAGGGTTGTAATGTTAGGCTTACGGTAGGAAAACAAAGGGTTTGGTGGGATAGGCTATTTAGTGGTGGCAAGTCAAAAATCTTTATGTTACAAGCATACGAAGAATGACGTTGCTAAGCCAAGACTCGACACTATAGACTCTAAATAATCAAACAAACAAACATAAATTTAAATAATAGATGTAGGATGGTAGCCCGTTTTTTTTTTTTTTTTTGAACACTCTATTTTTTTTATTATTTTTTTCATACACTTTACTCTAACATCCTCATCTTGTAACATCAAAATGATAGGATTTATAGGCACATCCCTACACTTGAGTTTTATTACTCTAACACTAATTTGACCCAATTGAAAAGATCAAAACATTTGGGGTATGTTATTACGCAAATTAGGAATTTAACGCCCTTCCACCATTTCATAAACTTTAACTTTTCCCATGAGTCCCAATCGTACCAAAACGTGTACAAGAGATGTGACTGACTTAGCAACTCATGCAAGCAACTAGATAATTGAACTAAGGTTTTGGGGTGATAAAATAATGCACTAAAAGTGAGTGCATACCGGGTAGGCTAAGGTGATTTGGGTGTATATTTGGGGTGGGGTGTAAACAATGCTCTTCATTGATATTCGAAAATCGAAACATCACGAGAACCGTGAAAAGGATAGGCTCGAGGGGTTAACTAGGGTATCGTGTACTAAAGATGAGTACAACGCAAAGGGTGTGGGGATTACTCAACCGATGTGGAAGAAGTAATTATATTACGGGTATCAAACAAGGGTTATCCTAATGCCTCTTATCATTTAGTTATTCTTAACTACACAAGTGTAGTCTTACTAGCGATCTCGGAATGCATCACAAAACAAGTTCTAGAATCTAATATACTCTCGGTTCACACTCTAAGCATTAAAGATGAATGCTTTTAATTCCTACTAATCTAAGGGCGATCCTCATATTTTGGGTGGAATTTAGGTGGTAAAGGGTTTTGTGCTAGTCATGCAACTTCCTATCCGTGAGACGCTTTTGTTAAGACTAATGGCCCACCCTATATGTCATGAAAATTTTTAAATTTTGTGCCAAAATTACCCTAACCGACATTTTCTCATGGTTTATTACACAAATACAATTGGACAAAGCAAATAATCAAGGATAAGCATAGTTTCAAAGTTCCTGCTTTATTTTCCTTCCCTACACTTAAACCGAACATTGTCCCAATGTTCCCGAAAGTATCAAAGTTATGATAATAGAAGGTAATTAAAACAAAAGAAACTAATACTCCCGATTAGCTCGGTAGGATCCATGTGTGAAGTAGTGGTTAAATCTTTCTTCAAGAAGAGTGTTTGCGTGAAAAGCTCCTTCCAAACTTATGTATCTTCTTCTTGATAAATAAAACCTGCACACTTTTAGAAAACAAACAACCCAACGCATCAAACCGAACAAAGAAAAATCACAACAAGATGTAATTCCAGACTTAAATAAGATATAATGCTTGTGGAATGGATGTTTGCAGATTTTCTGGAAAATTAAGACCTGGAAAATTCCAAAATTTATAAGTAGTACGAAACGAGAAAAAGTAATCGCTTGTTTCGCTCCTTCCCGACGCCATCAGTTGCGAGTCGTTTATCCCGACAGTAAACAGTCTGCGATTTTCGGAAAAATTCAAAAATTTACATCTTTAGAATCGGAAAATTTCTGCAAAACATCCATTATGACTCGATACAAGCATTTAACTCGAACAAACACACATGTATATCTTTTAAATAATTGTAATTCTCATGTTCACGTTTCTTTTGAAAACGTGTGTAATCCTCCCTACACTTATCCCTTATGTAAATTACCTTTATATGTAATTAATACGAGGTGGAATTTCTAAAGTTCACAAAAGACCAAAATACCCTATATTCTCTAGTTCAAAAATAAAAATAATTAAAATAAAAAGAGTACCAAAATAAGCTATGTAAATTCATAAGAATAAAATTTTAAGAAATATCACACATGATCTAAATAAATATTAAACACTTTGTAAAGGTAATTTTTATAGTTTATGATTTTATAAAATTAGTTTTGTATTTTATATATTAGCCGAAAATATTTAATTAGTTTTATAAAAGAATAAAACTAAATAAAAGCCCAATATAATTTATATAATTAAGAGTCCATTTATTTTAAGTCCAATACATTATAAAGCCCACAAGAAAAATAGTAAATCATGTATATATACAAAATTCGGTTCATTAAAAAATCCCTAATAGCCGATAACCCTAAACCGACTTCCAAAACCCTTCACAATTCGATTTCCAGTTTCCAGAGCTTGAGACCATTTTTCTTGGAGAAGATTGAAGGTAAAGAAGGTGGGAAAAATAGTGTTCAAGTCCTAAGTTGCTGTGGTGATCGTGGTGAGTTTTGAGTGAATTAGGGTTTCGACTAGTGCTAGTTTTGTGCTTCTTTTGTTTTAACGATCCAAGATCATCAAGGGTATGTTTCTAATGTTGAATTCAGTCCTATAAGTCATATACAACACATAAAAATTGGCCATGCATGTTTAATAAGTCATACGAAATTATTTGAAATCAAAAACCCTAAAATCGTATATTAATAACGAATGGGTGTATAATATTTTTAGAGATCATGAATCTATTTTTCCAGAAGCTATTACATGTTATAAGACCTGAATAAAATACATATTTGTGAATTCAAAGCTTATGTGAATTGTCTTGGGTTTTTCTTGTTCGAAAACGCATAAAAAGGAAAGGTTTTAAAAGGGGACGATTAGGGTTTATAAAAACTAGGGTTTTCTTGTTATCATTAAGGGTCATTAATGCAGTGGTAATGATGGATTAATGATGGGTTACATCTAGGTTTAGGGCTTGTACTTGAATTATACATTATTCGGTTCTAAATAAAAGGTTTGGGTTGGTTTTGTAAATATTGAAACTTAAAGGTTATTTTTGTGAACAGTAAAATAAAGGTACTAAACGATAAAAATAAGTATGGGGTTAAACGTGTAATTTTGGATATTTAGAGGCCATTCAAATTGTATTTAACTTAAAAGGGTATGTTTTGTAAATTCTAAAACCTTTGGGCTAAAAGTGTAAAATCGATAATAGAAGGTTAGGTCATATAATTAAAGATGTTAAGGGTGCAACATGTAATTTTGGGTAATTATGGGTCAACATGTGTAAATAAATTACGTAAGGACATGCGTGAGTTAAGTTAATTTCGTTTGAGTTTTCGTATCGTTCTAGGTCAAAGTGGAAATCATTAAAGGAAGTAACATGTTAATTGAATGCGTAATAAATAATGTTAAAAGTATGGAAACCCTAGAACTTAAATAGGAAGTGATTAGGGTTAAAAGCTAAGTGTGTAATTTCGTTATTTCATATAAGTTATAAATTTATGTAAACTATTTTGAAAGAGAGTCTTAAAATCCGTTTTGACATTTGTAAACCCTATACTTTGAATGATGATCATATAAGCTCTTAAATAAGATATTTATCATATTAAACCCTTAAATTTATCGTTTATCATTTGTAACCCATAAGTTTGGCTAATAATGATTAATACTCTAAAACGTTGTAATTCCGTCCGTCACTAAAAATGAGAATAATCTGACAACTCTAAAAGTATTAATGAGATTAATCCGTTATACTAATAAGTATTAAATAAATCATAATCCGTGTAGATTCGTTGGAGGAGACGCGACGTTACATCTTCGTATTCGTTCATTCGTTGCTTTTCTCTCATTTGCTTTAAGGTACGGATATTCTGTCTTACTTTAAGACACTTGAGTTATCGTTCAGAGATTTCGACCTTTTCAATAAAGGTCCCTCATGTTTTTCTTCTTCGCTCATATCTCTTATGCTTATTAGGATTCCCAATGCCATTGCTATGAACCCTTTTCGAATGTTTGATCTGCTTCTTATCCGAACTATGTTCTAGTGAACTATGCAATATCCGATGTGAACTTATGTTAGGAAGACTCGATATACACATTTGTTGAACTTTGTTATGGTTGATTATGAACTTTACGCTTATGAATGTATGATATGCCATTATGATATGAACCTCGACTTGACTATCCGAATATGAACCTTATGATATGAACTATCGATGAGTTATCCGTGACCTTTATGATGAATTATGATCCGTGTCATTTATGACAATCTGTTTGACCTAAGTTTAGTTTGACACCCGAGCCAAATATTTAACTAGTCATGGGGTTCCATGTCCGTATCGATGATGCACCTCGATATGACTCTAGGGCGAGAGTGATGTTATGCCACGTCTCGGATGGTGTAAGGAAGGGCGTATGGATGCATCCTAGATCCGATCTCGTTATCCGATATGTTTTCGGTGAATGATGTCGTGTGCAATACGCGTCTTCACAAATTCGGGAGCTAGCTACTCCATTGGTTACTTGAGGTCTCCCTCATATTATATATGGTATTCGAGGTCACCCTCCGAATAAAATGGTTACTTATGATATGTTATGATCGATATGTTTCGGGCTCGTGGTAGTTGACTAAATCTTTATCTGCTACTTCGTGTTAAGTATTCGTATGATTTGGTATTTCAGTGTTTATATTATGTATTCGATATGATATGTTAGTGAATGTGCTTATGACGTATTTGTTTAAGTGATTATTAGTTGCCATGCTAGGATAGATTAATACGTTGAAATATGATTCGATATCCGATATTATGATTTGTTATCGTTACGTGAATGTGTTGATTTGCGAGATGAATTTGCTAGTGTATAATTGAGTGTTTTGAAGATTAATTATCTATCGCATATGTGACCTACCATGTTAAACTCGCTAAGGTTAGGATTTGATATGAGAACTGGTTTAGCTATTATGTCCGCCATGACTTGTCTCGCTTATTCCATTGCTATAATATTTCATTAAGTGTATTAAATGTTGATTAATTGATTTGTATGAATGCCATGTTTATTTACTAGAAAGTGTTTCGTTAGTTTTTAGACTTTCCGTTTGGCTTATACGTAATCTGTTATTTTGATATGCTATGTGTTTGGTTGTTCGATATGTTTGTGTTTGTGTCATTAATGTGCTATGTGATGTCTAAACTGTTATGTGGTTGTTTGGATTCACGTATATTTGTGTTTCAGAGAATCCTAAAAGATCCTTCGTCATTATTTCATTTTGATTTCGTTATTTGTATATTTATTCTGTTTAGCTTTTGTTTCGTTATATCCGCTCACTGGGCTTTGTAAGCTCACCGCACTTTTCTTTTCTGCGGCGGTATTAAGCATTCAAGATGAGCTTATGGGATAGCCGATCCGGGTTTGAGAGTAGAGATGAGAGCAAGACTTTGACCATAGAGATCTTAGATTTATTTTGAATATAAGTTATTTATATTATCTTTTGTAAGTTTTGTAAAGGCTTCCGCTATTGTACATTAGTTAAAGTTCGATATGAAACCGACAGTGATATCTTTACCCTTGTCGGGTCGGGGTGTTACAATTTATGGTATCGAGCTCTAGGTTTTAGGACCCTAGAGCTTAGGCTATGACCGTGAGAAGTGGGTAGACATTAGGTTTCCGTCTGCTTCGATATTTTTCGATTCCTTTTGATGGTCGCTCGATTTGACTTGATATCCTTTTGCCTTCACCGAATTGGCCTCCTTTGTTCGCATCGAATTTTGTTATTTTGTTTTCGCTCGTCCGCTTTGTCGATCGTTAGATGGAGACTACCCGTGGAGCCAAAGAAGATGGTGCCGACCTGCGTTCTCGCGACGGTTCTGTCTTGGAGAGGTTCGTGAAGCGAAGCCACACTCGATCGCCGTCTTGTTGGAGACATCGGGATGTTGTTGGAGGAAGTTGGATGGACCAACCAAAGGCGCAAGAGACGGAGACAAGATTCAACCGTGGTGAGAAGATTCATCTACTTCATATGATTTGGCGCGACTTATGTCACTCGATTCGTTTGTCATGCGTTTCAAGACGGTTTGATATTCGATAAGTGATTCGATCATATTGCTTTTCTCGATTTGTTCGAACTCGGTGTGAATCGTGAAGTTTTATCGTTTAGCATTCGGTATATCTCGCTTTTCTTTCGGATCGCCGTAATAAGTCATGAGGAAGAATACGAGGTGGACTCGGATTTAGAATCTACTGACTACTAGTAGGTTTAATCCGACACAAGAATAGGAATTTCGCTCGATTAGTTGTCCTCCTTATGAGAAATTTCTGACATTTGATTTTGAGTTAGGTTCTTTTGTTTTCATTTTGACGTTTGAATCTGGGATTATTAGGTTTTGTTTTGGAAGTTCATCTTATGATGATTTTGCAAATTTTGTTTGATAAATGGAAATAAAACAAAATTTTGAAAGTATAGTTCCTGTCTGTTGTTTCTTTCTCTAGATTCGTTAAGTTTCCGTTAGTCCTCATAAGTTTCGTCTGCTATTTATTTTCTTGGTGATGTTGTTTAATTACCGCTTGAATGAAGTATGGCCATCATGATGGTATACTTATGTGTATCTGGTTTGTTATAGTATGTTACTTGCTATCTGTGTGTTATCTGTATGTGGTATGTTTTGTTTTGATATTAGTTATGTGTTTTGTCATGACCCGAGACCGAATATAATGACAATAAGAACTTGTTATGTGATGCAAGTATTATGACGCCTGATCAACGTAATAATACCGAGATCACATAATCTGAACTTATTGAAGGTATACGACGTCTGGGAAATGCCTGTGATTGATGTGTGATAGGACTTTGACTTGTATCTGTTATTTGGTGCTTCTCATGTTCGTTTGAATTCCGTACCTAATTGTGAGATTTTCGTCGATATCTGTTTCGTATAAGTTTTGTACGCTTGGAATCCGAAGTTGTTATGATCTGCACGAACCTATAGATTGCTATGACCACCTTAACCTTATATGTCTCCCCATATTTCTGCGACTATTGAGGCCGATAGGATTTATTATGTCTATGCATATGATGTCCTCATCATTAGATATCTGAATAAGTTACAATTTGTCGTTTGATTTTCTGCGTCTCATCTGTGCTCCGCCATCACTTGATAAGTATATAATTATCCATTATAAGTATTTGACTATTTATTTGATTTCTGAATAAATATGAGTTCAAATATTCTGATAAGAAATTCATTTGTTCGAGATAAGATTAACGTTCGTTATATTCCTAGAAATTCAAATCCGATTCGTTTCTACTTACTGTTCGCTTTGTCCAATTTCGAGGACGAAATTTTCTTTTAGAGGGAAGAATTGTAATACCGGAATTTCTAAAATTCACAAAAGACCAAAATACCCTCACAATCAAAAGTATGAATAATTAATTCAAAAGAATACCAAATAAGCTATGTAAATTCGAGAAAATTTTAAGAAATATCCCACATGATCTAAATAAATATTAAACACTTTGTAAAGGTAATTTTATAGTTTATGATTTTATAAAATTAGTTTTGTATTTTACATAATTAGCCGAATATATTTAATTAGTTTTATAAAAGAAATAAAACTAAATAAAAGCCCAATATAATTTATATAATTAAGAGTCCATTTATTTTAAGTCCAATACATTATAAAGCCCACAAGAAAAATAGTAAATCATGTATATATACAAAATTCGGTTCATTAAAATCCCTAATATAGCGATAACCCTAAACCGACTTCAAAACCCTTCATAATTCGATTTCCAGTTTCCAGAGCTTGAGACCATTTTTCTTGGAGAAGTTTGAAGGTAAAGAAGGTGGGAAAAATAGTGTTCAAGTCCTAAGTTGCTGTGGTGATCGTGGTGAGTTTTTGAGTGAATTAGGGTTTCGACTAGTGAGGTTTTGTGCTTCTTTTGTTCCAACGATCCAAGCTCATCAAGGGTATGTTCCTAATGTTGAATTCAGTCCTATAAGTCGTATATAACACATAAAATTAGCCATGCATGTTTTATAAGTCGATGAAATTATTTGAAATCTAAACCCTAAAATCGTATATTAATAACGAATGAGCTTATAATATTTTTAGAGATCATGAATCTATTTTTCCAGAAGCTATTACATGTTATAAGACCTGAATAAAATACATATTTGTGAATTCAAAGCTTGTGTGAATTGTCTTGGGTTTTTATTGTTCAAACGCATAAAAAGGAAAGGTTTTTAAAAGGGACGATTAGGGTTTATAAAAACTAGGGTTTCTTTGTTATCATTAAGGGTCATTAATGCAGTGGTAATGATGGATTAATGATGGGTTACATCTAGGTTTAGGGCTTGTACTTGAATTATACATTATTCGGTTTTAAATAAAAGGTTTGGGTTGGTTTTGTAAATATTGAAACTTAAAGGTTATTTTTGTGAACAGTAAAATACATGTACTAAACGTATAAAATAAGTATGGGGTTAAACGTGTAATTTTGGATATTTAGAGGCCATTCAATTGTATTTAACTTAAAAGGGTATGTTTTGTAAATTCTAAAACCTTTGGGCTAAAAGTGTAAAATCGATAATAGAAGGTTAGGTCGTATAATTAAAGATGTTAAAGGTGCAACATGTAATTTTGGGTAATTATGGGTCAACATGTGTAAATAAATTACGTAAGGACATGCGTGAGTTAAGTTAATTTCGTTTGAGTTTTCATATCGTTCTAGGTCAAAGTGGAAATCATTAAAGGAAGTAACATGTTAATTGAATGCGTAATAAATAATATTAAAAGTATGGAAACCCTAGAACTTAAATAGGAAGTGATTAGGGTTAAAAGCTAAGTGTGTAATTTCGTTATTTCATGTAAGTTATAGTTTATGTAAACTATTTTGAAAGAGAGTCTTAAAATCCGTTTTGACATTTGTAAACCCTATACTTTGAATGATGATCATATAAGCTCTCAAATAAGATATTTATCATATTAAACCCTTAAGTTTACCGTTTATCATTTGTAACCCATAAGTTTGGCTAATTAATGATTAAACTCTAAAACGTTGTAATTCCGTCCGTCACTAAAAATGAGAATAATCGACAACTCTAAAAGTATTAATGAGATTAATCCGTTATACTAATAAGTATTAAATAAATCATAATCCGTGTAGATTCGTTGGAGGAGACGCGACGTTACATCTTCGTATTCGCTCATTCGTTGCTTTTCTCTCATTTGCTTTAAGGTACGGATATTCTGCCTTACTTTAAGACACTTGTGTTATCGTCATGATATTCGACCTTTTCAAGAAAGGTCCTTATGTTTTTCTTCTTCATCATATCTCTTATGCTTATTAGGATTCCCAATGCCATTGCTATGAACCCTTTTCTCGAATGTTTGATCTGTTTTTATCCGAACTATGTTCTAGTGAACTATGCAATATCCGATGTGAACTTATGTTAGGAAGACTCGATATACACATTTGTTGAACTTTGCTTATGGTTGATTATGAACTTCGATTATGAACTTCGCTTATGAATGTATGATATGCCATTATGATATGAACCTCGACTTCGACTATCTCGAATATGAACCTTATGATATGAACTATCCGATGAGTTATCTGTGACCTTTATGATGAATTATGATCCGTGTCATTTATGACAACTGTTTGACCTAAGTTTAGTTTGACACCCGAGCCAAATATTTAACTAGTCATGGGGTTCCATGTCCGTATCGTTGATGCACCTCGATATGACTCTAGGCGAGAGTGATGTTATGCCACGCTCGGATGGTGTAAGGAAGGGCGTATGGATGCATCCTAGATCCGTTATCTCGTTATCCGATATGTTTTCCGGTGAATGATGTCGTGTGCAATACGCGCCTTCACAAATTCGGGAGCTAGCTACTCCATTGGTTACTTGAGGTCTCCTCATATTATATATGGTATTCCGAGGTCACCCTCCGAATAAAATGGTTACTTATGATATGTTATGATCCGATATGTTTCGGGCTCGTGGTAGTTGACTAAATCTTTATCTCGCTACTCGTGTTAAGTATTCGTATGATTCGGTATTTCGAGTGTTTATATTATGTATTCGATATGATATGTTAGTGAATGTGCTTATGACGATTTGTTTAAGTGATTATTAGTTGCCATGCTAGGATAGAATTAATACGTTAAAACATGATTCGATATCCGATATTATGATTTGTTATCTTTACGTGAATGTGTTGATCTGCGAGATTAATGTGCTAGTGTATGATTGAGTATTTTGAAGGTTAATTATCTGTCTATATATGTGACCTGCCATGTTAAAACTCTGCTAAGGTTAGGATTTGATCTGAGAACTGGTTTAGCTATTATGTCTGCCATGACTTGTCTGATTATTCCGCTGCTACAATATTGCATTAAGTATATTAAATGTTGATTAATTGATTTGTATGAATGCCATGTCTATTTACTAGAAAGTGTTTTCCGTTAGCTTTTAGGCTTTCTGTTTGGCTTATACGCAATCTGTTATTTTGATATGTTACGTGTTGGTTGTTCTGATATGTTTGTGTTTGTGTCATTAATGTGTTATGTGATGTCTAAACTGTTATGTGGTTGTTTGGATTCTCTGTATATTTGTGCTTCCGCAGAATCCTAAAAGATCCTTCGTCATTATTTCATTTTATTTTCGTTATTTGTATATTTATTTTGTTTAGCTTTTGTTTCGTTATATCCGCTCACTGGCTTTGTAAGCTCACCGCACTTTTCTTTTCCTCGCGGTATTAAGCATTCAAGATGAGCTTATGGGATAGCCGATCCGGGTTTGAGAGTAGAGTGAGAGCAAGACTTTACCATAGAGATCTTAGATTTATTTTGAATATAAGTTATTTATATTATCTTTTGTAAGTTTTGTAAAGGCTTCCGCTATTGTATAGTAGTTAAAGTTCGATATGAAACCAGACAGATATCTTTACCCTTGTCGGGTCGGGGTGTTACAATTTATGGTATCGAGCTCTAGGTTTTAGGACCCTTAGAGCTTAGGCTATGACCGTGAGAAGTGGGTAGACATTAGGTTTCCGTCTGCTCGATATATTTTTCGATTCCTTTTGATGGTCGCTCGATTTGACTTGATATCCTTTTGCCTTCACCGAATTGGCCTCCTTTGTTCGCATCGAATTTTGTTATTTTGTTTTCGCCGTCCGCTTGTCGATCGTTAGATGGAGACTACCCGTGGAGCCAAAGAAGATGGTGCCGACCGCGTCGTCGCGACGGTTCCCGTGGCCGGAGAGGTTCGTGAAGCGAAGCCACACTCGACCGCCGTCTTGTTGGAGACATCCGGATGTTGTTGGAGGAAGTTGGATGGACCAACCAAAGGCGCAAGAGACGGAGACAAGATTCAACCGGTGGTGAGAAGATTCATCTACTTCATATGATTTGGGCGCGACTTATGTCACTCGATTCGCTTTGTCATGCGTTTCAAGACGGTTTGATATTCGATAAGTGATTCGATCCGTATTGCTTTTCTCTAATTTGTTCGAACTCGGTGTGAATCGTGAAGTTTTATCGCTTAGCATTCGGTATATCTCGCTTTTCTTTCCGGATCGCCGAATAAGTCATGAGGAAGAATACGAGGTGGACTCGGATTTAGAATCTACTGCTACTAGGTAGGTTTAATCCGACACAAGAATAGGAATTTCGCTCGATTAGTTGTCCTCCTTATGAGAAATTTCGACATTTGATTTTGAGTTAGGTTCTTTTGTTTTCATTTTGACGTTTGAATCTGGGATTATTAGGTTTTGTTTTGGAAGTTCATCTTATGATGATTTTGCAAATTTTGTTTGATTAATGGAAATAAAACAAAATTTTGAAAGTATAGTTCTGTCTCTTGTTTTTGTCTTGTTTCTAGATTCGTTAAGTTTCCGTTAGTCCTCATAAGTTTCGTCCGCTATTTATTTTCTTGGTGATGTTGTTTAATTTCCGCTTGAATGAAGTATGGCCATCATGATGGTATACTCATGTGTATCCGGTTTGTTATAGTATGTTACTTGCTATCCGTGTGTTATCCGTATGTGGTATGTTTTGTTTTGATATTAGTTATGTGTTTTGTCATGACCCGAGACCGAATATAATGACAATAAGAACTTGTTATGTGATGCAAGTATTATGACGCCGATCAACGTAATAATACCGAGATCACATAATCAACTTATTGAAGGTATACGACGTCCGGGAAATGCCTGTGATTGATGTGTGATAGGACTTTGACTTGTATCTCATTATTTGGTGCTTCTCATGTTCGCTTGAATTCGCACCTATTTGTGAGATTTTCGCCGATATCTGTTTCGTATAAGTTTTGTACGCTTGGAATCCGAAGTTGTTATGATCTGTACGAACCTATAGATTGCTATGACCACCTTAACCTTATATGTCTCCCCATATTTCTGCGACTATTGAGGCCGATAGGATTTATTTCGCCTATGCATATGATGTCCTCATCATTAGATATCCGAATAAGTTAGAATTTGTCGCTTGATTTTCTCGCCTCATCTGTTCTCCGCCATTATTTGATAAGTATATAATTATCTATTATAAGTATTTGACTATTGATTTAATTTCTGAATAAATATGAGTTCAAATATTCTGATAAGAAATCCATTTGTTCCGAGATAAGATTAACGTTCGTTATATTCCTAGAAATTCTGAAATCCGATTCGTTTTCTGTTCTGTTCCGCCTTGTCCAATTTCGAGGACGAAATTTTCTTTTAGAGGGGAAGAATTGTAATACCCGAATTTCTAAAATTCACAAAAAGACCAAAATACCCTCATAATCAAAAGTATGAATAATTAATTAAAGAGTATCAAATAAGCTATGTAAATTCGTAAAATTTTAAGAAATATCACACATGATCTAAATAAATATTAAACACTTTGTAAAGGTAATTTTATAGTTTATGATTTTATAAAATTAGTTTTGTATTTTATAATTAGCCGAATATATTTAATTAGTTTTATAAAAGAAATAAAACTAAATAAAAGCCCAATATAATTTATATAATTAAGAGTCCATTTATTTTAAGTCCAATACATTATAAAGCCCACAAGAAAAATAGTAAATCATGTATATATACAAAATTCGGTTCATTAAAATCCCTAATAGCCGATAACCCTAAACCGACTTCAAAACCCTTCACAATTCGATTTCAGTTTCCAGAGCTTGAGACCATTTTTCTTGGAGAAGTTTGAAGGTAAAGAAGGTGGGAAAAATAGTGTTCAAGTCCTAAGTTGCTGTGGTGATCGTGGTGAGTTTTGAGTGAATTAGGGTTTCGACTAGTGCTAGTTTTGTGCTTCTTTTGTTCCAACGATTCAAGCTCATCAAGGGTATGTTCCTAATGTTGAATTCAGTCCTATAAGTCGTATATAACACATAAAAATTAGCCATGCATGTTTTATAAGTCGATGAAATTATTTGAAATCTAAAACCCTAAAAAGCGTATATTAATAACGAATGAGCTTATAATATTTTAGAGATCATGAATCTATTTTTCCAGAAGCTATTACATGTTATAAGACCTGAATAAAATACATAATTGTGAATTCAAGCTTGTGTAAATTGTCTTGGGTTTTTCTTGATTCAATCGCATAAAAAGGAAAGGTTTTTAAAAGGGACGATTAGGGTTTATAAAACTAGGGTTTTCTTGTTATCATTAAGGGTCATTAATGCAGTGGTAATGATGGATTAATGATGGGTTACATCTAGGTTTAGGGCTTGTACTTGAATTATACATTATTCGGTTTTAAATAAAAGGTTTGGGTTGGTTTTGTAAATATTGAAACTTAAAGGTTATTTTTGTGAACAAGAAATACATGTACTAAACGATAAAATAAGTATGGGGTTAAACGTGTAATTTTGGATATTTAGAGGGCCATTCAATTGTATTTAACTTAAAAGGGTATGTTTTGTAAATTCTAAAACCTTTGGGCTAAAAGTGTAAAATCGATAATAGAAGGTTAGGTCGTATAATTAAAGATGTTAAAGGTGCAACATGTAATTTTGGGTAATTATGGGTCAACATGTGTAAATAAATTACGTAAGGACATGCGTGAGTTAAGTTAATTTCGTTTGAGTTTTCATATCGTTCTAGGTCAAAGTGGAAATCATTAAAGGAAGTAACATGTTAATTGAATGCGTAATAAATAATATTAAAAGTATGGAAACCCTAGAACTTAAATAGGAAGTGATTAGGGTTAAAAGCTAAGTGTGTAATTTCGTTATTTCATGTAAGTTATAGTTTATGTAAACTATTTTGAAAGAGAGTCTTAAAATCCGTTTTTGACATTTGTAAACCCTATACTTTGAATAATGATCATATAAGTCCTCAAATAAGATATTATCATATTAAACCCTTAAGTTTATCGCTTATCATTTGTAACCCATAAGTTTGGCTAATTAATGATTAATACTCTAAAATGTTGTAATTCCGTCCGTCACTAAAAATGAGAATAATCGACAACTCTAAAAGTATTAATGAGATTAATCCGTTATACTAATAAGTATTAAATAAATCATAATCCGTGTAGATTCGTTGGAGGAGACGCGACGTTACATCTTCGTATTCGCTCATTCGTTGCTTTTCTCTCATTTGCTTTAAGGTACGGATATTCTGCCTTACTTTAAGACACTTGTGTTATCGTCATGATATTCGACCTTTTCAAGAAAGGTCCCTCATGTTTTTCTTCTTCGCTCATGTTCTCTTATGCTTATTAGGATTCCCAATGCCATTGCTATGAACCCTTTTCTCGAATGTTTGATCTGCTTTTATCCGAACTATGTTCTAGTGAACTATGCAATATCCGATGTGAACTTATGTTAGGAAGACTCGATATACACATTTGTTGAACTTTGCTATGGTTGATTATGAACTTCGATTATGAACTTTATGAATGTATGATATGCCATTATGATATGAACCTCGACTTCGACTATCTCGAATATGAACCTTATGATATGAACTATCGATGAGTTATCTGTGACCTTTATGATGAATTATGATCCGTGTCATTTATGACAACTGTTTGACCTAAGTTTAGTTTGACACCGAGCCAAATATTTAACTAGTCATGGGGTTCCATGTCCGTATCGTTGATGCACCTCGATATGACTCTAGGGCGAGAGTGATGTTCGCGCCACGCTCTCGATGGTGTAAGGAAGGGCGATGGATGCATCCTAGATCCGTTATCCGTTATCCGATATGTTTTCGGTGAATGATGTCGTGCAATACGCGTCTTCACAAATTCGGGAGCTAGCTACTCCATTGGTTACTGAGGTCTCCCTCATATTATATATGGTATTCCGAGGTCACCCTCCGAATAAAATGGTTACTTATGATATGTATGATCCGATATGTTTCGGCTCGTGGTAGTTGACTAAATCTTTATCTCGCTACTTCGTGTTAAGTATTCGTATGATTCGGTATTTCGAGTGTTTATATTATGTATTCGATATGATATGTTAGTGAATGTGCTTATGACGATTTGTTTAAGTGATTATTAGTTGCCATGCTAGGATAGAATTAATACGTTAAAACATGATTCGTATATCCGATATTATGATTTGTTATCGTTACGTGAATGTGTTGATTTGCGAGATGAATGTGCTAGTGTATAATTGAGTGTTTTGAAGGTTAATTATCCGTCGCATATGTGACCGCCATGTTAAACTCGCTAAGGTTAGGATTTGATCCGAGAACCGGTTTAGCTATTATGTCCGCCATGACTTGTCGCTTATTCACGCTATAATATTTCATTAAGTGTATTAAATGTTGATTAATTGATTTGTATGAATGCCATGTTTATTTACTAGAAAGTGTTTCCGTTAGCTTTTAGACTTTCCGTTTGGCTTATACGTAATGTTATTTTGATATGCTATGTGTTTGGTTGTTCGATGTGTTTGTGTTTGTGTCATTGATGTGCTATGTGATGTCTAAACTGTTATGTGGTTGTTTGGATCTCAGATATTTGTGCTTCCAGTAATCCTAAAAGATCCTTCGTCATTATTTCATTTTATTTTCGTTATTGTATATTTATTCTGTTTAGCTTTTGTTTCGTTATATCCGCTCACTGGCTTTGTAAGCTCACCAAGACTTTTCTTTTCCTCGGTGTATTTAAGCATTCAAGATGAGCTTATGGGATAGCCGATCCGGGTTTGAGAGTAGAGTGAGAGCAAGACTTTACCATAGAGATCTTAGATTTATTTTGAAGTTTAAGTTATTTATATTTTCTTTTGTAAGTTTTGTAAAGGCTTCCGCTATTGTATAGTTATTAAAGTTCGATATGAAACCAGACAGATATCTTTACCCTTGTCGGGTCGGGTGTTACACCCTTTTCTTCGAGCAAGTTTTATAACACCCTAGGCGATGAACCTAATCGTTGTAGTGTAGTATTAGGGTAAGCCACGGGTATTGATATCGTTCTCTGGGGAATAGTGTCGTTAATGAAGTGTATCTCGATTTAAGTCTAAAGGCGAGGATGATTATTTTGTATTTTTATATTTTATGAATCTAGGTTGTGAAGGGTAGGGTGGAATTAGTTGCTAGTCAACTATCCCAAAAGATACTAACCAAATTATGGGTCTACCAGGAATGTGAAGCGTATCTACTTATGATTTATTACTCCTTGCTAGCTATCCAATTCTACCTACTGAATTGTCACATCCTATTGATGGTTGAATTGTCACGTCCTTATTCTTAACGTGTTGTGTTTTCTAAGGTCGTAAGGTGTGCATTCCCTAACTCTTTGAAGTCACCTTTAAGTGTAGTAAACGAAATCCACTAAGTCATTCATAAACTAACTTTGAGGTTATCTTTGGGTTTAGTAAACGAAATCCACTAAGTCATTCATAAACTATCCAAGATATCAAGTATTAAACACAACGATAGCCTAGTCGCACTCCTAAGCCAATTACAATTAAGATAAGAGACAACCAATCAAACAAGGGACAGTAGGATGCAAGAATTATAAACTAAACCAATTAGACTCATTGAAATTGTCACACCCTAATAATGAAGATAGACACAAGCATCACTAAGAAATCAATAAGATCTAATTAATTATATACAAGTTTCAAACAATCATAAGCAAACACTAGATGAATTAGCCAAGCATAATTAATGAAGAGCAAGCAACAATTATGATAATTGAAAACATACCATAGGATTGGATAATCAAACAAACCATTACACGATGTTTATAGAGTGTTTGAAACACTTTAAGTTGCTGGAAAAACACCTACCTAAACCCTAGAATCGGACTTGGGGTGTTGGGCTTACAAAAAGTGAAGTTATAATGTTCTATTTACGTGCGATTTACGTCGGCAAGGGTGACGGCGTCACACTTATAGAGTGACGCCGTCACGACCGATTTTCACCAAACTCAGATTTTATCGTTCGGTCGCGTGGGCTTTTGAATCACCTAAACCGAGTTCGTATGCAAACGTTATGGCCAAAACAATATCGCCTACTTGGCATGTTGCACCTTGTGACGACGTCACCTTATGGTTGTGATTTGTCGGCTTCATCTTCGGCGCGTGGGGATCAAATCTGGGCCGTCTAAACTGCGATGGCCTCTCTCTTTTAAAGCGACACCGTCAATTGAAAATAAGAAATTTGGCTCTTGTCGATCACAGAATGCTCGACGGCGTCATGATTAAGCGATGGACGCCGTTACCTTGTATTTCAAAGACTTGAGTGTCTCGATTCTTGACTTTGGCCATTTTCTTCAGATATCCGCACCTTTTCGTCCAAATAAGTGCTATTACAGCAATTTGCCTTCAAGAGACCTAAAAAGTGAAAAGGAACGATGTTAAGTAATAACGAATACAAAAGTGATAAAACAAAGGCTTAAACGACCCCTCAAAAAGGTACATTTTAAAACCTTATCACCGACCAAGCCCAAACTACGGCCCTGCGATCCGACACCATCCGGTTGGTGCAAAACGAATGGTCATTCCATGGACTTCGTTCCGAAGATCCTAATCAGCATCTTAAGGATTTCATTAAAATTGTCGATTCCATAGATCTCGATGCTACTACTCGGGAGACCACGCGTCTGCGTCTCTTCCAATTCTCTCTACGGGACCAAGCTAGTAATTGGCTTAAGCGACTTCCCGCCGGCTCCATCTGAAGTTGGGATGATCTCATCTCTCGTTTCCTTGCTCAATTTTTCCCACCGGGGAGAACTGTGACACACGGTAAATTTTCACTTAAATTTAACTAATAAATGGTAATTTATTATTACTAAGCATAAGTCATTAAGCATGCATAAGCTTTGCCTGATCATTTGAGTAGATAACTCGCATACAGTAGCCTATTGCATCACTTTTGCATTCATTTCATTTTATGAATATTTCATTTTTGTCTTATGATTTAATTGTAAGACGAGAGGTTATTTCATTTTCCCCCAGTGACCGACACTGCACGCGTACCGACACTATGATAAGGGCAAGTAAAACAAATGACAAACGTCCGTAATGAAAAATATTACAAAGATAATAATATTTCCGACACGTATCTATAAGATACTACATTATAAAAATTATCAAACAATGATACTTCAGTCATAGTTTAATATCGCGGGACACAAAATATTTAATACACTTCCACTTAAATAATGACTCTTATATGTCTACAAACCCATTAAAACCAAATGAATAATATACATACACTTATCATATAAATGAAAACCTTTTTATTAAAATTTGAGATTTATATCTCTTTGTCTTCTCTCCCCCACACGACAAAAGCACCAAAAGCAGGAAAAAGAAAACCTAGTCATCTTCTACCTCTACTCCTGCACCTCTTGTAGGTCGAATCTCCCAAACAAGAAAACCAACATACTTTTTTCATCATCTCCAAGTCTTCCTTATCAAAACCATGTATCTTTTTGTCTCTCAAACCTACTCCTTTGAGGCGCTGAATACCATTCGAATGAGTCCAAGAAGCTTCAAGACAAAGCCACCAAGGAGAAGCATATATCACTATCAATCCACCTAGAGTCAAAGCTCAAGACTCCCTAGGTTGTAGGGGTTTTGATCTTTTAGGCTACACACCAAGACACCAAGAAGAGAAAGAAGGTCAAGGCTTTCCCAAAACACTCCCTTTATCTCTAGTAGAGATGTGAAACACCCCAACTCAGTTTCTTCCTCATTTGTACCAAAAATTAGGGTTTTCAAAAATGGAATTCGGGGTTTTGCAATTGGGAGTGCATTGGAGCTAATTCAAGTCTCGTTTGGTTCGAAACCCACGAAGCAACCTACGTCCTTCACATATCGCCTTCGAGTTGAGGTTATAAAATCTTTCTTGTTGTAATGGTTTGTTTGTTATTCATGCAATGATTAAGTTGGTAACTTATATCAAAAATTTCATTATATAATTGATCATGTTTATCTCCTTTTTATTGTTGCTATGTCGAAAATTTAAGGTGTCATTGGTTTGGGTGTTTGAGTTTTCTGTCGAGAAAAAAATTAGATAAGTCAAGTTTTATAAAGTCTACTAGGAACCCATGCTTGATGCTCACTTTTTTTTCAGTCGACATTCATGTCATTCAAAGTGTGTCGAACCATGTTATAACCTTGTCTAAACTTGAGAAACATGCTTGTTATCTTAGTGCCCTGTGACTCGAATTTCAGTTATGAACCTTGTGTTTAATCTGTTGTGTATGCCTAGGAAGAAAACCATGTCAAAAGTACTCACTTGCCAAAATAAATGTGGTTAGTCTATGTTTTGTCACGGTCCGTAATAGTATAAAATGTTGTCGGGGTGGAACCAAGTTGAGTAGTACTCAACTACCGTATGGTTTCGTCACACCTTTGCTCGCATTTTTCAGTTAATGAGTTAGTCAAATCTCGTTCGAAACAAGTCTCATACATGGTCATTTTCCCTTTTGTTAACTTATCTTCATTAAGTGCATACTTGTCATTTAAATAGATATGCTTTGGGACTATGAAAGTGTGTCGACAACCTCATTTTGGTAGTACCATAGTGATGGAGTCATACTCTCTAGTCGAGAGATTCGGCTTCACAAGTTGGAGCGTGAACAAACAAGTATATCTCGAGCCAATTAGTTCATGTTAAACTCCTATAACTAAAGTGTACTCTTTGGCAACAAAAATTTGGAAATGAGTAGTCTCTAAAAATTTGACTAACAAAGTGTGGTAGCAATTGTTGGACCAGCCCCTTTCTTTTTCTCATGCAAATACCACATCGGGCCTAGGCCCAAGATCTGGTATATGGTTGTTTTCGAATCTGGGCTACAACCCATGGAGAAACTGGTGGCGTCTGTTTGTATATCTAGTATGGTCGAATAACGTGATACCCGGAACAATTTATTGGATGACAAATAACGAAACCCGACCCCGTCTATCCTTTCCCTTCACCTCGTTACATATCTTTTTAATGTCAATTATGTATAAAAGTCTTAATACTATTAGACAAGCGCAAGAGTATTACTACACGAAAACAAGAGATGAAAACGTAATCCACGTAAATAAAGGTTACTCCAAAGTTTAACGTCTAGCACACCAGGATAAATATATCTATGACAAGAAGCCTATTTGTCAAAGGCGATGTATGTTACAAACAAATATCGATAAATAAATAGAGACCATCAAGTCATTTTATCATGTAATAAATTTTATAGTCTTCAAATTTAACTTACATATCTTCTAAATACAATTAGAAAAACCAATCAACTAATATTGTTTTTGATACTACTATCATATGTCAACTTAAATAAGTATATACACATTATATACTTACAAAATGAATAACGTACATGTTTTCAACCCAACTCTTGGATTATAATATTGTAATAGTGTCAACATGAAAAGTATATATATACTTTCGTATAGTTACTAGTAAAACACTTAACATTTTTACAAACAACATTTTAGTTTTATTTCGATTATAAAAACAATTGAACTATTTTAAGTAAGTGATACTTAAAACAATGAACTAAAATATTGCCCTCCTTATCTAGGTCGCGTGTCGGTGCCGCTTCACAACAATCACTAAATCCCACTTTCGGATTGCACACTTGCTAAGGTGAGTTTTCATAGCCCCTCTTTTACTTGATAAATTATTTTATACATTTTGGGGTGAGAAAATATGCAAAACCTTTTTATGGACCTAAACTATTGCATGATTACTATTACGTGATTTAGCCTAAGCCCTTATGTCCCTAGAGAATGCCCCTTTTTTATGAACCGTCAGTTCCCCATTGGGAAGCGCGAATGTTATAAATAGATCTATTGAGGGTGACTCCTCCGTTGGGTTGGCCATGCTTAGGCCAAGGCGAAACGTATACCATGTCGGAATCGAGTGTTGAGGGACAAACACTCGCTATGGGCCCCTATATTGTATGATATCTTTTAGCATACAGAAACTGTCGTAGTATCGGTTGCATGAACTTAGAGCTAACGTAATAGACATTCATCCATATATCATTATATTCGTTGCAATGATTATATGACTTTGCTTTTGGTCCAAACTTATTGCTTTAACTTAAACCTATGAACTCACCTGCTTTTAGCTGACCTTTTTAGTATATTTTCTCAGGTGCTTAGTTGAGATCATGGATGCAAGGCAAGAGGCGGGTAAATGGTCGTAGTATTATCTAAAGAAGTGTTTTTACACATAACAATGTTTTTAAATTGGGACCACTGAACTTATGGGATGTGCCCATTTATCTAAACAATATTGTAAGATAATATTTTAAAACTATTTTATGAAATCAAACAGAGTATGTATTCCGTTCTTTATTACTTGTGTTGTGATCTCCAATTTCGTAACATTCCCCTTAAACACGTATGCTTCCGCTAAACCAAATTTGGGGGTGTTACAAGAACTACTAAGCTTAGGAATGAAATCTTGATGTTCCAACAATGTCAAGGTGAATCTCTCTACGAAGCATGGACTCGATTCAAGGACTTACTCCATAGAGTCCCTCATCACGACATTGATCTTTGGCTTCAAGTCTAACTCTTCTACGATCATGTCAACTTCCCCACTAAGCGATCCATTGACCAAGCGGCCGGTGGAAAACTTAGTGATCTCACCGCAGAAGAATCGTGGGGTATAATAGAGGACCTTGCTCTCTATGAAAACGAAAGTTGGAATGACCCCCGTGAGTTGCCTAAAACCGTAAAGGCAATCTCCTTGCCTCCCATTGACTCACAATCTTCTGACTGTAGGATGCTCAAGCTTGAAGATCAAGTTAAATTCCTAATGAGCTCCTACGAAAATCCTAAGTCTTCACGCCAAGTAAATAAAGTTTCTTCCTTGTGTGAGTCGTGTAGTGGTCCTCATAACACGCACACTTGCACAAGACTCCCCGAACAAGCTTCCGTTGACTATGCATCCTCGCGTACTAATGGAACGGGAGGAAGATTCCCTACAACACCCGGACCTAGGACTTTTAATGACGCCCGAGAAGCATGGAAGGGCAAGCCTGACTTTTATTGGGGACAACCCAAAGAATTCACATCTAATGATTTCTCATGGCCCCCATCTCACGGCCCTAACCAAAAAAACATAGAAGGGATGTTGCAACACCTAGTCACATCCCAAGAAGCTCAAATAGCTAAGCTCTTGGACCGTTTTAACCAACAACAAGCCGAGATGGATAGGAAGATAGATAACCTTTTGAAAGCCATAACCAATAGTGATAGGAAGGTTAATGCTATCTCAACTCCCGAATCTTTCGGTGTAGAGATTAAGGACCCCAAGTAAGTTAGCTAAGCACGTTCAATTCGTCAATACCATCACCTTAGTGAAACCTAACATAACAAATGACGAAGCGAACCATGAAACAGTACTTGAGGTTAGTATAACACCTAGGAATGAAACAACCAAGGAAGTAGATAAAGTAGGCAATGGCTATTTCAATAAGTTTCCTACGGAAGAAGAACTCTCTCGCCACCCACACTTAGTACGTGACCTCCGTCACATGTATGTTAGGAGAAGCCCTAGGATCAAGTTTGGGAACCCTTGGAATCTTAACATACCATGTTGCATAGGACACCTTTTCGTGGCAAAGGCCTACATTGATCGCAAGTCCCCGATAAATATCATGACTAGCACCTACTATAATTGGGTAATGAAGAAGCCTATCCCAACTAGGCAAGATCCCGATAATTCTAGGGTTAGTTGCAATTTTCTTGGTAGAGTTAAGGGATTGCCAGTTTATTTAGGTAGTTTCACGTTTCCTACGGATTTCATAATAGTGGATGATATTAGTACGGCCATAGATCATAGCTTATCCTACGTTATTCTAGGAAGACCTTTCATAGAAAACACCGGGATGACTTATGATCCGTCATTGGGAATAGTGAGATTCAAGGATGAGACCGATGATGTAGCCTACCAAATGCCCTTTAAGATTAAAAAATTTTCATCACTATCCAATGATGAGAAAGAACTTAAGCTATCGGTCTACTATAGGAATGAGGAAGATAAGGAGAAGGGAGTTGATTATGTGATGAATAAGATTTTCGGGTTCTATATGGATTGCTTAAACTTAGGACCGGAATATAGAACCGAGTAGGGAGAGGATGACCTCTTAGAAAGGTGCATCATAGGGCACTTCTACAACATGGAATCCCCCAATAGAGACCGTCATGAGGTAGAAGGTGACAGTAATGAAGTAACGTAGGGGCACAACTTCGAGTCTAGCTACAAGACTCATAAATAAAAAAAAGCTCTTCGTGGGAGGCAACCCATGCTTAATTGTTTGCTTGTTTGTGTGTCGTGTATCTTTTATGGATTGTTTATTCTCATGTTTAAATTTGTAAAAATGCTTTATTTTGTCTTTAACCTCGTCTTTATTACATATAAAGGTATTTTACATAAGGGATAAGTGTATGGAGGATTACACACGTTTTCAAAAGAAACGTGAACATGAGAATTACAATTATTTAAAAGATATACATGTGTGTTTGTTCGAGTCAAATGCTTGTATCGAGTCATAATGGATGTTTTGCAGAAAGTTTTCCAGATTTTAAAGATAAAATTTTTGAATTTTTTCCGAAAATCATGAACCGATTCTGTCGGGATAACTGACGGCGTCAGATCGCAACTGACGGCCGAGGAGCGTAAACGACTTACTATTTTTCTCGTTTTCGAGCTACTTATAAATTTTTGGAATTTTCGGTCTTAATTTTCCGAAAATCAGAAACATCCATTCCACAAGCATTATATCCTAGTTTAGTAGAGTCATATATATATATTGTTACTTTGCCGATTTTACGAGAAGGTTTCGTTTGTTTTCTTCAAGTGTGCGGTTTAATTTATCAAGAAGATACATAAGATGAGAAGGAGCTTTTCACGCAAACATTCTTCTTGAAGAAAGATGTAACCACCACTTCACACGGATCCTACCGAGCTAATCGTGAGTACTAGTTTCTTTCATTTTAATTACCTTCCATTATCATAACTTTGATACTTTCGGGAACATTGGGGACAATGTTCAGTTTAAGTGTAGGGAGGAAAATAAAACGAGAACTTTGAAACTATGCTTATCCTTGACTATTTGCCTTGTCCAATTTCATTTGTGTAATAAACCATGAGAAATATCGGTTAGGGTAATTTTGGCACCAAATTTAAAATTTTTCCTGACATATAAGAGTGGGCCATTAGTCTTAATAAAGCGTCTCATAGATAGGAAATTATATGACTAGCACAAAAATCCTTTACCACTTAAATTCCACCCAAAATGTGAGGATCGCCCTTAGATTTGTAGGAATTAAAGCATTCATCTTTAATGGTTAGAGTGTGAACCAGTAGTATAATAGATTCTAGAACTTGATTGTGATGCATTCCGAGATCACTAGTAAGACTACACTTGTTTAGTTAGGAATAACTAAATGATAAGAGGCATTAGGATAACCCTTGTTTGATACATGTAATATACTTACTTCTTCCACATCGATTGAGTAATTCTCTGTTAGAAATTAGAAATTCCATGTGAAGTGTCGGTCAACCCAACTATAGACTAGCATAAGTTAGCTCGTAGACATATCGTTATTTATCAGTGTATTAGTTAGTTATTAGTTTAGTTTAGCGTAGTGTAACACCGTGGAGGAAGGACGGATCTTTACCCACTGTATGCCTGATTCACAGTCCGAAGGAGGACTGTGTAGTATGTAACTATAAATAGGTTGGATGTTCATTTGGAATCTAACCTTCTATGTGTTTCTCTCACTAGAACATTTCTCTTTCTCTCTCTAAACATTGTATACGCCCATATGTTATTGGTTTGATGTATTTGTGAAATCCTATAAGTTACAATTGGTATCAAGAGCCATGGTTTGATCACTCATATTTCATGTTCTTTGTTTTGGTGGATTTCATAAGGTTTTTGGGGTTATAAGTGTTTAGAAGAGTTTGAATCATTTGGTCAATTTCTTGTGTTAAAGTTTAATTTTTGATAGTACTTTTGTGTTTAGGATCATCATATGTGCTTAGGTTTTGAATTGGAAGGCTTGAATCATCGTAGTTGGGCTGTTTTTTTATTGTTAAAGTGGTTGTTTTTGAATATTGTACTAAGTGAGTTGAGCCACGGTAAAACGTTTCTTCGAAGCGAGTTACTTTGTTATTTGGAAGCGAGTTGCTTTGTTATTGGAAGCGAGTTGGTTTATGCGACTTGGCTATTAAGCGAGTTGATTCTTCAAGCCACTTGAGTTCTAAAGCGACTTGGCTATTAAGCGAGTTGTATTGGCAGCGAGTTGGTTTATGCGACTTTGCTATTTAGCGAGTTGACTCTTTATGCGACTTGGGTTTTAAGCGAGTTGTTTCTTTAAGCGACTTGAGTTTTATGCGATTTGTCTTGTAAGCGAGTTGACTGTTTAGCGTGTTGATACCAAAGCGAGTTGACTATTTAGCGACTTGTCTATTGAGACTTGTCGTTTCTTCGTGCTACGTTTTACGGTTGTTCTTTTGGTTTAGTAAAATCCCGTGAAAGAATCATTTCCCGGTTTAATCAAAGAATAATAAAATCCCGTAAACTCTGACACTCATGGAGTATACCACAGATCCATTAATTTCCAATGTGCTCAAACTACATGACTCAGTGGACTCCAAACAAAGTACGTACTACTCAGAAAGCCTTTCCTTAACAGATTCAATCAATGATGATCAAAACACCTCGTACTCTGATTCAAATCCCAAGAAATTACACCAGCTTATGCTGCAAAATGCCTTGCAAATGGAATGCAACCATGTGCCATATCAACTAATCCACTCTCATCTCTTACAGCTCTTATCTACAATTGTGGATCGAACATGCAGTGCTCTTTTCCGTCAGGACTTACCTTCATTGACGAGAACCTTGCTGACGAACTTAGAATTATTGAAGCATCAACTTACCAAAAAGAAGGCACCAAAAGATGATTCCAATGCTGCAATTTAGGTAATCCACAACTAATTCCAGCCATTTATCAATGGGGAATATTCCGCAGACTTCGATCAACACACAACTGGAATTTCCTTCAAGAAACATACTGGAATGGAAATTCAGGAATTCATCGATACATTTATCCATACTAATGGATAATGTGAAAAAGTACATTGAGGAAGCTGCTCAAAAGGATGATTTCGTGAATGAGTGTCAAGTGCAATTAGGAGATAGTGGTGAAACTTTGGGTAATATTTCAGTTGAGAGGACGAGTGTTGCTGAATGCAGAATATCAGATACAACTGAGAATGAAGTAACCAGCAGATTGGTAACTCCTGATGTGGATACACATGTAAGACCAGTGGATGAACTGTTGTCATCTGATGAGGTACCCTTAACAGTTCAACATTATGCATCTGCTAGTCTACCTAAACAAACTAATTTTAAGCCTGAACATGATTCGGATGAATGTTCCCTGGTTGAGTCTGAGTCTAGAATTGTTAAAACAAATGAAATGGTTGAAAAAGGGGTTTTTGATGAACTTTCTAACAAATACTCAATTCTCGAAAAACACTGCATTTCCTTAGAAATTGTAATACAACAAAAGGAAGAAAGTTTTCTTGATACAAAACCTTGCATAAATCCGGAATTCCCAGAATTTCGAGAGTTTTTTAACTTAATCAGTTAAAACACAGATTCAGGACAAAGACTCAACCATATGTAATCTGAAAATACAACTCTCAGATCTGCATAAGAAATATTATAAAGGGATGAACAATCTTAACTATGAGGTGAGTGATCCGATTAAATCTAGGAATGATGAATTAGCTTTATGTGTGACCAAGCTATTAAGGGAAAATGAGTCCTTAAGGAAGAACTAGATCAAACTAACTCCTTGTTGGCAGACATTGATGCCCTCAAAGCCCAAATTCAGGATAAAAGCTTCACCATTGTTGCCTTAAAAAATGAGCTTAGGAAAACCATTGGAAATAGAGTGAACACTAAGTTTACAAAACCATCGACCTTGGGGAAGCCAATTGCACTTAACAATACAGTACGGCCTGTAGTTAGGCAGCCAAATGCATTTAAGACAGAAAGATTTAAATCCTCTAAATCTAAGCTTGCCTCCCAAGTTGATGAGAAAATAGTTTTGTCAAAACCAGTCAATTCACTAATTCATTCAGATATGATGAATAATAATCCACCGTTAAATATTCAAAATTCTAAGTTCAGGAATATAAGGAGCTCATCTAGTCCATATAAGATGCATCAAATGGCTGATAAATCCCCTAAGAAAAAAATTAATCACAAAAGGACCAATGCTCAGAACAGGGATTTGGGTTCATCTAACTCTGCTAGCAGTTGTTTTAAGTGGATTCCTACTGGTAGACTATTTAAGTTCACAAGTACCAAACGGACTTACTCACCTAGATCTTATCTTAAGTGGATGCCCACAGGTAAAATCTTCAAGAATGTTGGACTTAAAGGGATTTCTATTAATGATACTCCTAGACCTGACTGTACAACATCAAAAAATGAGGATACACCTGTCACTAACCCATCTATTTGCAATACTACATGTGTTATTAGTGCAAAGTGTCCTCAGTATTTTTCAGGTACAATGCTCAATTCATTCATGAACATCATGACTTGGTTTCCAACAGAAATGAAGACTGCTCACTCTGGAATTGTAGTTTGTCAGAATTGATGTACCTCGTACTTTGACTCCTGATCCCCTCTATTCAGGACTCGTTCTCATTAAGTCTTGTACAAATTTTTATACATTCCAAAAAAATAAAAATAAAATAATTAATTTAAAAAAATTGTTTTGTTTAAATTAATTTATTAATTATTACACTCGTTTTTACAAATTTCTGTCATCGATAACATCTACGGTCCTAGAAATGTCATTTAACAATGACACGGGATTTAGATGAAGTTCGAACAAAGTCTTTATAATCTTTTGTATTACTCTTCTTAACAATCACATACTTAAGTTATCATAGACCCACTATCAAGTTACTGAATCAATCAATGATTACCTTTTATCCCGTATCATTGATTGAGGGGGAGAATTGTGCACCTTCATTTGTTATTTAGTACTTGGGTTTGATTAATCATGATCATTTAGGTTGCATGTATCTGCATTCTTAATTGTGTGGTCTGGTTGTTACATGCTATGTGGTGTTATTTTATGATTCTTGGTGTGACATAAGTTGTTTAACTGTATGGATTATGAGCTGATATGATTGTCTCTTTAGCTAAGAAATTTTTGTTAGGATTTTACAATATGCGAGTTGCTATTATTTGGTTCATGTGAGTTGACATATTGCGAGTTGACCAAACAAAACACACTTGGTCAGACTTCTCAACTCTCTATAACTGTATACTTATGTATGCGAGTTATAGTATGTGAGTTGCTAAGTATAGGGACTAAAAGTGTCAACCCGCTATAACTGTATACTTATGTATGCGTGTTATGTCTTGGTCAAATCAAAACACACTTGGTCAAACTTCTCGTTCAAAATAACTATTCTCTCTCAACTCTCTTCTAAGCGAGTTAACTTTGTTTGCTTGTGTTTTATGCTTTCTTGGCATCTGATCTTAGTTTTCATATCTTTATCATGATTTGTACTCGAACCCTATCTCATTTTGAATTCATCGTGCAGATTGTGTCCTTTCTCTCTCATCTCGATCAATATTCACCGACCATAGGTTTGTATGTTTTTGATTAATGATATTGAATGTAGTTTTTGATGCTATTGAATAGGGGTGTTTACATCATGTTATGTGTTGGGATTGATGATTTGATTGGATTATTTTCTTGATGCGTGTTGAGGTTGATTATGTCTCGTATAAAATGGTTATTGGATTTGTTTTGGTTATTGCTTCAGTTCGTTGTATAATGATCCCTTTAGGCGTGTGACTTAACCGAGTGTTTATTATCATGTGTTTTGGTTATGTGGTTGGTTAATTGGGTCGAATTATCTTGTGTTCTTCTAAGCGAGTTACCCATGGATGCTTATATGCGAGTTGCCTTGGAATATTCTTTATAGCGAGTTCCCCTTAGTTGATTATATGCGAGTTGCTGTTGAATAGTCTTTAAAGCGAGTTGCAATATGCAAGTCGCATCATTTGATGTATGCGTGTTGACCAGCTTTTTGACCAAAGCTTGTTGATGAATGCGAGTTGTCATATGCGACTTGCCTCATTATTTGATGTATGCGTGTTGACCAGCTTCTTTTGACCAAAGCGTGTTGATGTATGCGAGTTGCCATATGCAACTTGCCTCATACTTTTGATGTATGCGTGTTAATGTTTAAATGTTTTGTATGCTTGTTGATTAATTCTTGTTCCATAGCGAGTTGCTTCAAGCGTGTTAACATTCTTGTCATATGCGAGTTAAGCTATGCGAGTTGATAAATTTTAGTGTGATATTTTCTTATTGATGTCCTCTCACAAATTATCATGCATTCATATGTCCCCGCATACTGCTTCTCTGTAGACTTTATGTTTTTGCTCATGTGCTTATGATATGAGGTCACTAAGTGGTCATATTAGATAACCTTGTCTTAACTTAACAATTTTTCTGGATATTGTTGATTGGTGAATGTGTAATTATCAGATTTCAATGGCTGACACCACATCCTCTGATATATTTGCTGCCACTGCACCAACTGTCACTCTAACTGACGACGAATTACATCCACGTGCGGAATGGGTTTCAATTGCTAAGAGCAACTGCTATGTAGATGCGGATAGAGGGCAACAAAATCCAACTTACCGACTGGCTATTGACATCTTGAAGGACACCAACTTCTTTGATGCCTTAACCAAGCGTTGCACAATTCCCTCCATTTATCTTCAGCAGTTCTGGAAAACTGTTACGTGGGATAAGATATTTGCCACATACTCGTGTAAGCTTGAAGACAAATGGTATGACATCTCAGTTGAAACGCTCATGAATGCTCTTCAGATTACACCAAGAGACCCTTCCAACAATTTCATCACTCCACCCTCCACTCAAGAAATTTTAGACTTTGTCGATGAATTGGGATACCGAAAAGACTAACCAAGATTTCATCACTCATCAATGCTTGAAATATATCAACCATGGAGATCAATCGTTACGATTCTCAATCTATGCCTAACCGGTAAAACGTCGAGTGATGTATAAAGCACGAGCTCCCATAATGCAAATACCGTAGGGAATAGTCAAAGGGAAAAATATTGACTTCGCTGAACTTATTTGGGAAGAATTCATCTTGTCCTTAGACACATTTATCACCGATAGAATTAACTCTGGGAATAAATTCAAAGGAAAAAAAGGTCTTGGTAAACGAGTGATTCCCAGCATCAGGTTCTCAAAACTCATTATCCATCATCTACAACAAACTCACCAGTTCAACCCATGAAGCGAGTCACCGCATGAAGCCGATGATGAATTCGTTCTTGGCAACATAAAATATATTGCCGAGGACATGACAAGGAGATCTTTGAATGCTCATTCTCGAGCTTTGCTTCTCGAAGAATCAAGAATGTGATTATTTCAAAAGATATGTAAAGAAAGCCTCCGCCACAACCGCCGATGACACACCCAAGTCCACTCCCACATAATCAAAATCGAAACAATCGGGGTCCACCTACTCAAGCCTACCTAAGAAAAGAAGAGACCCGATAGCTCAAGATCTAATGTCTCTCCTTCACAAATGCAAAGAGAGAAGGAGAGACACAGTAAGTAGTAATGATGAAGGAACCAAGGTTCCGTGAAGTGAGATGGGGTTGATAGATGAAGATGAGGTCGCCTTCAACAAGGAATTCAAAGAAAGCCTGGATAGTCTAAACATGTCTCGAGACCACCAATGGGAGGATTTGTGATTCGAGAACCTGTGCATACACCACGAAAACTACACCTACAACACATGACAAAGGTAAAGGGATTGCAGGCGGAGAAGCAGAACAAGCCGCTCATATGCTTCTGATCATCTCTTCTCCACCACCAAAAACTACTACCCAATTCGAGCTGAGGAAAAGAAGCACCGAATCATCTTCAGCTTAAGAACCAACGGGGGTAGAAAAAGATATGGCAGATACATAGGTTGAATCCTCGCTCTTCCGATGATACAGTGCGTAAAGCCATGAGACTCCCCCTTTATCGAAAAGTTCCTGTGCTTGAAACAGAGTCTGTACAGATGGACACCAATAGGCATGACATGGAAGTTGGGGGAAATGAAGATTCGTTGTCATCACTTAAGACTCTTGAACCTGATCTTACTTACGGTGACCAATTCTTAAAAGACGGACCCTCAGACATCGAGTCAGACAAGCATACTAATGAAAAGGAAGAAGTTCAGTCCATGTTCTCAGTCACTATTCAACAAGACTCTTCAACCATTCCTCCGATGTCTACTCCAATGGTCTCCACTGCTGCTACAACTCCTTCAATCACACCTCCACCCGAACCTGCTCATACAACCACACTTACACCACCTGAACCCGCAAAAGATTCACTACCTGTTGTCACAATCAGTGACGCTGTCACTCCACCTGCCTCACTACCTCCTGTTAAAACAACTGAGCAATTGCTCGAAGAGGCCATGATACGTATTGCAACTATTAAGAAGCACTTTCCTATCTCTTTCAATAAACTTGATCGTCATGTCAAAAAGCTTGAAAATCTGAACTTCGATGAAGTTGTAACAAGTGCAATAGAAGCAGAAGTAAAGGATGCGGTTGAATGGGCAATGAAGGCTCCATTACTTCCGCGATTTAAAGACTTGCCAATCTCTGACATGAGATCAGTCCTCTCAGAAAGAATGTATGGCGCAGGAGAGCATCTGGACAATACTCATAAGAAATTATACGAAGCTCTCAAGGAATTAATGAGGCATGATGATTATCAGCAGTTTGTAAAGGATGTACGTGAAAGGGAGGCTAAGAAGAAAAGAAGGACTGTACTGATGGAATCAAAGGATATGTCTGGAGGCCCCAAGTCACCACCGCCTCCTCCACCTCCCACTGGTGGAGCAGACACATATGGAGCTGGTGGATCTTCCGGTACAGCTACTACTCACAAGGCAAACCCACCTTCACCTCCACCAAATTCTCAGAAACAAACCAGAAGTTCAAGTGGTCAAGGATCTCAAAAGACTTCTACAGCATGGACCACCATTGACTCTAGGTTTACACCAACCATATCCTCTATTCCTGAAGAGCAAATGCTTAATGAAGAATCATACGTTGCTCAAGAGTCAGAATCAGAAGACGATGATGCTTCTACCAAGCACATCCCCAAAGTTACAGAAGAATAAGATTGGTTGGAAGCTTATATTGAGGGTAAACGCATCAAAACATCTAGAGCTGCACCTTCAAAGGACGTGACTCAAAGCTGGCTCACCAAAGGGAGACCTCAAACTCCTGAACCTTCATGGTCTATTCCAGAGTCTGACACGATAATCCCTGACAACAATTGGGCATCAACCATCACAACCAACTATGAAGCTCTAGCAGAAGACTCTCTTCTTCACATCACAGGGGATATGGGGAGTTTTATGAAGTGGTTTTGTAAGAAGAAGGGAATTTCATCAATCCTAAAGATCTTGAAGGCCAAGCGTTTGAAATCGTCAAAGTCTTCCACTCTGATGCTAATCAACTTCAATATTAGATGGAAGAATGCCATAAAATGCTGAATGATCAAGTCAGTGAACAAATCAGTCATTTTGATGTTTATAATCCCCTTCCTCTCGGTGGTGAACTAGGTCAATTAACGATCCAATCAGAATTCTTCTTCAACCCCGAACTACAGACAGGAAACCAGCTTTATCTATTTCTAAAATGAAAGCTGCTACCTACACATATCCGGGTCTTGAGAAGATGGTACCTGATCAATTCTGGACAGAAAAAGAACAAGTGTATGACATCGCAGCTTCGTACGGCATTTCTCATTGGTGGTTCAAGAAGAAGAAATTCTACATTGAAAGACATGGAGTTGAAAAGAGACGCAACGCTGTTCGATCCAAGCTGCGGATTCTAAGTGTTATCAATGTAGCGATCTTCCCAATCTATGGCTATGATTATCTGAAGAAGATTGTTCTTCGAAGAGCAGACTTGAAAGATCACGTGATAGAAGAAAACAACTTCAAACATCTACTGCCAAATGACTTTGAAGATTTCTATCTTCTGAACCTTCAAGGACACCTTGACCATCTACCTGTTCGTGAGAAGAAGGCTCTATCTGCTGCTGTCAATCTTTGGATAAGGGGCTTAGTCATTCGACAAAGAGTTGAAGATTTTCAACTAGGTGTGGAAAGCTACCAGACTCAGGTCAACCTAACGAGACCACAATGGGAAGCCTCTGGACATGAATTTCGTCATGACTATGTAGTGATTGATACCCCAGAGCAGCCCTCTTTACCGGCGAGATACGGGTCAAGAATGCTAATGAGGCTATGCGAGCTATACAAGTTCGATGATGGTACACTCAGTATGGTTGAACAAGAATTGAACTCAAGGGTGAAGGAAATAAAAATTGACCTGAAGCCATGGAACAAAACAAGATTCTGGTCGGAACGGGATTTGAAGATGTATGAAGAGTTTGTGGCGGCAATTGGTAGAAGACTTAAGACGAGAATGATCTTTCGCAGCCTTGAAAGTTTTATGGGTGGTAGACTTCGGGAAGGTCACTACAAACTTCTTCAAAGAACTGAATGAAGACATCTTCCTGGTGTAGTTTTTGCTATGTATTAAGATGTATGTGTAATGTGGTGATTGTATTATGAACAACTATAACTATGATGTATATAGTAGTGATAGGTTATGGGTTAGAGTTCCATTTTATTCTAAGAGGAACTTAGGGTGTTCCATTTCGATTAAATAAAACGGACACATTTTTCTCCAACAAATTTTTTCTTACATATTTAAATCACTTGAGATCCAAAATCTCAAAAGATTTGAAATTTTCGATCGGGGGAGAAAATGTGATATAAATATGTAATCTGATAGAAGGTGACCAATTTGTCTCAAAGTGCATACGGCTCTCTAATATGTGCTAAACTATTTTTGAATCTCGAAGCACATATTGAGGGGGAGCATTTCAAAAAGAAAATAAACTTTCAAGGTACAAAACAAATTTTTGAAAGTTTCAACAGAAAGTACCTTGATTGTTTTTCTAATGGTTTCAGTATGGATGTATGATCGTGAATGTGCTTCTAAGAACTCTTTCCTCTTCGTGCAAAACAATTACAAAAATCACATGCACAAGTTGAGGGGGAGCAACTTTTTGAAAACCACACCCTTTCCCATAAAATATCTTTTACAAAGTATGAAAAATACTAACTTTGATCAGGGAAAGTGATGTTGATATCTTTTAGAAATTATCGATCAATGAATCGAATCTTTCATTCTCAAATCTGAAAGTTTCAAGTCCTCTTGCCTCAATGTGCTAAAACCATTTCAAATATATATGATGCACATGTTGAGGATTGATTTTCAAAAGGTTTTCAATTGGTTCCAATGGAAGAAGAACAATACCAATAGACAGACCAAATTTACTTTATGTATGGTGATATAAGGATGGTTAGGTTAGGTATTCGTTCCCACGATCCCGCTAGAGCCGGAGGGATCTACCCAGGGACAATCCATGAGATAATGTAGAGTCCCTAGGTTTGATGAAAAAGAAGAAAAGTGAGATATGGGAAGAGTGCGGATGAGATAGAGCTAGAACTCGAATAAACGCAACAAGGTTCTAGTAATGAAGTCTCTGTAAGAATCAAGGGTTGAAGAATGAAAAAGAAATAAATGTGAAAAGGGTGAAAATAAATAGCCTCCATTATTTCAACCTTAGGGCGTAAACCGGTTCAATTCATATACATCGGGTCATACCTAGGTAACATCGGTATTAAAGACAAGACGTCATGGACCCAAATGGACGCATCTTTTCTACAACTTCCCAAGCCACTCAAGTTCCTCTTAAAAGGACTTGTTTCATTCTCACGGGGAACCTACATTATCTATCAACTTTCTCTTAGAGATTGTTGATTTTGGAGAAGGAGACCCTCTCCTTAGTCTCCGGCATAGGAACCAAATGTGCACAATTGAGTCTAGAGCCGCGAGATCATCAATAAATCTCATTAAGGACACGATCAATAAAGACTCTCTGTTTCACACAATGTGGAAAGAGAGAATATATTTTAAGAGTCCTACGCATTATCCTTGTGGTAATGCCAGAACATCTGAGTGATATGAAAACATATTCACAATGAAGATGGAAAGCCTTCTAGAGCCAACATCAAACAAGCTCTTGGTAGGTGGCATGTCAGATCTATCCAATAGATCAACCATGTGACAACTGAACATAAACAATGGGGCGACTCAAAATTATGAATCAATCTCGGTTCGGGTTATGGATTGACTGGATACCTTTGAAAAACCGGTCGTTGTGCTCAAAATAGTTTTCACTAGCACATCGACTATGTATTAATGGTTCAAAATAAAAGGTGTTTATGATTGATAATTGAGTTTCCTTAAAACCTTCGTTGTATTGCAAAAACAATTTATATTGAGCAAGACACGATTGTTTTTCAAATCTCTTTTCATCAATCGATGAATCTCAAATTACCGGTTCACTCACTCCACGTTGTCTTCTTTGAGATGTTCCGTTTGAGAACAACTAGAGCATTGCGAAACCCCGCTAGGAGGTTCTTGAATTATACCGATCACAAGCGGTACTTGTATCGATCAACGGGAACCGTGGGCGTGTACCTCAATTCAACGAAGTGATCAAAGACACTTTCGCGCTTTATTGCTAATCGTTGTATGCGTGTACACCCAACGCTTGCGCCTAATCGTAATGAAGAGGTCGATCCACATCCGCATGCTCACACAACACATTCATTTCCAAAGAAATCATGATTAGTGCATCAATGACTCGATATTCTCACTCCATGCTTCGCCACGCAATTGCAAATATCATGAATCAACTAAAGCTTCCGCTACTCTGATGAGAAGAAATCATGATCCAGAATGTGAGCATGTCGGTCCATTTGTCACAACTTCATATGCGAGCAACACAACAATGGGTGATACTGAGATTAACTGTGATTGATGATCTCAAATAATGCTCGAAGGTCATCAAAATACGGATCAACCCTATAACCTCCACTTAATGTACAAAGTAGTTGGACTATGATGAAATCACCATGAATGCATAAAGATTGAATATTTTGATGAAGTGATGTCTACGAGCTCGAGACTGAAGATTGGATGCAAAATGTAAATCATGGGGTAACCTCCCTTAGGGGGAGATTGTTAGGAATTAGAAATTCCATATGAAGTGTCGGTCAACCCAACTATAGACTAGCACAAGTTAGCTCGTAGACATATCGTTATTTATCAGTGTATTAGTTAGTTATTAGTTTAGTTTAGCGTAGTGTAACACCGTGGAGGAAGGACGGGTCTTTACCCACTGTATGCCTTATCCACAGTCCGAAGGAGGACGTGTAGTATGTAACTATAAATACCCTCTACCTCCTAAGGTATAGGGTTGGATGTTCATTTGGAATCTAACCTTCTATGTGTTTCTCTCACTAGAACATCTCTCTTTCTCTCTCTAAACATTGTATACGCCCATATGTTATTGGTTTGATGTATTTGTGAAATCCTATAAGTTACATTCCCCCACACCCTTGCGTTGTACTCATCTTTAGTACACGATACCCCTAGTTAACCCCTTAGAGCCTATCTTTTTCGCGGTTCTCGTGATGTTTTGATTTTCTGGAATATCAATGAAGAGCATTGTTTACAATCCACCCCAAATTACACTCAAATCGCCTTAGCCTACCTTGTATGCACTCACTTTTAGTGCATTATTGTTATCACACTAAACCCTTAGTTCAATTATCTAGTTGCTTGCATAAGTTGCTAAGTCGAGTCATATCCTTTGTACACAGTTTTGGGACGATTGGGACTCATGGGTAAAGTTAAATTTTATGAAATGACGGGAAGGAACGTTAAATTCAAATTCCCTTTATTTGCGTAATAATGTACTCTAAGTGTTTTGATCTTTTCAATTCGAGTCAAATTAGTGTTAGAGTAATAAAAAAACTCAAGTGTAGGGATGTGCCTATAAATCCCTACTATTTTGATGTTATCATAGAGGATGGTGGAGTAAAAGTGTATTGAAAAAAACATACGGGGCTACCATCCTACATCTATCTTTAAATTTATGTTTGTTTGTTTCAGTTATCTAGAGTTTAGAGTGTCGAGTCTTGGCTTAGCAACGCCATTCTTCGCATGATTGTAACATAAAGATTTTTGACTAGCCACCACTAAATCGCCTATCCCACCAAACCCTTTGTTTCCTTAACGTAAGCCTAACATTACAACCCTTTAAAAGACCTCTTAGATAGTCTTTCCTAGGTGCTTACGCCAAAGCGATGGAGGTTTGATCTAGTCTAAAGCCTATGGTAATCTATGTACTAGGACCGGTTAATTAGTGTTTATCTTCCATTTCTAACTTGTTATATTTCATATACACCCGAGAGATGTGAGTATCCAAACACCCCATGTGAGGTACTAGTATGTAATTTCCATGCTTTTTATGACTTTTGCGGGGCTTATATGTGTTCTGGATCATTCTAAACTAATGCTTCATGACCCCTAACTTATAAATCAATTGCCTAAAAGCACATTTGCTTGAGGACAAGCAAATACCAAGTGTAGGGATATTTGATAAGGATTTAAAATGTACCTTTTTTAGGGGTCATTTAAGTTCTTAATTGATCACTTTTGTATCCGTTATTACTTACTTTCGTTCCTTTTCACTTTTTAGGTCTCTTGAAGGCAAATTGCTGGAATGACACTTATTCGGACGAAAAGGTACGAATATACGAAGAAAATGGCGAAAGTCAAGAATCAAGACACTCAAGCTACTGGAAATGAAGGGGACGGCGTCAGCATTTAACTGCGACGCCGTCGCAACGTGTTTTGTGACGAGTCAGTAGCCAAATACGTATTTACAAGTGACGGCATCAGGTTTTAAAAGAGTAGGGCGTCGCACTCGGATGGCCTAGATTTGATCTAGACGCGCCGAGACCAAAGGCGACGGCACACAGTATAAGGTGACGCCACACAATGATAACATGGCCAAGACGAAAAATTAATGACGGCGACCCGGCGTCACATTAAAGAGCGACGTCGCAGTTTGTAACACTATATATAGAATCCGAATTTTTCAGTTTTAGAGAGGTAGTTTTGTGGAGTAAAAACCTAAACCGAACCAAGGCTGTCTTGTACAGTATTTTAGGGTTCCATACCCTATTTTACATCAAGATAAGTGTTTTACTTCATTGATTCAATTATGTCTTCAATTGATTGTGTGTATGCTTGCATGTTCTCCATGTCCGGCTAATTTACTTGTGTGTTTGCTTAGGTAATATGAAACCTAGTTATTGAATATTGATTGGTTGTCTCTTATCTTAATTGTGATTGACCTAGTATTGTGATAGGTCATTCGTTGTGTTATTAATGCTTGATTAATCTTTGTTGAACCTTAGCATATAGTTACTAGTGGAATTGTAGGCTAAACATCCAAAGAATACCGAGTGTTAAGTTTATGAATCCTAGAGATTTCGTAGTCATTAACCTTTGGTAGCTTCAAAGAGTTAGGGATAAACGATACCCTACGACCTTAGAAACACAACACGTTAAGAATAAGGATGTGACAATTCAACCATCAATAGAGATAACTAGAGTAATAAAATCTAAGTAAACACATTTTTAATCATCATACGAGCACACAACAATAGACATAGACTACCCCTAGCTTAGTTAATTAGATTAGATAATAGTAGAGTAATCGGTAGAAATACCAACCCCCCAAATCCAAACCCCGAGCTTTGTACCTTTCCATTTTCTAAAAAATATAAAAAAGATAAAAAATAATCTTCCTCAACCCCAACCTTAGCGTAGTAACTTCTTACTAGCATTCCTATTCCCCTAGAGAATGATATCAATACCCATGGCTTACCCTAATACTACACTACAACGATTAGGTTCATCGCCTAGGGTGTTGAAAACTTGCTCGACAAAAGGAAGTTCCTTTGACCCCGAACGCATGTGTAAGCGTATCAAGTTTTGGCGCTGCTGTGGAATAGAATAGCTAGTTAGAGTTCACCTCGCTTAGGTTTCCTTGCTTGATTCCTATCAAGTAAGATTTTTTTCCATTTTTAGCTTCCTCATAGTCTATCCCTCTTCTTCGTGACCTTTGTTTGTAACCCCATCACTTTTCATCATGGAAGGTGATAACCCACCACCAATTGACCCGACAAGAGGCCGTACTCTTGCTGAATACTCAAGACCAAGCCACCTAGGCTATAGGAACACCATTGAGCTTCCCGACGAAGCCCAAACTACGACCCTTTGATCCAACACCATCCGGTTGGTGCAAAAGGGATGTGCATTCCATGGACTTCGTTCCGAAGATCCTAATTAGCATCTTAAGGATTTCCTTAAAATCTTTGATTCCATCGACCTCGATGCTACTAATCGAGAGACCACGCGCTTGCGTCTATTCCAATTCTCTCTACGGGACCAAGCTAGTAATTGGCTTGATCGACTTCCCGCCGGCTCCATCTCAAGTTGGGATGATCTCACCTTTCGTTTCCTTGCTCAATTTTTCCCACCGGAGAGAACTACTAAGCTTAGGAATGAAATCTTGATGTTCCAACAAAGCCAATGTGAATCTCTTTACGAAGCATGGACTCGATTCAAGGACTTACTCCATAGAGTCCCTCATCATGGCATCGATCTTTGGCTTCAAGTCCAACTCTTTTATGATCATGTCAACTTCCCTACTAAGCGATCCATTGACCAAGCGACCGGTGGAAAACTCAGTGATCTCACCGAGGAAGAATCGTGGGGTATAATAGAGGACCTTGCTTTCTATGACAACGAAAGTTGGGATGACCCCCGTGAGTTGCCCAATACCGTAAAGGCAATCTCCTTGCCTCCCATTGACTCACAATTTTCCGACCGTAGGATGCTCGAGCTTGAAGATCAAGTTAAATTCCTAATGAGCTCCTACAAAAGTCCTAAGTCTTCACATCAAGTGAATAAAATCACTCTACCTTGTGAGTTGTGTAGTGGTCCCCACGACACTCGAGATTGCACAAGACCTGAACAAGCTTTTGCGAACTACGCCTCCACGCGTACCGATGGAGCGGGAGAGAAGTGGTACACTTTCAAGCCCGAACAAAACAAATTAGGAAACTCCTATAACCCCTCATGGAGGAATCACCCTAACCTTAAGTGGAACCAAAATTCAAATCCACCCCAAAGCTCATCTAGTCCATCTAATAGGTTCAACCCTCCAAACACTAAGAACCCCAGTAGTCTTGAGGCAATTGCGTCTAGATTCATGTCATTTCAAGATACTCGATTGACTAAGCTTGAAGCCGATTTCAAGCAACGACAAGACGAGATGACAAACAAGCTTGACGCCCTCTTAAAAGCCTTCAACAACCGGTAAATTGGAGCACTCCCAAGTGACACTATAAAGAACCCAAAAGTGAGTTCAATTTCATCGACTTCATGTTCTTGTTCACCATGGGAGACTGCACATCCATGCCCCTCACACCCAATGGTTCACTCGGTAAATGCTCTCAACAAGGGTTCTAAGCGATCCCAAATGAGGTACCAAGGCCCCGTACCATTGGTAAAACCTACTCTTGAGAAACCCGTCAACCAAGAACCCAAACCTAGTTTAGAGGAGGAGTACAAGGAACTTCATCAAGAAAAACCGGTTCTTGAAGTCTTAGATCATGCAACTTATTATAATGCTTTAAAAGAAAAATATGAGCGAGAACTATAACTTGGGAAACATGGGTCCGCGTTTGTGAAAAATAGTTTACCTAAGAAGTTAGACGATCCTGGGATATTCACTCTTCCGTGTAGGCTTGGAACTTCCGAACCTCTCGATGCTCTAGCCGACTTAGGATCATGCATCAATCTTGTTCCGTTGTCCCTCCATAGAAGCCTTAACTTAGGTAAGATAGAACCAACGGAAACCATCTTAGGTCTAGCGGAAGGTAGTATTGCATATCCGGTAGGAATAGTAAAAGACATGGTAGTACACGTAGGAGAATTGACACTTTTGGCGGATTTCCATGTGCTAGACATGAATAAGGACCCGACATGCCCATTGCTAGTAGGAAAGGGATTCTTAGCTACCGCTAGTGCCATAATTAATTGTAAGATGTCCAAAATAGTGGTAGGAGAAGGGAGTGCTAGGTCAATTTACGATGTCAAAAAGCATATTTACTACAAGGAAGAGGAAATCCCACATGAAATTAGGTTGGATAGAACACCATCTAGATATGGACCTTGGATTAATAAAGACTTCATAGGTCCCCAACGACCTTTCTATCTAGATGAAGCCTTTGCTAGTCAAGCGACTTTTCATGAAAAAGAATTGGCTAGGGACATTGAAGTGAACCCGTTCGAGGACGCCTTAGTATTTAGGAAGATGACTGAGTTCCTAGGAAGCTTGCCCATCAACCTTGTAATGAATAAGTGGAAAGTTGAGAGCAATAAGCCTAAGCATAAGTGGAATTGGGATAGATCGCCTAGTGATGGTAATGGAGAGTGGCACATTAGGATAACGATCTATGACCTCGATGGAGAGAAGTTTGAAAAGGCATACCGAACCAAACGTACCACTAGGAACTTAAATGATAAGTTTGATCCTTATGACATTCTAGAGGATAAGCTTACTCATATCGGTACGTAGGGGCACGACTTTGAGTCTAGCTACAAGACTCATGAATAAAGAAAAGCGATTCGTGGGAGGCAACCCATGCTTAATTGTTTGCTTGTTTGTATGTCGTATATCTTTTATTGATTGTTTATTCTCATGTTTAAATTTGTAAAAATGCTTTATTCTGTCTTTAACCTCGTCTTAATTACATATAAAGGTATTTTACAAAAGGGATAAGTGTAGGGAGGATTACACACGTTTTCAAAAAAGAAGGTGAACATGAGAATTATGATTATTAAAAGATATACATGTGCGTTTGTTCGAGTCAAATGCTTGTATCGAGTCATAATGGATGTTTTGCGGGAAATTTTCGATTCTAAAGATATAAATTTTCCGAATTTTTCTAGAAAATCGCAGACCGCTTGTCGTGATAACTTGACGGCGTCGAGAGGAGTATAAACGACTAACTACTTTTTTTCTCATTTTTGAGCTACTTATAAATTTTTAGAATTTTCAAGGTCTTAATTTTCCGTAAATTCAGAACATCCATTCCACTAGCATTATATCCTAGTTTAGTAGAGTCATATATATATTGTTATCACGATTTTACTGTGAAGGTTTCGCTTTGTTTTCTTCAAGTGTGCGAGTTTTGTTTATCAAGAAGAAGATACATAAGATTGGAAGGAGTTTTCACGCATACATTCATCTTGAAGAAAGATTTAACCACTACTTCACACGGATCCTACCGAGCTAATCAGGGGAGTACTAGTTTCTTTAGTTTTTAATTACCTTCCATTATCATAACTTTGATACTCTCGGGGAACATTGGGGACAATGTTCAGTTTAAGTGTAGGGAGGGAAAATAAAACGGGAACTTTGAAACTATGCTTATCCTTGACTATTTGCCTTGTCTAATTTCATTTGTGTAACAAACCATGCGAAATATCGGTTAGGGTAATTTTGGCACCAAATTTAAATTTTTTCATGAAATGTAGGAGTGGGCCATTAGTCTTAATAAAGCGTCTCATTGATAGGAAGTTATATGACTAGCACAAAACCCTTTACCACTTAAATTCCACCCAAAATGTGTAGATCGCCCTTAGATTTGTAGGAATTAAAGCATTCCACTTTAATGCTTCAAGAGTGTATTGGTAGTATAATAGATTCTAGAACTTGTTTTGTGATGCATTCCGAGATCCCTAGTAAGACTACACTTGTGTAGTTAGAAATAACTAAATGATAAGAGGCATTAGGATAACCCTTGTTTGATACCCGTATTATAATTACTTCTTCCACATCGGTTGAGTAACTCCCCCACACCCTTGTGTTGTACTCATCTTTAGTACACGATACCCCTAGTTAACCCCTCCGAGCCTATCCTTTTCACGGTTCTCGGGATGTTTCGGTTTTCCAGAATATCAATGAAGAGCATTGTTTACAATCCACCCCTAAATGTACATCAAATCGCCTTAGCCTACCTTGTATGCACTCACTTTTAGTGCATTATTGTTATAATACTAAACCCTTAGTTCAATTATCTAGTTGCTTGCATAAGTTGCTAAGTCGAGTCATATCCTTTGTACACAGTTTTGGGACGATTGGGACTCATGGGAAAAGTTAAATTTTATGATGTGACGGGAAGGAACGTTAAATTCACATTCCCTTTATTTGTGTAATAATGTACTCCAAGTGTTTTGATATTTTCAATCCGGGTCAAGTTAGTGTTAGAGTAATAAAAATTCAAGTGTAGGGATGTGCCTATAAATCCCTATTAGTTTGATGTTATCGTAGAGGATGGTAGAGTAAAAGTGTATGAAAAAAAAATAGAAAAAAGAGAAAAGAAAAAAAATAGAGTGTTGGAAAAAAAATGAAAAATATATGGGCTACCATCCTACATCTATCTTTAAATTTATGTTTGTTTATTTCAACTTATCTAGAGTTTAGAGTGTCGAGTCTTGGCTTAGCAACGCCATTCTTCTCATGCTTTTAACATAAAGATTTTTGACTTGCCACCACTAAATCGCCTATCCCACCAAACCCTTTGTTTCCCTACCGTAAGCCTAACGTTATAACCCTTTAAAAGACCTCTTGGATAGTTTTTCCTAGGTGTTTACGCCAAAGAGATGGAGGTTTGATCTAGTCTCAAGCCTATGGTAATCTATGTACTAGGACCGGTTAATGAGTGTTTACCTTCCATTTCCAACTTGATATATTTCATATACACCCGAGAGATGAGAGTATCCAAACACCACTTGTGAGGTGCTAGTATGTTATTTCCGTGCTTGTTATGAATTTTGCGGGGCTTATACGTGTTGTGAATTGTTCTAAACTAATGCTTCATGACCCCTAACTTATAAATTAATTGGCTAAAAGCACATTTGCTTGAGGACAAGCAAATACCAAGTGTAGGGATATTTGATAAGAATTTAAAAGGTACACTTTTGAGGGGTCATTTAAGCCCTTAATTGATCACTTTTGTATCTGTTACTACTTAATTTCGTTCATTTTAACTTTTTAGGTCTCTTGAAGGCAAATTGATTGAATGACACTTATTCGGACGAAAAGGCGCGAATATATGAAGAAAATGGCCAAAGTCAAGAATCGAGACACTCAAGTCTTTGAATCAAGCGAAGGGACGTCACACGCTTTAATTGCGACGCCGTCGCGACACACCTTGAGACGACTCGGAGAGCAAAATTGCTATTTTACAAGTGACGGCATCGGGTTTAGAAGAGTAGAGGCGTCACATCTCGGGCGGCCTAGATTTGGATCCCGACGGCCGAGGTTGAAGCCGGCGTCACAAAGCATAAGGTGACGCCGTCACGAGTTGACGTGGCCAAGACGAAAACCTAATGGCGGTGATCCGACGGTGTCACAATTAAAGATTGACGCCGTCGCATATTGTAACTCTATATATAGAATTCTAATTTTTAGTATTTTAGAGAGGTAGTTTTGTGGAGTAAAACCTAAACCGAACATAGACTGTCTTGGGCAGCATCTTAGGGTTTCATACCCTATTTTACAACAAGATAAGTGATTTAATTAATTGATTCAATTATGTCTTCAATTGTTTGTGTGTATGCTTGCATGTTTTCCATGTCCGGCTAATTTACTTGTGTGTTTGCTTAGATCTATGAAACTTAGGTATTGAATATTGATTGGTTGTCTCTTATCTTAATTGTGATTGACCTATTATTGCGATAGGTCATTCGTTGTGTTTTTAATGCTTAAGTAATCTTTGTGAACATTAGTTTATAATCACCTAGAGTTATTGTAGTCTAAACATCCAAAGAAAACCTTAGAGTTAGTTTATGAATCCTAGAGATTTCGTAGGCAAAAACCTTAAGGTAGACTTAAAGAGGTTAGGGATAAACGCATACCCTACTACCTTAGAAGACACAACGCGTTAAGAATAAGGACGTGACAATTCAACCATCAATAGGAGATAACTAGGGAGTAATAGCATCTAAGTAAACGATTTTTAATCATCATAAGAGCACACAACAATAGACATAGACTACACTCACCCTAGTTTAGATAATTAGATAAATAGATAAGTAGAGTAATCGGTAGAAATACCAACCCCAAATCCAATACCCGAGATTCGTACCTTTCCATTTTCTCAAAAAACATAAAAAGATAAAAATAATCTTCCTCAACCCCAACCTTAGCGTAGTAATTTCTCACTAGCATTCCTATTCCCCAGAGAACGATATCAATTCCGAGGCTTACCCTAATACTAAACTACAACGATTAGGTTCACCGCCTGGGTGTTGAAAAACTTGATCGATTTAAAGGAAGTTCCTTTGACTCCGAACGCGTTGTGCGGCGTATCAACAATGTTTTAAGAAAAGTAAACGTGAGAGTAAGTGACGGAAGAGTTCTCGTCTTAACTCCCTCGACTAATCCATCCCTTTGTGAGGCGTCAAGTAAATAAAAACTACTAAGCTAATGTATTGCACCTATGGTTGCAAATGGTTTGGTCGTGGTGACGGTAACGCTCCCCCTTGAAGATTGCAACTTTGCAATGGGATGTAACAAAATGTAATCCATTTGAGGATTATATTGAAAATGGTTTTGCAATGTATAGTTTGACACAAAGCTCCCCTAGCTTAGGGTGTCAAAGTATTCATGTGTATTTTGAAAATCTAAAAAATAAAGGTTAGAAAACAAGTATATAGTGCATAATTTCCTGCAAATATGACTCAAGTCAGTAGAAAATTGGTCTTCTGTTGTGCAGATCCCACGGTTCCCTCCTTGGAGGGATCCGTCTAGGCAATTTCCAGGGATCCGTCTGTCTGATGACATAATTCAGAAATAACACATAATGTAAACATCAAAGTGAGATATGTATTTAAGCAACACACATATACTCAAAGCAATATGGCATATAAACTATCATTCAATAAAACATAAAATATAATCAATAAATCTCTTAAAATAAGAGAATGACTTAGCCATGTAATACATATTCTTCTAATACTAACGAGTGACCTAAACTTAAGAAGCAACCACGTGCTTAAGGATGATCAAACATGAAATGAGATTCCTAAATGCTCTAAGTTAAGTTTGAGACTAGGACACCGTTTTAATCCTTAGGCTCATGGTTGTTTAGGTTTGTTGATCTCATCAAAACGTTCGAGGAGGCGATAAAACATGAAACGTTGCTCTTCACGTAGTTCATGTATCAACCTTTCAACATGTTGACAATGATAGCAATCCTTGTCATGGTTTTGAAAAGATGGTGGTAAAGGTTGAGCGTCTTGAAGCGGAGGTTCAAGTGAAGTGGGTTGGAGATCCTCAAATGGAGGAGGAATTGGTGGAGGCACATTAAGTGGTGGCTCAACAAGGGTTGATGATGGAGGTAGGGAAGTGTCAGCTTCTATGTGGTCAGTGCTTGAGTTTGATGTCTCCTCATAATCCAAAATGGACCATTAGAGTGAAATGGAGAAATGGACATCGGTGCAAGTGTTGATTCAACACCTTGGTTTTGTTGTACAATCTTCTCTAGTGAGGAGTGTGTCGGTAATGGTGGAGGATGAGATGGCCTAGGGGTAAATCCTCTAAGTTTTAGGAATGTGTAGATGATTGTGAGGTGTTAAATGATATGGCTCTAGGCACCAATGATGTTGGTTGGGTTGAAAAGGGTGTGTTTGGTTTAGTAGGAATTGTAGAGTTTGGTGATGATATCTTTGTTGGAACAATCCTCTTGGGGATTGATTTGATTGGTTGAGTTGGGGAAATCCTAGCATTTGTGGATTTGACCGGAGATGATTCGGTTGAGGAAATTTCGTGTACAACACGAGCAAGTTTCTTGGGTGGTTCTTGGGTGGATGAGTTAGCACTAGGAGCTTTCCTCATGATGAAATGACTAAAGAAGATGTTTCTAATTGCTGAGAATTATGTTGTGTTTGATGATTAAGGAATTCTAGCAAGATGACTTATAAGGGGAGAATTTGGCAAGTGCATTCAAGACGTAAACCACTAAGATTCTTTGAAATGTGATGATTAGCATGCACAAGAGTCAACTTCAGAGTTGTACTGATCTAGGAACTTAATTAAGATGAGATGGAGTGTTCAAGTTGGAAAGATGAGCTTGAAATAATTGTTTTAGCTAGAGTTAACATGAATCTGTCATACGGATCCCACGGTTCCTCAAATGAGGGATCCGCCTAGGCTAATCCTAGGGATCCGCCTCTCAAGATTCAAGAAAACATAACAATGATGTTTGTAAGGTCTAATACCTATTCCTTCTTGAGTGTTTCACCATCTAAGTGTCTTAAATGGAAGGGTACTTGAATAATCAAGGGCAATGAGTGATGTAGCTAATGATTGCCTTTTATGGAAGGAAATGAGACTTTATGATCACCAATGGGTGTTCAAGGATGACATTAGAAATTTTGATGGTGTCAAGTCATAATAAATGACTCTAGAGATCAGATGTAAGATTGAGATGAAGTTTGAAAAAATCCTCAAAAAATAAAAGAATTGATAAACTAGTTTTTGACCCATTTTGAGATAAGGATGACGAGAAACAATTTCCTAAAATTGATAAATATGTCCACTTAAGTGTTTTGAAATGTGAAACACAATGTGTGAGTAATGAAGCAGAAATATGGTGAGTTTTGATGAGTTGATAAATCAAAAGCACTTTGAAATAGATCCTAGGTAAGCTATGGGTGAGTGTGAAGCTTTCAAATGCTTGAGGGAGACTTAGTTGGTTCTAAGGTCTTATGTTTGGCTAGTGTGAAGTGATATAATGAGTCGTTTTGATGTATGGGAATCAGATTGCTCATCATTGTCACGGATCCCACGGTTATCTCGCAGGAGGATCCGCTAGGCTAATACTAGGGATCCGACAACCGCAGATCGTAACCATTACGTAAGCAAATGCAGATTTACACCAAACAATATACACGAATAACCATTAAACTTAACAGCAACATAAACATGTTATCACATAAAGCATATGTTGAACACAGAAAGACCTTGACAGATCTTGAGCACTCGTGGATCGTTAGTGTTGCCTATGTAATCATAAGCAAACTAATAGAAAATCTCTACAACTCGTATTCTATAGCGGAATGTAAATACAAGCTGTTATAACTAAGAACACTTAGATCCTCTATGGATCTTTTATTCACTGAAACTCTATGTTTCGGATGAGTTCTCTATTACAAACTATGAGGTTCCTTTTATAGACAAGGAACCCTAAACTATTACTATTCAATCGACTAAACATGCAAGCATGCATTTAATGACTAAAACACTAAACAATATTGAGCAAGACAATAATACCCATGCTAACCTCGGCGGTCAAGAATAATGATGGGTTAGCATTTAAATAATAAAGCGCATGTCGATCCTAGTCGCTTCCACCCTTCAAGCAGTAAACACGGCACGGCTTCTATACTTCAAATAGAATCTCTTCTTCAAGAGAATCCTTCTAAGAAGATGATGACAGTAAATCCTACTTCGCATAATTCCCAACAATCCTCCCTAAACCGGAATTTGACTTGGTTAAGTTCCGCTTCCTAACCTTGATAGATCTTAAAGATCGTAGTACTTAGAGGATTGTTTTCAAACATCGGAGCAAAGAACCAATAGTAATCTCATCTCTATGATGACCAAACTTTGAAACGCCTGTGTCTTTGCAAAGAACAAATGACATAGTGTACATCAAGACTTATTAGTTGCATACTATTCTCATCACATCCGTGTGTGTTAACTCTCGGGAGAGGTGAATCATTGAAAATAATGGATTTGATGTCTCTTTACCAATAGCCATCACTATCGGAGTAGCCGATGTTTAAGTTCGAAAACTATGGTACATTGATAACCATCCGATTTATGAGCAAATCAAAGAACTATATAAACGAATTTGATGTGTCTTTACCGTAGCCGCTTGCTCGTGACTAGTCAATTTTAGAATTGGTGAATTGATAACCAAATATGGATTCAGTTGCCTTTACCACAAGCCATATACTTGTGGGCTAGCCAATTCTTGGATTCCAACAAGGAATATACCATGGTTAATTGATGACCATACAACTCTCAAAGAATTAAGCATGGGTGGTTGCAGCACCCTATGATTTTGAGCAAATCATTACGACTATCAACAGATTTGATGTGTCTTTACCAAAGTCAGCACTTTGGACTAGTCAACTCTTTGATACACACAAGGTATATCCGGTGAGTTAAAACCATCAACAAAATGCAACAAACCCGCAAGAGAAAGTTTTTTTTTTTTTTTTTTTTTTTTTTTTTTTTTTTTTTTGAAACAAACAAAACAAAGAAAAGAAACAACAAAACAAAACAAAAGAATCCTCCCTCGAGGCATATGCCTCCCGAGGTCTATGCCTCCCTTAAACTTTGCGCTAAGGGTTACATTCCAATATTGACCACAAGGTGTTGAAACCTTGGTCCATCAAAAGCTTTTGTTAACAGACCGCCACATTATCATCTCAGATGGATTTTAGCCACATTTATCAAATGTTTTTCATATGCATCTCTTATAAAGTGGTGCCCGATTTCAATATGTTTGGTTCTCATTGAAAGACCGGATTTTGACAATGCATATGGTACTTTGATTATCAATAAAAGAGTTGTGTTCATGAAGTTATACCCATAATCCAAAGAATTGATTTTGAATCCAAGGACTGTCCAAAGCAATTTGCAAAGAAGAACATACTCGCTTCAAAGAGTTGAGGTAGCCACAATGGTTTGTTTCTTGCACCGCCAAGAAATCAATCTCGCTCCAAGGAATTGACACCTCCAACATGGATCTCCTATCCAGATTGCACCAAGATAATCACTATCACTATATGCTTCCAACTTAAAAGGAGACTTTTTGGGTACCAAAGGCCTAAATGAGGTTGGCCTTTGAGGTACTTAAAGATCTTCTTGACCGCATTGAGATGGGAAGTAAGTGGAGTGACTTGATGTCGAGAGCAAACACTCACAAAGAAAAGTAATATCGTGCCTTGAAGCCGTTAGATACATTAATGAACCAATCATTGATCTCGTATAAATGAACATTCACTGTAGATCCGGATCATTGTTGGTTTTGTTTTGGAGCTTCATAAGGTGTTGTGGCGCTTCGACACCTTCCATACCAAATTTCTTCAACATGTCCTCACATATTTATCTTGACCGATAAATATCCCATCTTGTTTCTCCGAACTTGAGACCCAAAAGAAAGTAAGCTCCCCATAGCACTCATCCGAAATTCTCCTTCATCGATCCTCAAATTCCTCGCACCAAGCTTCTTTAGTGGATCCAAAATGATGTCATCCACATACACTTGCACAAGTATGATGTCCGTCGAGTTCTTCTTCGTAAAAGAGTCTTATCAATGGCACCTCTTCCGTAGCCACGCCTGCAGAAATGATGAAAGCCTAGCATACCATGCCCTTGGTGCCCGATGAAGTCCATAGAGAGCTTTAACGACCTTGTAAACATGATTAGGATGATCCGGGTCTTCAAATCCTTTGGGTTGAGTGACATAAACTTCCTCTTCTATCTCACCATACGTAAAAGCACCTTTAACATCCATCCGACAAAGATGAAGCCCATGTATGATGCATAGGCCAAGAAAATTGAATAGCCTCTACTCTAGCAACAGTGCAAACACTTCATCATAATCAATCCTTCCTCTTGCCTCGTAACCTTGAGCTACTAATCTTGCTTTGTTTTAATAACCACACCCCTTGCATCTCTTTTGTTCTTCGTAAGCCATTTAGTTCCAATAGCATATTTGCATCCGGTAATGGTACCAAGATCCAAACTTGTTGGTTTTGAAACCACAGCATTTCGCCTTGCATTGCCTCAATCCAACTTGAGTCTTCAAGAGCTTGAGTGACACCGGTTGGTTCTACTTGAGAAAGAAAACACGCAAATGCACAATGCTTGAAGTCTCGTGTGATTGTCTCTTTGCCGATTTGAGACATAAGAGAGAAAAGCAACATGTTCAAATTTAGGACTAGTGATGATAGCCCTTCGAGTTCTAATGTGGCTAGAATGTCACCAATAATATTGGATTAAGGGTGAGTTATGTTGATTCTTTTAGTAGCAATGGGTTGACTTCAATGGTAGGTTCAAGATTAGACACAGCTTGGTACAAAAGTTGTGTCATAGGAAGGTGAGGTGAAAATGCCGATTGGTTGATGATTTCCAAGATCCAAGGTCTTGGAAAGCGAGTATACGGTTCACCAAAGTCTCGTGGACACTCTAGTAGGAATAGGAGTAGTAACAATGAGCTTTCAAAGCAGATTTGATGACGATGGGAGAGATCGATCGCTGTCGAGAAACATGATTTCCACCGACAAATTCTCATTTGCAAGCTCCCATTCACCTTCTCGACTTCAAGCTTAGCCGCAAACTCTTGAGTCCAAGCCCAGCAAGGTCCTCAAAGATAATGTGATTCATCTTCACTCTCGCAGAAGTATCTCTAGAAGTGTTACCGCAACATTGTTGGGGAGAAAGAAGGCACAAGTATAGGTTGTTCATCATCTTCAAATTCACTTCCAGTCGATCCAAGGTACCGCATTGTTAGTGGGAGATCCTTGAGAGCCTGCACTTTGGTTAGCCATATGTCTAGTATAACCCGATAGTCGCTTAGGTAGTTAAGGTCAAAGACCACACACGACCACGCCCTTGAACATCGGGCTTATCTTCCGTGTATCTCGTGTTCAAAGTCTCTCTATCTTCTTGGCGTATAAGTTGTACACTCAGAAGCCTTGCTATGAGTCGAATAACCCACAATATAACCATCATCGCCTTTCTCATCAAACTTCCCCAACGGATCACCGGTGTTTAGAATGGTCACTTGACAACCAAAAGGTTTTAGGTAATGAATGACCGAACCTTCCCAAAGAGAAGTTCATATGGTGTTTTGAGGTGAGGTCTAGTAATGGAGACCCATTAGCACATAAGAAGTCGTGCCAACAAATCATCCAGCTATAGTGGGTAATTTAGAGTCTCGCAAGCATTGATCTTACAACCTCTATCAAGGTCCTATTCTTTCTTTTAGCTACCCCATTTTGTTGGGGTTCTTGGATTGCTATAGTCCTCTTTATCCCTTTAGTCCTGCTGAGTTCTATAATAATAGCATTCTTGAACTCATCCCATTATCACACCGAATTCCCTTAACCTTTTGTTCAACCGATTTTCAACAAGGGTGATGAAGTCTTCAAGATTGGAGTTGTTTCATCTTTAGTCCTTAGAAAGAACACCCAACAAAATCTGCTATAACCATCATGATAACCAAACAAAAATACTTGTGATCAATGCTTCGACTTGAGTTGGACCAAATAGATCCATATGTAACAAATAAAGAGGCTAAGAGATAATGCTCACAAGAAGTGATGACTTTGTAGGAGGCTCTGTTGTTTCCTTTGTTGCATGCAACACAATTATGATCATTGGAGAAAACTTTGGTGGAAGACCTTCAACAAGACCCATTTTAGAGAGTTTATTTATGGTCTTGAAATTCACATGAGCCATTCTCCTGCCATTTGGTAGACTCATCCAAGGATGCTTTAGCCACCAAACAAGTGAGGTCACCTTCAGATGAACTTCATTGAGGTTGAATGTGTATAGATTGTGAGTTCGAGGAACTCTCAGAAATTGAAGTATCTTCCGAAGCTTGAACTCTTTAGAAAGCACAAGACATTCATCTTCATGAAGAGTACCTTGTTCTTGGTGTCACAAATTTGTGAGACCGAGAACAAGTTGAAGTGTCAAGTTCCCTAACAAGGTACACATTCTCAAAGTTCGCAGTAGGGTGTCTTGATGGTGCCTTTCCCAAGAATTCTACCATCACTTCCACCAAAAGTCACATTGCCTCCTTCTTCAATAGGAATAAAATTGTGCATCATATCTCTATTTCCGACATGCTTCTTGAACAACCACTATCAACAATACCGATATCTTTATGCTTAAGAGGATGATCCTATAGAACAAACAATATATACAAAAGAATGTTAGTTAACGAGGAGGCTCAAGTCATTCCGACTTGAACCCCGCCTTGTGGATCATAAGATTTAGGTCTAGCAAAAGAGTAAGATCCACCATTGTTCTTGGGTTTCCATTGAAAGTTAGGTCCCTTATTTTTCCAAGAACAACTCACGAGGACTTGATGAAGCATTTCCCAACTTCCTTTCCCATTATTCATAGAGTCAACATATGCGTGCCTATAAACATGTTTAAAGTATGGGCTAGTAGGTGGCACATAAGGTCTATCAGCTGATCTCCTCCAAGGAGAGTCATTACAAGAAGCTTGTGGGACATAAGGTGGAATATTATTAACATTGGTCCACACTGGTCTAGGTTTCTGCTGAGTAGCACATACACCCAATCTTTTCTCAAAAAAATCACAATCCTTAATTAAATGAAATTTACTTCCACACACAAAACATGTCTTCTTTTTGGAAGATTGATTCAACAAAGAAGATGTTGTATTACAAGTAGAAGTACTTAAACCGAAACATTAAAGGAATTGTTTTAATGTAATTATTATGCAAAGATTTAAAGACAAGTCTTCGTGAGGAAACGGCTTGAAGTTGATTCCTCCAGCCTACCCTAGAAGGCTTGTAGATAGACTTGGGTGCAGCTTGGGTGTAGGCTCGGTGAGGGCTTGGGAAGGTCCGACTTATCACTTGAATCATAGCCGAAAGTAGACCCTTGATCCGATGAATTGTCACCGTCGAGAAAGAGACAAAGTCATAAGATGAAGCATCGGTGTCCGCAAGTCTTTTGACTTTTGCCATACAAATGGTGTGATCCATCAAAGTCAACAAGATAATGGACAAAAGTGTCAAGGGGCATGAATTCACCTCTAATAGGTCCAGGACAAGATGTAAATCACCTTCCTTTTAAAATGTTCTAAGCCTCGCAGTGTAGATTTACGCCCATCTTGCCTAGCTTCCAAACCTACATACTTTTGAAAACCTAAACCTATTCCAGAGTTCACCGATCGACTACTATAGAGTTCTTTAGCTAGATTGTCACCGATATTAACCATTGTTTATGTCTAGCTATTTCCTCGGCAGCTTTCTTTAAGCTCTAGATTCTCAAGAATAGTATCGATTTTTCCTTTTAAGTGCTTAAAGTTAATGTTTGCAATATCTCGATCAAATTGTAGCACCTTAATCTTTTCTTCATAAGCTATCGATTCTTTTGAAACCATACCTTTGTCTTTCTAATGTTTTTAACGAAAGTTTATAAGCTTCATTATCAACATAGCATTCATTGTATTTAGTTTTCATAGTATCATAAGCTTTTTAAGTTCATTGTATCTTTCACTACAACCAAATATACAGCCAGTGTACCGAGAAAGTCCCATCAAGGTAAACCGATCATGCCTATCTTCTCAAGTACATCCGCCAAAGAATCCAAGCTTCTCTCAGACGTGAGCCTTCCTCATTCACAAGTTCATGAGCGCCAGCTTGACCTGCTCATCCAAGGTGACAAGAGTCAAGTGCTAGCTCCTTCCGATTCTGCCGATAGGAATTATAGTTATCTCCCTCCACTCTTTTCCGCCTTTGCATTCCTCGAGAAATGACCCATATGGTGACAAGAGAAACACTTGACCTTTCTCCTCACAAACGAAATGGATCCTTTCCTTGAAGCCAAACTTTCTTCCCGACCTCTCCTCAAACCTCTTGATATTCATCAAAGCATGGCCACCGCCATTTCGCCATCTCCTCCATTTCCAAGTGGGTCCACCGATCAAAATCTTCATAGACAAGATGTCACGAGTATCATAATCGAAGAACAAACGAATGAAGAACATCCTCCATTATACTACAAGTTTTAGCTTGAGGACATGATGGACTGGGACAATAAGATGATGATGGTAAGTAAGATGAACTTGAAGCATGCATCATCATATTGGAGTGAGATGTCCCAACAAAGGTCAGATGACCAAGAGAGGATGCACGGTAGGAGATCGACATCGTGTTCAAAAGATTTGAGTTTGTTGTCTGACTCATCAAAAGTGAGCATGTCCAACCCACCTTTAGCCTTAAGAGCTATAACGACATGTAACCATGATGGAGGTAAAGATCAAGGAACTTTGAGTTGCAATCATCATTGTCGTTTTGCATTCAACGGTTTAATGACTCAAAATCTTGTGAAACCCGTCAGATCCTTGTGGATACCTTCTTCTTCGTAGATATTGAACTCTTGGAAGTGTTGTCTCAAAGATGGACTTCCTCATTCTTCTCGACTCTTCATTGCCACCGAACCTTGCTTTAAGAGCCATCCATATGTCCTTTGCATCATCCATGTGGTGAAAATCACCCAAGTGATCTTCGTGAATATCTTAAAGAAGGATGGTTCTTACTTTGTGCTCTCTTTGCACATCTAAAATCTCTTCAAGTTAGCTTTTGGGAGGAGCAATGGTAAACTTACCATCAAGATCCGGGATAGTCTTCTTCGATCGCTTTCCTTCTTCATAATCTCCCAAAGATTCCTATCAATATTGGAGATCCGATTCGCATCTTCATGGTCCACATATCATACTCTTCCTTTTCGGATAAGGAAACTTACCATTCTTGTTGGAGAGACTAAGTTGCTGCATAGAGGTGGTGTTTTGATGTTGTTGTTGGTGACTTCGATTCATCATCGGTTCCGCATGGTGAATATGTTTTGGTTGTAAGGGGTGAGGAAAATATGGTTCTCAAGATCGTATAGACTTTCCCGAGGCTCGATACCGCTTGTTGAACACGCATGCACCTTGACGGATCTTGAGCACTCGTGGATCGTTAGTGTTGCCTATGTAATCATAAGCAAACTAATAGAAAATCTCTACAACTCGTATTCTATAGCGGAATGTAAATACAAGTTGTTATAACTAAGAACACTTAGATCCTCTATGGATCTTTTATTCACTGAAACTCTATGTTTCGGATGAGTTCTCTATTACAAACTATGAGGTTCTTTTTATAGACAAGGAACCCTAAACTATTACTACTCAATCGACTAAACATGCAAGCATGCATTTAATGACTAAAACACTAAACAATATTGAGCAGTACAATAATACCCATGCTAACCTCGGGCAGTTCAAGAATAATGATGGGTTAGCATTTAAATAATAAAGCACATGTCGATCCTAGTCGCTTCCACCTTCAAAGAAACACGGCACGACTTCTATACTTCAAAGATAATCTCTTCTTCACAGATTCGCTTACTTCACAGAATCCTTCAGATGATGACAAAAAATCCTACTGCATAATTCCCAACAAAGATATCATAGATAATGGTAGTAATGGTAATATCCAAGATAACACAAACAAGTATGCGAAAACATAATCATTTGTACACAAATCAAATGTCTAAAAACAAGCATAATCCTATAGTCTCTTTCGTCAATCCTTTCTTTTCCTCTTTCCCGACTTCATGACGTGGTGAGCTAGGTTTTGAATCATACCCCTTAATTGTTTGAATTCCGCGATCTCGTTTGGAAGAGTCAGAAGTTGTTGATAGTAGTCAAAGGGGTCCAATTTGATGTTAGCTTCGGGGTTGACATTAACTTCTTCTTCTTATCTGTCCGAGGAGTCTGAGAGAGCTTTAGGTTTTATTCCATTGACCCTGAACCGTTTAGGGGGTTTTTTGGTAAGAGGTACCATAACGTGATCGGAAAGGAAATGATCATCGTTGATAGGATATGGTTGCAATGCACTAACATACTTACAAAGTCGTGTTAGGAGCATACCATATGGAAGTACCATGTTGGCAACTTTGAATACCTTGGCCATTCTCTTCACCATGTAATAGGTGAGATTAAATGGCTTTTGGTAAATAAGGCAATAAATCATTTGCACGAGACATGCATTTGGATGACCCTTGTTACTGACTAAGCTAATGACGTTTTCCCTAAGAATTTCTTCCCATTTTCTAAAAATGGGGTGCATTTCGAAGAGTTCCATTTGAAAGGGATCACGGTAAATGAGCTTTTTGTTTCGGTTGAGATGGGATTGGTTGGCTCTAATTTTGAAAATGGTATCTCGAATGGTTTCTGGTTCATCAAGAGGAGTACAGATATTGGTTTGGGATCAAGAGCAAAAGATTGAGAGGATATTGCCCAATCTTGAGAGTACATACAAATTCCTTCACAAGGAATGCAAAGGATTTGAGTGAATATGTTGAGAGGTAGAGTGAAACTTCGTTTATTGATGATGAAGGCGATTGAAATGCTATCATCGGTATTTCAAATGATTCTAATGCTTTTGTAGAATTCAAAGATGAAAACCGGACAAATTTGTTCATCAATGTCAAGAAGACTAGACGAATGTCGGTATCTTCAAGAAAACATTCCTTGACCACACGACCTTTGTGGATAAGTCGTTTTTCAAGTATTTTGAAGACTCTGCGATCTGTTTTTGACAATCCATCTTTTCGATAGTAATGGGTGAGGTAATTGACGGTATCATGGTGGTCTTGTTGAGTGGCTTTAGGCATGGTTGGTCCTAGAAACACAAATATTCCAATTAGGCAAAATTTGTTGAGATGGGTTTATGGTTTTGATTTGTATTAACAATGTTGTGAACACAATGTAATCTTAGTTATGTGAAAGCCCTTTTTAATGATCAATTTTGGAAACCCTAATTAAATTAATTGATTAAAAATTGAGAAACCATAAACCCTAGGATGAGGATGATGAAAATTAAAACATGTTAGTGTAATTACTTACAATGGTGTTCTAGAGAAGAATACTTGAGGATATGAATTCCTATGAAGATGAAACCAGCTCCCGGTCGTTTTTGTGTTTGTGGGAGAGGAAAATGATCGGTGTTGGTTTGAAAAGCTTATAGTGGTTTACGTCCCCACGATTCCCCGCATCCCTTGTATAAGGGATCCGCTAGTACAATTAGAGGATCCGCTCATCGAGACGTAAAAGAGTGTTTGGCAATAGTTTTGTTATAAGTTATAAAATAGCTTATGGAACAAAAATAGTTTTGGGGTTAAAAAATAAAATGAATAATGTTTGGTCAACGGGATTTGATTAATTATCGAGAGTCCATTTGTGACGACGGCGTTAGTTTGACGAGATCAAAAGGAATACTATTCCCGATGATGAGTAAGTCGGGAAAGTGGCGAAAGGAGACTTATTGAAAGACTAGCAATTCTTAAAAAAATGGTATTAACATATTCATGTAGATATAAGCTAGCTAATGAAGAGTAAACATACCTCTATGCTCTTGATTTTGGTTTGTGAAGACATAAGACCAAAAATACTTCATGAGCTCTTAAAGTAATCCGCTGTACTTAGAATAAGTAGGTTGTGATTACTTTTAGATTCTTTCTTGAAAGTTGACTTCATTATTCTTTGAATTGAAATGAAGGTTTTGGAGAGATCCTAGCATGAAGATTTTTTGAAAAGAATATGTTAGAATAATCTATAAATATCCAACATGAAAGAGAGAAAAAAAATGTTTTAAAAGATTTCCTTCTTTGTAGTTTTCAAACATACACGGATCGTATCAAGTTTTTAAAGTACAACATACTCTAAGAAACTTGGTAACAAAGCTCTGATGCCAATTGTGGAAAACTAGAAGGGGGGGGGGTTGAATAGTTTTACCAATTAAAACTTTGTTTTAAAATATTTAGATCGACTTATGTCAATCTATTTAGATGTGTATGTTGGACGTTGATAGATAGATATATAAAAGTGTAATGAAAGATAAAGAGTAAGAAGCACATAACCACGACACGGTATTTATAGTGGTTCTGCCACAAGGACACCTTCCTTGCCCTACTTCACCCCCCGAGTCACCTACTCGAGTTCGTAATCACTACACGACACCAACTCCTTATGGCGGAGAAGCCTTTACAACGTCGCCTACTCTTTTTCCTAAGACTAGGCTAACCACCGGGTTCTTTCACCTAGGAGAACAACACCTACCACAACGTCGCCTACCCTTTATCCGGTACTAGGCTAAGTACCGAGTTCCATTTCAATGGAGGAACTACTACTCAACACTACACAACATCTTAAACCCAAAGGAGACCCCACTCCTTATTACAATACCATCAAGGATATCAACATCCTTGGAAACAAACTATCACTATTCGTATAATGATGCATCTCATCGATTATACGACCTTGGCATCCTTCACTAATGCCACTTGATTGAATCCAAGGCATCTTTCACTAATGCCCTTGACATGAACGCTTGACACCTTTCACTAATGCCTTCGTCTTGACTCCTTTAGCATTCTTCACTAATTCTTTTGACACGGACGTTAAGCACCTTTCACTAATGCTCACGTCTTGACTCTTTCGGCATCCTTCACTAATGCCTTGGACATAACACTTCTATGTAGGAAGAAAGAATTATCAACAAGAGAACCTCAGTAGTTTTGTTGATGACGAAGCATGGCAACTCATGGACTTGAGCTTGCTCGACTTCAAGAAGTGGTGATCTCGCCTTTAAGAGGAACCTAGAGAATTACACAAAAACAAAAGACGAACTACATAGAAAGATCCCTTAGGATCAGTGGTTAGGGAGTTACAATACTTGGGGAAAGTATATGTGGGAGTTCAACCCAAAAGGAAGAAATGGCTCACTATTTATAGAGGAAAAACTAGTTACTGTTCCCCGAATCCCAAGGGATCCCTCCCTTGAGGTATCCGTCCAGTGTATTAACTGGGATCCGTGGGACGCTCCCTTTTGCCCATGGGTTTTTTGGTTATGCGTCATGGGTTGGTCCATGGGTATTTCCTTAGATACAATGTATCTAATAGATGCAATGTATCTAGTCAAATGGAAATGGGTCAATACCATGGGTTATGGATATGCTCCATGGGTTGTAGTTTTTACCCATTATAATACATACTAGTTATGTATATATTTGCCCAATATGTAAACACTAGTTGTTGTACATATGTATTATTAAATCATAAAATCACTTATACTTGTTTTAGTGTTTTATGTGAAAACGTAAGTGTGTTAGAAAACTATTGGCTCAAACCATTTACGTATTTTATTTGTTTCGTTAAAAATGATTTTACTTTTGTTATCGACAAAACATTAGAAGATCGTAAAATATAAATAAACTTTTTTACGGCTTATTTGTATTAACATGTTATATTAATTCATTTGTTATAATAGTTTAATAGGATGGATATTATCCAAGACCCAAGACCCATAACCCATACCCATGGAGCAAATCTATAACCCACAAACCTATAACCCAAGACCCATGACCCAATGTCTAGATACATTGTGCCTTGTTAGGTACCCAAGGCACATACCCATAACCCATGACCCGGTTTGCAACCCGAAACCCGGACTGGTACAACCCAGATTGCCGGATCCCTTGGATTACACTGGACGGATCCCCCAAGTGAGGGATCCTTAGGAACCGAGCTACAATAGAGATTTTTGCCTATAAATAGTGAGCCATTTCTTCATTGTCACTCACCCTTCTTCTTACAAACTCTCTCATATATTACTTGTCTCTTCTAATCTCAGATCTCTTGATCTATCTAGTAGTTCTTCTTTCTTTTGTTGTGATTCTCATATAGGTCCATCTCAAAGGCGAGATCACGAGATACTATAAGTCATCCAAGCAAGGGGTCCTTGATTGATTTGTGCCTCCACAAGATTTTTTTAGCTAGATCTTGTATCTTATATTTCACATAGTTGTTGTGTAATAGCTGTGTTGGTTTAGTCCGCCGTGCTAACGACGTTGTGAGGCTTCTCCGCCATGTTGAAAGAGCTTGTTGACACAGTTCTTGAACTCTCGAGTAGGAGACTCGGGGAGTGGAGTAGGGCAACGAAGGTGTCCTTGTAGCTGAACCACTATAAATCACTTGTGTCACTACTTTCTATCCTTTACTTTACTTGCTTTCATTACTTACATTACTTATTGCTTTATACTTTCTATCCATCCATACGAATTCACATAAGATCGAATCTAAAGTTTTTGAAACTAAACTTAAAATTGGCAAAACTATTCAACCCCTTCTAGTTTTCCACAAACCGAAGACACACAATCACCTCTAGAAAGTGATGGAAACTTGTGGAGCCTTATGGATAACTAGATATTTACTTGCACAAGTTTGGGTTTATGTCAAGAATGGTCCTCTAGTATCTTTCCTTCTACTTTGGCCACATACAAACTTATAACACATTTAGTGTATGAAAACTTAAGCCCCTTAAGTCTATTTTCATTCTAGTCGTGACACAACATACTTTCTATAACCATATAACTCATTCGTTGACTATTAGGTTGAAATCTGGGTTCGACTAGTCAATCACGTTAAGCCTTGGTCAATTTCATCTAGGGTAGGGCCTATTTGTAAACCGAGATTCAAGTCTAAAAATTCTACCTCCTTATTTATATTTTGTCCCTGAAATCTCTCGTCTATTACTAACCAACACTTAATTCCATCTACCTCCTTACATGTTAGCACTTTCAAACATTAAGCCACTTCTTTGCAACGATCTAATTGATCTTGCATCTCAAGGCACATTATAACACAACACATACCCTTAATCCATTCTATTACTCACTTATTTCTATCACATTTTACTTTTTACTTAGGTTATGTCCAAGACACATTTACTCTAACCAATTATCACTTTAGTCAACACGTTTACTATTACGCAACGCTCTTACTTACTTAACACAACATCTTGACTTTACATAAGTCAAGTATTAACTATTACATCCTCATTCTACCATAGCCATTTCATCTTTCTTTTAGCATTCCTACTATAACGTATCGTTTATCTCTATTACTTTCTTATAAATTTCATTAACCTTACGACCACCATGGTCCTTATTCACATTTACAACATGCCACAAGGCATGCTATAACATTACTTTACTTTCATCATCGTTACAAATTACACTTAAGATACCTAAAACATAAGGTTTACATAACGACTCTCTCCTAGGGTCAAAATCTAGTTTTCTTTTAGTTTTTTTATTGGATAGTCTATATGCTTGTTGTCGAATCATTACGTCTTTGTGTCTGTCATGGTTAACTAGTAGGCTAAACAACTGAAAGTTAAAAGCTTGATTCACAAACATACGACAAATTTCAATTTTTGGATGGAGTTCTTACAATTAGCCTAGCTAGGTTAAAAGTGGTAGACTATAAGGTTTAAGATTTACGAAGGTAAATAGTAATTTACAAAGTAGTTAAGTGACATTAGTAAAATAATCTCACAAACAAGTGATATAGGTTAGTTGACCGATTTAATAAATGGACTATAACTAGATATCATCCACTAGCGTCGAGGTAGAATGTTATAGGGCATATGTGTCGGTTTTAGCATCTATTACTAAATATATCACTGATTAATGAACTAGTTAGATATTGCACGAACTGATCATGTCGTTACCTTATTAGGGGAATAACTCGGTGAAAATGCTTTATCTCTTATTGATTTAAGCTCCGTTTTAATTACTTATCATTTATTTGAATGTTTTGTTTATTTATATTTTCTTAAAACCACAATCATTTGGATCTAACAAAATCCCTCAATTTATTGATTTACGTTATTTAGTTTACAAGATAATTTCATTGCTCTTGCGAATGACCTGATCTTACCAACCTTATACTATACGCGATTGGGTACATTGCCTGAGAGTGGTTGTATTTCTTGTAGACTAAGAATACAAATTTTAGACTCGAAATCACAAATAAGTGTTATGATGCAGGCGTGCGAAGCGCTCGGGTCAAAAGAACTTTCTTTTCGTCGAGCAAGTTTTTCAACACCCTAGGCAATGAACCTAATCGTTGTAGTGTAGTATTGGGTAAACCTCAGGTATTGATATCGTTCTCTAGGGGAATAGGAATGATAGCAAGAAGTGTACTACGCTAAGGTTGGGGTTGAGGATGATTCTTTTTTTTTTATCTTTTATATGTTTTTTAGAAAGCTAAGGGTAAAATCTTGGGGCAATTGGTTTGGGGTGGTATTCTCTACCGATTACTCTACTATTCTAATTGTCTAATACTACGGGTAGTGATAAGGTTTTAAAATGTACCTTTTTGAGGGGTCGTTTAAGCCCTTATTTGATCACTTTTGTATCCGTTATTACTTAATATCGTTCCTTTTCACTTTTAGGTATCTTGAAGGCAAAATGCTGGAATGACACTTATTCGGACAAAAGGCGCGAATATACAAAGAAAATGGCCAAAGTCAAGAATCGAGACACTCAGTCATTGAATCAAGGGGCGGCCAGGGCACAACTAGTGACGCCGTCGGACAACTTTTGTGACTCGAAGAACTAAATTGCTCATTTACAAGTGGCGGCTTGTGTTTTAAAAGAGTAGGGCATCGCAACTCGCATTTGCCTAGATTTGATCCTCGACGACGTCGAGATCAAGAGGACGGCGTCACGGGCATAAGGTGACGCCATCACTAGACTAACATGGCCAAGACGAAACCCTAATAACGGCGACCCGGCGGCGTCACAAATTAATGGGTAACGCCATCGCATGTGTAATCTTATATATAGAATCCGAATTTTTTAGTTTTCAGTGTGTATTCTTTGGAGTAAAAAACTAAACCGAACCAAGGCTGTCTTGTACAGTATTTTAGGATTCCATACCCTATCTTACATCAAGATAAGTGTTTTACTTCATTAATTCAAGTATGTCTTCAATTAATTGTGTGTATGCTTGCATGTTTCTCATGTCCGGCTAATTTACTTGTGTGTTTCCTTAGGGAATATGAAACTTAATTATTGAATATTGATTGGTTGTCCCTTATCTTAATTGTTAATGATCTAGTATTGCGATAGGTTATCCGTTGTGTAGTTAATGCTTGATTAATCTTTGTGAACCTTAGCTTATAGTACCTAGAGTCATTGTAGGCTAAACCATCCAAAGAGTACCTTAGTGTTAAGTTTATAAATCCTAGAGATTTTTTAGTCATTAACCTTTGATAGTTTCAAAGAGTTAGGGATAAACGCATACCCTACGACCTTAGACACACAACGCGATTAAGAATAAGGACGTGACAATTCAACCATCAAAGGAGATAATTAAGGAGTAATAAAACCTAAGTAAACATATCTTTAAATCATCATACGAGCACACAATAATTAGACATAGACTACCCACTAGATTAGATAATTAGAAGAGTAGAGTAATCGGTAGAAATACCAACCCCCAAATCCAAACCCTGAAATTCATACCTTTCCATTTCCTAAAAAACATAAAAAGATAAAAAATAATCTTCCTCAACCCCAACCTTAGCATAGTAACTTCTCACTAGCATTCCTATTCCCTAGAGAACGATATCAATTCCGTGGCTTACCCTAATACTACACTACAACGATTAGGTTCACCGCCTAGGGTGTTGAAAAACTTGCTCGATGAAAAGGAAGTTCCTTTGACCCGAACGACGCGTGTAGCATTATAAAGTTTTGGCACCATTGCGGGAATAGAATAGCTAGTTAGGAGTCCAATTGCTTAGGTTTCTTTTCTTGATTCCTATCAAGTAATTTTTTTTCATTTTTAGCTTCCTCATAGTCTATCCCCTTCTTCTAACCTTTGTTCGTAAAACCTATCACTCACCATGATACGTGTCTTCCGTTGAAGATTCTTCACACTACCCGCTCCCAATCCTCTTCCCAATCCCAAAATTGAGAACGCAATCCCACAAAACCATTCACCCGTTCACCACTTTGGAAATTACCTAGGGCATAATGAGATAAATTGGCAACAACAAAGTCCTTTCTATGACTCAGATTCCGATGAGGAATTTGATCATGGTGAAGCACTTGACAACGGGGAGGTCATTGATGAAGTTAGTTTTGAAATGGAAGAAGACCCTTCCCAATGTTTTGACCCTAGGTGTAGAATTAAGAAAGATGGCCCCTTTAACATGCAATTCCCTTGCAAAATAGGATTAGAAGGATTCGATGCTTACTTGAATTCGTTCTTGCCTCTAAACTTAATCTCAAGGAACCTCTACAATAAAATCAAGGTCAATGAGTTAACTTATCAAAGGAACAATGTTGTTGAAGCAGCCACTCATTTGCATGTGTTTGTTGGAAGTTTTGCTTATTTGGTAGAGTTCATGGTCTTAGAAAACTTAGAAGAATTTATTGATAAGGACCTCACTCAAGTAATTTTTGGAAAACCTTTCAAGAGAATGACTAGGTTAAGTGAACGGATGATTGATGGTCTAATTACATTCTCTGATGAAGTTGAAGACTTTGTCTACCAAATGCCATGTGCTCATCCTAGGTTTAAACAAAAGGATATTGAGGCGTGTAATAGAATGACTCCTATTCCATTGCTTAGTGAAAGGGATAAGCAAAGTGGACTTAGGTACCCATATGAGAAAACTAAGAGGTATTATAAAAAGTGCCTAGAGTTAGGAGATGATTACATAAAGAATGAAAGAACATTGGAATGGCTTCGGTATGGGTATGTAAGTGTGCACGAGACCACGTAGGGGCACGACTTCGATTCTAGCTGCAAGACTCATAAATAAAGAAAAGCGCTTCATGGGAGGCAACCCATGCTTAATTGTTTGCTTGTTTGTGTCGTGTATCTTTTATTGATTGTTTATTCTCATGTTTAAATTTGTAAAAATGCTTTATTTTGTCTTTAACCTCGTCTTAATTACATATAAAGGTATTTTACATAAGGGATAAGTGTAGGGAGGATTACACACGCTTTCAAAAGAAACGTAAACATGAGAATTTCAATTACTTAAAAGATATACATGTGTGTTTGTTCGAGTCAAATGCTTGTATCGAGTCATAATGGATGTTTTGTAGGAAATTTTTCCAGATTCTAAAGATGTAAATTTTCCAGAAAATCGCACCGCTTTATGTCGTGAAGGAGCGAAACAATCGGTTACTTTTTCTCATTTTCCGAGCTACTTATAAATTTTGGAATTTTTCGGTCTTAATTTTCCGTAAATTCAGTAAACATCCATTCCACAAGCAATATATCCTAGTTTAGTAGAGTCCTATATATATTATTACCGCCAATTTTACGTAAAGGTTTCGTTTGTTTTCTTCAAGTTTGCAGGTTTAATTTACCAAGAAGAAGATACATAAGATGATAAGGAGCTTTTCACGCAAACGTTCTTCTTGAAGAAAGATGTAACCACCACTTTACATGGATCCTACCGAGCTAATCGGGGGTATTAGTTTCTTTCATCTTTATTACCTTCCATTATCATAACTTTGATATTTCGGGGAACATTGGGGACAATGTTCGGTTTAAGTGTGGGAGGAAATAAACGGAACTTTGAAACTATGCTTATCCTTGACTATTTGCTTTGTCCAATTTCATTTGTGTAATAAACCATGAGAAATATCGGTTAGGGTAATTTTGGCACCAAATTTAAAATTTTTCATGACATATAGGAGTGGGCCATTAGTCTTAATAAAGCGTCTCATGAATAGGAAATTATATGACTAGCACAAAAACCCTTTACCACTTAAATTCCAGCCAAAATGTGAGGATCGTCGTTAGATTGGTAGGAATTGAAGCCTTCATCTTTAATGCTTATAGTGTGAACCGGTAGTATAATAGATTCTAGAACTTGTTTTGTGATGCATCCCGAGATCGCTAGTAAGACTACACTTGTGTAGGTAGGAATAACTAAATGATAAGAGGCATGGGATAACCCTTATTTGATACCCGTAATATAATTACTTCTTCCACATCGGTTGAGTAATTCCCCCCACACCTTTGCGTTGTACTCATCTTTAGTACACGATACCCCTAGTTAACCCATCAGAGCCTATCCTTTTCGCGGTTCTTGTGATGTTTCGGTTTTCCGGAATATCAATGAAGAGAATTGTTTACAATCCACCCCCAAATGTACACAAAAATCGCCTTAGCCTACCTTGTATGCACTCACTTTTAGTGCATTATTGTTATCACACTAAACCCTTAGTTCAACTATCTTGTTGCTTGCATAAGTTGCTAAGTCGAGTCATATCCTTTGTACACAGTTTTGGGACGATTGGGACTCATGGGAAAAGTTAAATTTTATGAGATGACGGGAAGGGAACGTTAAGTTCAAATTCCCTTTATTTTCATAATAATGTACTCCAAGTGTTTTGATCTTTTCGCTTCGGGTCATATTAGTGTTAGAGTAATAAAACTCAAGTGTAGGGATGTGCCTATAAATCCCTATCATTTTGATGTTATCGTAGAGGATGGTAGAGTAAAGTGTGTATATATATATATATATATATATATATATATATATATATATATATATATATATATATATATATATATACTGGCTACCATCCTACATCTATTTTAAAATTATGTTTGTTTATTTCAGTTATCTAGAGTTTAGAGTGTCGAGTCTTGGCTTAGCAACGCTATTCTTCGCATGCTTGTAACGTAAAGATTTTTGACTTGCCACCACTAAATAGCCTATCCCACCAAACCCTTTGTTTCCCTACCGTAAGCCTATCATTACAACCCTTTAAAAGACCTCTTGGATAGTCTTTCCTAGGTGCTTACGCAAAAGCGATGGAGGTATGATCTAGTCTCAATCCTATGGTAATCTATGTACTAGGACCGGTTAATGAGTGTTTATCTTCCATTTCCAACTTGTTATATTTCATATACACCGAGAGATGTGAGTATCCAAACACCCCATATGAGGTGCTAGTATGTACTTCCGTGCTTGTTATGACTTTTCGGGGCTTATATGTGTTGTGAATCATTCTAAACTAATGCTTCATGACCTCTAACGTATAAATTGATTGGCTAAATCACATTTTCTTGAGGACAAGCAAATACCAAGTGTAGGGATATTTGATAAGGTTTTAAAATGTACCTTTTTGAGGGGTCGTTTAAGCCCTTATTTGATCACTTTTGTATCCATTATTACTTAATATCTATCCTTTTCACTTTTTAGGTATCTTGAAGGCAAAATGCTGGAATGACACTTATTCGGACGAAAAGGCGCGAATATACAAAGAAAATGGCCAAAGTCAAGAATCGAGGCACTCAGTCTAGAACTCAAGGGGACGGCGTCAAGCACAACTAGTGACGCCTGTCGGACAACTTTTGTTACTGGCTCGAGCCAAATTGCTCATTTACAAGTGACGGCGGTGTTTTAAAAGAGTAGGCGTCGCAACTCGAGACGGCCTAGATTTGATCCGCACGATGTCGAGATCGAAGGGGACGGCGTCACAGCATAAGGTGACGCCGTCGCAAGACTAACGTGGCCAAGACGAAACCCTAATAACGGCGACCCGACGGAGTCACAAATTAAAGGGTGAAGTCAGCATGTGTAATCTTATATATAGAATCCGAATTTTTAGTTTTCATGCGTAGTCTTTGGAGTAAAACCTAAACCGAACCAAGGTCATCTTGTACAAGTATTTTAGGGTTCCATACCCTATCTTACATCAAGATAAGTGTTTTACTTCATTAATTCAAGTATGTCTTCAATTAATTGTGTGTATGCTTGCATGTTTCTCATGTCCGGCTAATTTACTTGTGTGTTTGCTTAGGGAATGATGTGCCCGGTTGGTGTAAGTTTTAAATTTATAAAAGGTGAATTACCAATATTACCAATAACACATACGAGCAAGTATACTCGTCCGTTATAGCAAGATTATGAAGGTAAGTCGGGATCGTTCGCAGGGATATGAGTGAATCTAAACCCAAGTTTGAATTAACGGAGTCTATCCAAAACATATAACAAAGCAAATAGATATAATGAAATTCAGATGATTAAAAACTACACTTGCTTAAACTAGTTTCATATCATAGATTAATGTGATGGTGTTAACCTCTTAACATGTTGGTTATGATAATTAGTTGGTGTGTGAAATGAGGTTGCAAAGGCCTCTATTTATACTACTTCCAAGGCTAGGGGTTATAAATGCATTTCTTGGTCACCAAGGAGCTTGGAAGGGACTAGAAGACATGTAGGAAGGGACTAGAATCGTTTAGAATAAGCTTGGAACCTTAGTAATGGAAAAATGGCTGAAACATGACCTCCAACCGGATCCGGTTGAGCTCAAACCGAATCGGTTGGTCTTGATGACTAGTCTCCAACCGAATCGGTTACGGGTCTCGACCGATTGGTTGGAGCAAAATCACAAAATGTCATAAGCAGCAAAGTTGTAGATCTATCTCTTAGCTTTCCGTGGCCGTAAACCGGGGGTCAAACGGAGTCCGTATGCAAAAGTTATGGCCAAAATGGTGAAGGTGTGTCGAGAACAACGAGGCTTCCAATATTTCTTCGTTTAAGCTTCTTTTCTTCATTTCTTTCTCGTTTTCCTTCTTTAACTTTATTCTTGAGTATTTGGACCACTAACTTGATGACTTTATCTTCTCGAATATACTCCAAAAGTCTTGCTTTGGTGGGAATTCTTCATACATGGAGAAATCTTCGTATTTTACTTCTTTTCCGTCTTTTCTCCACTTTCTGTGCTTGCTACAAATGAACTAGCAAACGCACTTTGATACGATTAAGCAACAAAAGCATATGATTATAACCAAATAACATACATAAAAACACGGATAACGCTACTAAAAACATGCACAATTTGGCGTTATCAAATTCCCCACACTTAAACTTTGCTTGCCTCAAGCAAATCTAGGAAAAACATCCACCGGTACAAGATCGTGATTATGAAAAATGTGATGCAAATCAACCAAGTATAAATACGAGAGAGATTCATCAATTATGCTTTATAAAGGTGAAACATCAAGATGTTTGACAATATCCAATGATTTTCTTGCATGATTAACATTTCAAAAACACCTCACGAAAAAGGAATGAAATATAATTCACTCAATCACTCGTTTTTAGTGGAGTAACAAGATAAATCACACTCATTGCTCAGTCATTATTTGATTATTACCCTAAGCTTGTACAAGAAACAAAACTCTACCGACGTGGCGTGAGCACCAAGTAAAAACATCTAAAGAGGGCTTTTATTCGGGTTATAATGATATGGCTAAGGGTTAAAGGGTATGGATAAGGCATGGGAATGTTATGAAATTGGTGTTAAAATAAAAATGAAATCAAGTCTAATACCCATGTTGCTAGCTACCAAACATTCCACGAATCAAATAAACGATTATAGCTTTGCTTTCTTCTTTTCCACTTTCCACAGCTTTTTGCTTTGCCATGACAATTGTTCTACGATCATAGCTCATTGGCTATTATTTCCATACTTTCAACACATTTTTTTTTAACATAACATAACGCATGGCTCAATCAATCACATAGGATGTGGTACTCATAATCATTTGAACAATCTTCACTTTCCAGGTAACTAGCAACCAACCGTTTAGACATTGATACGGGATAGGCTAAGGTTAAAAGTGTAAAATCTTTTGTATTTTCCGGGTGAAGCAAAAATGAAAGGGATGGCTCGAAAGGTGTAACTAGGGGTATCTAGTGCTAAAATGAGCACTACAAATGGGTCCATGTGGGTGGTTAACTAACCAATGTGGCTAGCTAATATATCATTTGATGTAAAATGGAAGGCCATTTGGGTTAAATCCTAAGGTGCCTCTTTATCACACGAACTCACTTATATCGCACGAATGCAATCTCACTGCGGTCTGGTAATGATTTACAAGCACAAGTTCTAGAATAAATAAAATCACCGACACACTCTTAGCAAAAGATCCAAGCATAAAAGATGTATGCTAATAAGAAATAGGCTCAAATCCTCACAATTTAGTGGAAAGGGTATAATATGTGCTAGCAAATGTTTATCGATCCTAGAATGGATTGCAATAGTAATCGAAACACATCTTGAAGTTTCAAATATTACCAGTTTTACCAGTGGAATGATCCAGTTATTCTAATAGATAATCCTAAAAGTGTGAAAACAACTAGATCACAAGGGCAAACAAAATTTTAAATTTAAGCATGAAAACTCTAATTTTCCTATTCACCCCCCACACACTTAAGTTAGACATTGTCCTCAATGAAAACGAACTTCAAAGTATAGAAATAGGAAAATAGAGATGAAACCAGATATGTCAACGAGTTTATCGACTTAAAATTCTTTCTTCATTCCGTGCCTTCACCGGAGAAATCATCACCGCACACAATCTTATAAACAAACAAAGGTTTTATTAAAAGTGACACCCCCACACTTAAGTTCAACCAAAGGTTAAGACTTTGGGGAGTGACCACGAAAATCAAATCTGAAACACACGGGTTGCCTCCAGAAGCGCTTGTTTTATTACACGAGTCATCACCGACTCGAATCTTCCCTAGGTTAGGATACTTTGACCATACGGTTCAAATGAGGAATTTCGGTTCTTAAACGTTGAGGATATGGAATCTTTGGTTTGTACTCCACAATGGATGGGAATAAATTTGATTCTTTTGGTTTGACCAAGTGAAATCCCTCTTTGTTATCTCGAACATTTGGTCGATTTCATTAGAAATGAGGACAGTGGCGGATCTTTATGATTTTCGGAGGATCATCGGACTTTCTACTCCCAAAGAATATTGCATCCACATTCTCAAGGTGAGTTAAGGAGGTGGCTTAGTCCTACCGCTTTGATTTTGTGGTTCGCACCATTTGTCTATCTTTCTTTCCGCCTCCATTCCAGTTGCCTCCAATTTCGTTGAAAACCTTATCACCAACATGGTGTTCGAACTTTGTAATTGAGTGGTTGGGATATGCATGGTGAAATCCTCAAGAAAAGGTAACACGGTTGGTGAGTTAGACATGATTTGGTTCAGATTTGGCGTGGTTGGAATGTGCTCGGTCTCGTCCTCTTCGATAAATTCATCCTCAGCCTTATCGTTCTCGTATTGAATTGAGGTTGGTTTGTAGACAAATTCATGTCTCGAGTTGGAATCTGTGGTGTAAAGAAGAGATTCAACATGATGGACTTTCTGTTCCTTACTTAATCTTTCTATCCTCCTCTCCAAGTCTTGGCTTATCGCTTGTTGATTCCTTCTTCCTTGATCGAATTTATGTTCCAATTCAACCAACAGGTTCGTCATATTCTCATTGGCTTTTGTTTGACTGGCCATCCATTCTCTCATCATCTCCTCCGGTGAGGTTTTAGGTGTATTGAAATGTTGTGATGGATGGGGTTTTGTATTCCATGGCTGATATCGAGGATATGTTTGGGTTGGGTTGGGATATGGATAGGAGTACGAATTTCTAGAATTTTGGTGGTGATATCCTTCATGTTGGACTAGGTTCGCTTCCATGGGATCACACATCGGCGTGTCATCCTCGCATCGTAGTTTGAGCGTGGTGATTATTTCAGCCCGCTATCTCCTCCGTATGCTTATGAATTGGGTATCGATGTTTGTTGAGAGAGCTTCCAATTTCTTGATTAATGAGGCATGATCGGTTTTGATGTTGCTTCCACCGCGGAAACAACGATATTCGGATTGGAATCGTTAGAAATTACTACTTGTGAAGATAGCGTTGACATACTCGTTTCTTGTTTGTGGTGGATGGTACGTCTTATCATTTGATGGTTTTGGGTTGGATTGGGTATTACTTGGCAATGAACCGATGGTCTAGAGGAATGTTGGTCGAAAATCGCAAACTTGTTTTCAAGATCTTGGATAGATGCTTGATGAATTTTACATCCTTGCTCAACTTTGGCTTTGAGATTGAAAAATTGATTTTGATAAAATCATTTGCAGATTATGAGCGACCACGAATTCTCTCATGGTTTTCTCGAATTGGTTTCTTCCATCTTTTGTCGGGATTTTGTGGTGGTGGATCGTCAGTTCGTGGTTGAGAATCACGGTTGTCATCCCTTGGTCGGCGATCTTGCCAATTTCCAGAATTTCGACCGTAATAATTACTACGATATCCTCCTCCACGGTATCCTCCTTGATCATAACTCGCTTCTCCTTCCTTCGGTCCACCCATAGGTTTATTGTCGCACTCGGACGATGGATGATTTCCTCCACAATTGTTGCATCCGTCTCGCATTTCCTTCATTTCATCTTTGATATCTTTGTACTGCGAGTCGATTTTTGAGGTTAACGCTTCCATCTTCTCCATGAGTTTTGAGGTATCGGTGTTTTGACAAAAGCAACGGTTTTTCAAGAGGTTTGGTTTTGGAATCTTTGGACCAATCAAGTTTGAGAAGTACTCGATCTTGAGCAATTTATGTGCATCGTTGGGAGTCTTATAGAGAAAATTCCTCCAACATCAAGGATGCCTTGAGATTTCATCTAGTCCATGGTAAAAGATTTGGATAATGGTTCCTTTTGATAATCCATGTCCATGACAACTACAAAGCAAATCTTTCATTCGAAGCCAAGCTTCGACAAGTGATTCGTTTGGGTTTTGGTTGAAAGCATCTAATTTCTCCCATTAATCGATCAAACATGGCGGTGGAAAGAATCGGCTCACAAAAGCTTGCCTCATCTCCTCCCAAGTATTGATGATTCCCGGGTTAATTCATTGTACCGTGCTTTAGCATCTCCGGTGATGATGATGGAAAAGTTTGAGTTTGATGGCATTGACATCGGTGTCGCCATAACGGAACATGCCGCAAATTTTGATGAATTCGGCAATGTGCTTATGCGGATCGGCCCGCATCGACCATCGAATTGTCGGTCTTTGATCATAGAAAGGTGATGTCCCTTCACGGTGAAGTTGTCACCAAGGTTAATAGCAACAATAGCACTTTCGGGGTTGGTGCTACGGGTCGATTGGTTCCCACATGGGTTGATCGTCCGCCATGGGAAAAGGTAAATTGGTGAAAGGGTTGTAAACAACTTTGGCTTCTATGAGGTTATCAAATGGTGGGTTTGGTACTTTTGGTACACGATTTTCCAATGGTATGAAACGTGTTCTCCTTCTTCTTCGAATCAAACGTTCGGGGTTGGTAAGAGGTGTAATTGGTTCAATTCTCACGCTCGAGTGTTCATACAATGTCCTAGAGAATCCGAGCAATATCTAAACACACGGACAAACAACGAAAAAGCAGCTTTTATGGGTCGAGTAGGTAACCGGATCGGTTGCGGGATGCGACCGATCGGTTAGACCGATTGATTGATGGACAAACACGTAACCGATTCGGTTGAGGGCAACCGAATCCGGTTAAGTTTTCGAGATATATATATATATATATATATATATATATATATATATATATATATATATATATATATATATATATATATATATATATATATATATATATATATATATATATATATTTTTTGGTGCAATCGACTTTGGAAAATACAAAACTTGTTGAAACACAATCAAATCCGCGCAGGCGCCAAAAACTTGATGTGCCCGGTTGGTGTAAGTTTAAATTTATAAAGGTGAATTACCAATATTACCAATAACACATACGAGCAAGTATACTCGTCCGTTATAGCAAGATTATGAAGGTAAGTCGGGATCGATTCGCGAGGATTTGAGTGAATCTAAACACAAGTTTGAATTAACGGAGTCTATCCAAAACATATAACAAAGCGAATAGATATAATGAAATTCGAGATGATTAAAAACTACACTTGCTTAAACTAGTTTCATATCATAGATTAATGTGATGGTGTTAACCTCTTAACGTGTTGGTTATGATAATTAGTTGGTGTGTGAAATGAGGTTGCAAAGGCCTCTATTTATACTACTTCCAAGGCTAGGGGTTATAAATGCATTTCTTGGTCACCAAGGAGCTTGGAAGGGACTAGAAGACATGTAGGAAGGGACTAGAATCGTTTGGAATAAGTTTGGAACCTTAGTAATGGAAAAATGGTGAACAGGGACCTCCAACCGGATCCGGTTAAGCTCAAACCGAATCGGTTGGTCTTGCTGACTAGTCTCCAACCGAATCGGTTATGGGTCTCGACCGATTGGTTGGAGCAAAATCACAAAAAGTTATAAACGGCAAAGTTGTATATCTATCTCTTAGCTTTCCGTGGCCGTGAACCGGGGGTCAAACGGAGTCCGTATGCAAAAGTTATGGCCAAAATGGTGAAGGTGTGTCGAGAACAACGAGGCTTCCAATATTTCTTCGTTTAAGCTTCTTTTCTTCATTTCTTTCTCGTTTTCCTTCTTTAACTTTATTCTTGAGTATTTGGACCACTAACTTGATGACTTTATCTTCTCGAATATACTCCACAAGTCTTGCTTTGGTGGGAATTCTTCATACATGGAGAAATCTTCAGATTTTACTTCTTTCCGTCTTTTCTCCACTTTCACGTACTTGGCTACAAATGAACTAGCAAACGACTTTGATACGATTAAGCAACAAAAGCATATGATTATAACCAAATAACATACATAAAAACACGGATAACGCTACTAAAAATATGCACAATTTGAGCGTTATCAGGGAATATGAAACTTAATTATTGAATATTGATTGGTTGTCTCTTATCTTAATTTTTAATGATCTAATATTGCGATAGGTCATCCGTTGTGTAGTTAATGCTTGATTAATCTTTGTGAACCTTAGCTTATAGTACCTAGAGTCATTGTAGGCTAAACCATCCAAAGAGTACCTTAGTGTTAAGTTTATAAATCCTAGAGATTTTGTAGTCATTAACCTTTGGTAGTTTCAAAGAGTTAGGGATTAACGCATACCCTACGACCTTAGACACACAACGCGATTAAGAGTAAGGACGTGACAATTCAACCATCAATAGGAGATAATTAAGGAGTAATAAAACCTAAGTAAACACATCTTTAAACCATCATACAAGCACACAATAATTAGACATAGACTACCCACTAGATTAGATAATTAGACGAGTAGAGTAATCGGTAGAAATCCCAACCCCCAAATCCTAACCCCGAAATTCGTACCTTTCCATTTCTTAAAAAACATAAAAATATAAAAAAATAATATTCCTCAACCCCAACCTTAGCGTAGTAACTTCTCACTAGCATTCCTATTCCCCTAGAGAACGATATCAATTCCCGTGGCTTACCTTAATACTACACTACAATGATTAGGTTTATTGCCTAGGGTGTTGAAAAACTTGCTCGACGAAAAAGAAGTTCCTTTGACCCCGAACGACGCGTGTAGCGTTATCTAGTAGCTATGTATTTTTGATTGTGTGCTCGTATGATGATTAAAAATGTGTTTACCTAGATACTATTACTCCTTAGTTATCTTTTATTGTTGGTTGAATTGTCACGTCCTTATTCTTAACGCGTTGTGTTTTCTAAGGTCGTAGGGTGTGCCTTTAGCCCTAAATCCTTGAGAATACCTTAAGGTTATTGCCTACGAAATCCACTAGATGTTTCATAAACTAACTTTAAGGTTATCTTTGGATGTTTAGACTACGAAATCCTCTAAGTGATTCATAACTAATGTTTACAAAGATTACTCAAGCATTTAAAAACAATGATAGCCTAGTTGCACTCCTAAGCCAATTAAAATTAAGATAAGAGACAACCAATCAATAATTTACAGCTAGGTTTCATAGATCTATGTAAATACACAAGAAATTTAGCTAGACATGTTAAACAAGCAAGCATACACACATTCAATGGAAGACATAATGATACTAATGGAATAAAACAATTATCTTGATGTGTAAAATAGGGTTTGGGACCCTAAGATACTGTCCAAGTCGGACTACAAATCGAATTCTATATATAGATTTACACTTGCGACGGCGTCACCTTATAGGTGGGACGCCGTCAGATCGCCGTCATTTGGGTTTTCGTCTTGGACAAGTTATCGATGGGACGGCGTCACGTTGTAGTTGTGACACCGTCGGGCTTCAGCAGGGACGTCGTCTGAGATGAAAATTCTTAGTGACGCCCTTCCTCTACAAAGCCTGACGCCGTCAGGTGTTATGAGAAAAAGTCTACTGAGCCATCAGGTGCATCTATTATCAAATCTGTAGAGGGGGACGGTGTCGCCCTTTAGTTAGGACGCCGTCAGCTTCAGTTTTAGCAGCTTGAGTGTCTTCGATCTTGACTTTGCCATTTTCTTCATATATTCACTCCTTTTCGTCCAAATAAGCATCATTCCAGCATTTTGCTTCCAAGAGACCTAAAAAGTGAAAAGGAATGAAATTAAGTTGTAACAGATGTAAAAGTGGTCGATTAAGGACTTAAATGACCCCTTAAAAGTGTACGTTTTAAATCCTTATCAAATGTCCCTGATGAGTGTGTAAATACTCATCATTTTTGATCAATCTGACGCAAAGCGTTTAAAATGCTCGAAATGCATCAAAATACCGATAATATTCCAAATTGCATTTTATATGTTTCGATGCAAAATGTTTAAAATCGGATGAAAATGAGCAAAGTTTGCAAATTGGCGCTCAGTCCCCAGTTTCTAAAATTGTCAAAAATAGTCCACGAGCCATAATTTCAAAGAAAAATCACCAAAGGTCCTTTTAAAATCAAAAGTTGTCAAATTTAGTCCTTTGGTGAAAAATATGAAAAGTTTGAGAAAATTACAAGTTTGGTCCTCCAACTTTCAAATTTGGCAAAATGGCCCTTGGAAAGTTGAAAATGGCAAGTTTGGTCCTTGTACTTATTGAGATTGTCACTTTTGGTCCCTTGAAACATCTTTGCGAATTGGCGACCTAGGTCCTTGCATTTTCGATTTTACAACAAAGGTCCTTGTGATTTAAACTCTTTAAACACCCATTTTGGACCCTATCATATGCTTTGAACCACCTTTATCCTTGGACCCCTGTCATTAACAAATTTGACCCCTTCTAATATCTGGTCAAACCAACAAACATAACAACCCGCCATCCATTCTCCTTCTTTCCTCCCTCGCGCCCACCATCCCACCACTGACACAACCACCCACTCACAATATCCTTCCCTTGTTCCCCCTCCTCCACCAAACTCCAAACGCATTTAATGCCTCTCCCCATTTCTCTCAACTCCCAATTGCTAAAATCTCCTTTCGCGCCAATAACGGATTCAAAGGCGAGGATTAATTCAAGGCATCCAATGGCCAGGAAACAACTGGGAACTGCTCAGAGATGAAAGAGAAAGCCCATGGATTATAAAAAGAAGCATTTGGAAGCAAGAAAAAGTGTCTACTAGTTTTTTAAGTATTATTAATGTCGTTTTATTCCTAAAGTTTTTAATTAAGTGTAATATCTGTAATCCTTTGTTGTTTTGTATCAAACTCATGTTTAATCATCAATATAATATGTTTTAAGATTCACTTTCAAAGTTTATAGCAAATTCATACTCTTGAGTCCACTGTTGAGAATTTCCAATTCAAAACCTTATGTACAAGCTCTTGATAGCTTGATTTCTCACTCAAACAAGCTTGTATAAGCTTATGTTAGATTTCTATAAGCTTACATTACAGTCTTAAGCAAAAGTGGGACTTGGTCAACAAAAGTCAAACAGGGTCAAATATGATGCAGATTTGGTCAATGGGTGAAGCAGCCATGGAATTGGGTTGATATTGAACTAGGGTAGTGGTTTGGATAGGTTAGTGGTCCTTTGGTTCATTGATTCAAGCCATAGTGGCTAGGACCCTTTGTAAGTGATTTTCAAGTTCCTTTGCATTATCTGAATTTGTAGTTAACACTAGTTCTAATCTGTTTAAAAAGTTGTAATTAGGTTAAGTGAATGTAGTTTGATCATTAATTCAAGATTGCTAAGTTGTTATCTCATTTTAATTACATATCAGTTGGATAAAAGGGTGTTTGGATCAATGACTTGAAGCGCATTGAGGTCATTTTTGGATTGGAAACTTGTTGGTTTGAGTTAGTGTAGCATATTTGAGCTTATATCTGTCTTCATTTGGGTGCAAAAACCACCAAAGTCAACTTTACATAGAAACCATCTCAACAGTTAGCTGTTGAGATTTTGTCAAAACAAATTCTCATTTTGTGTTTAAAATTCATAGATATAAGTTGCAGTACCCTTATTTCAATCATTAACATCATGATCAGTCCTTAAATTGAATCCAAAGTTCATAATAGTCAATCATCCATGTTTCTTCAAAAGTCAAAAGTTGGAAAATTACGTTTTGAGCCAACTACAAGGATTTTTCATGGTTTCATTTTAGCCATTTTCGGTGACACTTGGTATTCTAAAACTTGATTGGTGTTCTTGCTTATCACCATTTTAGCATAATTTTCGAATCTCTTAAAAGCTTCAAACAAGCTTCTCTTTTGGGTGTCAAATGCCCGCTTTCATGAGCTTATGATACACCGAGTGTTTCTCGGTTTATTGAGAGGTTGCATGAGCTCCTCCTAGCTCACCTTGGTCTGGTTTTAGCTCATAAACTCGGGCCAGTCTAGTTTAGGTCTTCATAATTGGTTTTGGTTTGTAGCTTATTTGAGTGCTTATTCTTGGGCTTAAAGTAGCTACTCGAATCGATTTTAAGAAAAAGCTCAAACATCAAATATGTGCTTGATTGCAATTACGTGGTATTAGCTTGTTGATTCTGTTGCATTTTAGTTCTTTTAGCATATTTAAGCTTCATTAGCAGTTGGTACTTGTTAGTCTTCATTTAGCTTATTCAAGTGCTTATTTATAAGCACTTGATTCATCGCTTCTAATTTCTATACATAAGCACTTGTTTTCCAATTTTCCTAGCTTCCTAATATAATTTTAGACTTTTACTGAAATTTTCAGATTTTTCTAAGTTGATTTGCTATTTTTCTTAATTTAAATTAGTTTTAAGCATTTTTAAATAGCTTTTAATATAAAAATTAAGAAAAGGTTCAAAAAATACTTTTCATTTTTCTTAGGTTTAGATAAATATAAAAAGTAAAAAAGTAATTTTCAGATTTTTCATAGTTTATTTTGTAATTTTTAGTAATTTAATTAGTTTTAATAGTTTAAAATTCATAAAAAATAGAAAAATATTCAAAAAATACAAAAATAGTTTTAAAAATTCTTTTTTGATATTTTAGACTTTTCTAATTCATAATTTTATTTTTCAAGCCTTATTTCATATTTTCTTTCATTTTAGGTAATTATTTAATAGTTAAAAATAGTTTTTAATTAGATAAATAGTTATAAAAATAATTTTCTTTTTCTAAATATTTTCTTTTATCATTAGGATTGTAAAAACATCATTTTTATATTTTTAGGGTTAATATTGATTTAGTTTCACGTTTTTATTTGTACGTTACGTAGTTTTTAATTCAGTTTTAATTAAAACATAAAAACAAAAACATCAATTTAAATATAGTGATAGCGTTTATTTAATAGATTTTATATTTTTTTTTAATTTCCTTTAATTTGTATTTAAGCCGTTGTAATTTGTTGGCTTTTCTCGTAGTTATAATATCATTCAGATCCATTTTCTGTTCAAATTCCTCGATCACTATTCGTAGGGTGATCCATTGCATAACTCATTTGGGACATAACGACACAGGGAGACTCTATACTCCTCGGATCTTCATTGAGTTCGTTCTGAGCCGTTTTAAGCTTGTTACGATCTCCGCCATTCTGAAGTGGCGGGCTTGAGTGACAAAGCTTGGTGATACAGGCGCATCAAATTTTGGCGCTTGCTTGAGTTGTGCTAATTGTCTTCGTCTAGCAGATTAGTTGTTTGAATACTCACTCATTTGTTTATATCATCCATATCTATCTATATATATATATATCCATATTTTCTTTTAAAAATCCAAAACCCTAAAACATCCAAAACGTATAAAACACAAAATGTTTTTCTTTTGTTTCTATATATGTATCAAAAATAAAGATACAAAAGATTAATGGTTTTCTTTAATAAATAACAACTTAAAAGATTACCACAAAAACCAAGGTAGTGCACTACCTAGCTGGGAAGTGCGACCATAATAAGTTCGAACTAAAGATTTAAAACTTGCCTTTGTGTCCTTGTGATTGGTGTACCTTTTTCAAAAAGCCATTCATATTGTGATTATTGGTTAAGTTCATCATTGTTTTGCCTCGAATTTGTGTTAATTGATTTTGTTGTGATATCGACGTTTGAACCGAAAACCCATAAAGATTCTTCTCACCGATTTTTATAAAACGTCTTCATAATTCTCATTCTCATCTCGAAAGATTTTCATAATTCCATTTCTCCTTAACTCTAAGTCTCCTTAGAGTTAACTCTAGTGTATCTTTTCGCTCTTCTAGATCTGTGAGCCCATTTCGTGAGCTTGTCAAGATTCCAGAAGGCGTGTTCAGTGAACTTCTCGCTCCATCGATCGGATCGAGATCCGGACGCTCGCACTACTTCCGTTATCATGGCGGATGAAATTCCTATGCGCGAGCTTCTCCGTGCACCCATCGATGGGTATGGAGATGCTATCGTTGTGCCGACCATTGTGGTGAAAATTTTGAACTCAAGATCGGGTTCTTGAACTTGTAACCTCTAATCAATTCTTCGGTTTTGAGCGGGATGATCCTCATGCTCATATTCGATGGTTTAACAAGATTGCATCTACCATCAAGTATAAGAATGTCCCCACCGAAGGCATTAAGCTTCTTCCATTCCGTTTTTCTCTTGAGGGCAAGCCCGGTTGGCTTGAAAAACAACCCCTCGGTCTATAGAGACATGGGAAGATCCGGTGAAGAAATTTGTGAATGAATTCTATCCACCTTCCAAGACCACGAGTCTAAAAATGAAATCATCAAGTTCACTCGAAGTTTGATGAATCCTTGATGAATCGTGGGATCGTTTCAAGGAATTGCTTCAAAATGTCCTCACCACGGTTTCTCCGAGTTGATGCAACTCGATACTTTCTATAATGGAGTGAGTCAATCGATCAAGATTCTCTTAATTCCTCCGCGGGAGGAAATTTCCTAAGCAAAACTGTCAAAAAGCTTTAGCGATAATCGAAAACAAGTCTAAAGTCCGCCTTTGCGAAGCAAGCGGTTGTTTCCCAAGTCGGTGTTGGTCCTTCTTCTTCTTCATCGCCGTGAGTCGGTCTAGCACCGATGCTAAGATTGACAAACTCACGGAAGCTATCCAAGCTTTGGTTCTCTCAACCGGAAGAAAGTCTCTTTTCACAAACTTCACCTCTGTGAAGTTAAGAAAGTGGAAGTCTGTGTTACCCGTGGTGGCCCCCATGCTTACTATAACTTGTATGGCCACCGATGGTAACCCTTTTGAAGCCAATGCTATGGGCGGGATGTCTAATCAAGGAGGCAATCAATATCGTGCTCACAGAGACCCGAACCACCGTCTAACCACTACCACGGACCTCCTGGTTTCAACCAAAACCGTAATCAAAATCGAGCATGACCAAACCAAGGTTTTCAAAACCAAGGTAATTTTGGTCAAAACAACGGTTTTCAAAATCGAATCAAAATTTCCAACATCAAGGAAATTACAATAGAAACCAGTGGGAAATTTCAACCAAGGGTATTTTCATGGCAATAATCCGTGAATTTTCAAAATCAAGGCCTAATCCTAACAATAGGGGCGGAATTTTCTGTGCAAACTCAAGCCATTGTTCCAACGGCCCATCATCCGATGAGTTGTTGAAACAATTCATGAAATCGAAGAAATGAATCGGTTGTTGGTTAGCGATTGTCGACATCAAGAAGTCTTTAAATGATCGACCCTCGGGCTCGGTACTTTACCTAGCAACACGATCGCTAATCCGAGGGGCGATGCAAAGCGATCACAACCAAGTGGTGCTTCTTATCTTTGGACCCATTGTTCCTACTACCTCTTCTTCCTCTCTCCCGGTAGTGGAAAGCGAACTGAGGCGACAAAGGACATGGAACTTCCTACTAATAACGGAAGTACCAACAATGTCCATCCTCGTGTTGTCCCAAAACCAAGCACAGGTTGTTTTGAACCTCGGTTTGTGACCCTAAATCCAAAACTTCTATTCCTTATCCTCACGTTTACATGAGCAAAGCTCATGAGAAAGCTAGTCATCAAATGGAAAAATTATTTCAAATTTTCCAAGAGCTACACTTTGACATAAGCTTCGCGGATGCCATCATGTTGATGCCCAAATTTGCATCTACTCTGAAACACATGTTGAGCAACAAGGAAAATGTAAGATATAACTTTTCACATACACATCAAACCATAACACAAGGTGGCGAATAAGATGGAATTCTAGAGAGAGAAAGTTAGAGGTTTAGGGAACTTAGTGAGAGAAAGTGAAAGATATTATTATGAGCTCCAACTCTCTACCTTGGAAGGTAGAGTATTTATAGTCTTACATAACTCGCCACACTTTGGGTGGATCGTGCATACGGTGGGTAAAGACCCGTCCGTCCTCCACGGTGTTACTTAACTAAATTACTACTTAACGAAAGAACTACGACTACGAGCTTTGTAACGATTACATATACTTGAGGTGACCGACTCTTTAATACCGGAATTTCTAATTCCTAACAATCTCCCAAGGAGGTCACCTCAATTTTACATCAAAATTACATTGAATACTGAGATAGATATTATATTAACATTGATCTTGCATTCTTGATGTAGTCCTTTGCTCATAAGCTCGTAGTCATTGATTCTTCACATTGCATGTTTGGTTATTCAAGTGGAGGTCTTTCTTGATCCACGTGATTATAAGTTTGAGCCATCTTTGGAGATCATCGGCTATCAAAAATCTAGAGACATCCATTGTGGTGTTGTGACTTTGGGACCGACATGCTCACATTTTGGATCATGATTTCTTCTCATCGAGTAGCGGAAGCTTTTGTTGAGTCATGATATTGGCGGCGTGAGCGAAGCATGGAGTGAAAATATCGAGTCATTGATGCACTAATCATGATTTCTTTTGAGATGAATGTGTTAAGTGAGCATCGGCTATGGATTGACCGCTTCATTACGATCACCGCAAGCGTCGGGCGACTGCATACAACAGTTAGCAACAAATCGCACGAAAGTGTCTTTGATCACTTCGATGAATTGAGGTACCGGCCCACGGTTCCCGTTGATCAATACAAGTCTTTGTGATCGTAGGATTCCTAAGAATCTCCTTGACGGGGTTTCGCAATGTTCTAGTTGTTCTCAAACCGAACATCTCAAAGAAGACAACACGAGTGAGTGAACCAATGAATATTAAGTCCATCGATTGATGAAAAGAGATTTGAAAAACAATCGTGTATTGCTCAATAGAAATTGTTTTTGCAATACAACGAAGGTTTTATTGAAAATCGGTTATCAATCATAAAAATACCTTTTGGTTTGAGAAATGAGTACACGGTCGATGTGCTAAAGAAAAGAGTTTATAAGCACAAAGACCGGTTTTCAAAGGTATCCACAATCCCTAACTCGAACCGGGTTTGATTCAAGAGATTGAATCGCCCCATTGTTTCTGTTCGGTTGTCACATGGTTGATCTATAAAATAGATCTCACATGCCACCTACCGTGAGCTTGTTTGATGTTGGCTCGAGAAGGCTTTCCATCTTCATTGTGAATATGTAAGCATATCACTCGAGATGTTACGCAATACCACAAGGATAATGCGTGGGACTCAAGATATAATCTCTCTTTCCACATTGTGTGAAACAGAGAGTCTTCATTGAAAGTGTCCTAATGAGATTTATTGATGATCTCGTGGCTCTAGACTCAATTTGTGCATATTTGGATCCTATAACGAGACTAGGGAGAGGGTCTCCTTCTTCAATATCAACCATCTCTAAGAGAAAGTCGATAGATAATGTCGGTTCCCGTGAGAATGAAACAAGTTCTTTTAAGAGGAACTTGAGTGGTTTGGGAGGTTGAAGTGCGGTCGTCCTTTGGGTCCATGACGTCTTGTCTTCAATACCGATGTTACCATCAAGAGCATATGAATTGAACCGGTTTACGCCTCTAAGGTTGAATAAGTGGAGGGCTATTTGTTTTCACCCTTTTCACATTCAATTCTTTTAATTCTTCAACCCTTCAATGCTTACCGAGACTTCATAGCTAGAACCTTGTTGGGTTTATTCCATTACTAGCTCGGTCTTAGTCCGCACTCTTCCCATATCTCATTTTCTCCTTTTATCATCATACCTAAGGACTTCTACACTAACTAGTGGATTGTCCACGGTAGATCCCTCCGGTTACGGCGGATCATGGGAACCAATACCTAACCTTATCATCCTTATATCACCGTACATAAAGTAAAGTTGGTCGGTCAATTTGGTATTGTTCATCCGCCATTGGATCCATTTGAAAACCATTTGAAAATCAATTCGGATACTTGTGATATATAATCAAAGCATTTTGTACACGAATTGTTTTGATATTTTAGAACGAGAACTCCCCTCAACATGTGCATCAAATATTTGAAAGAAATTTTTGCACACGGAGGCAAGAGAAAGAATTAACTTCTTTGATTACCATTTTCTAAAGATATCAACATCGCTTCCTCAACAGATCAAGTAAATATGGCATTTCCGGAAGGATGAGGTTTCCATAAATTTGCTCCCCTCAATATGTGCCTCGAGGTTTGAAAAGAGTTTTGCACATACTAGAGGAACTGCACATTAGGATGAATGATCACGTTTCAAATCAAAGGTTTAAGATAGATGCTCCCCTCAACATGTGCATTGAAAAATTGAAATCGTTTGTCACATGTGAGAAGGACGACATGTACATTCTTTTATAACCATTTACACGATTATCGGTTTAAATCCAATTTAAATCACACATTCTCCCCGATCACAATTATCAAATCATTTGAGATTTGTGATCTCGTATAGATTAAATTGATTTTGACAACTTTTAAGGAGAATTGTGACTTGATTGTGAAAGTGTTTTAAGCGATATGGATCGATTTTAAGACTTTAAACTCCATTTATAAAACATGCATGTATATCTTTTGAAAACAATTTAATGCCAAATAACTTTTTAATTTAATTGAAATCATTCTCCCCACAATCAATGACGTAGGTTGTTGATTGAGAGATAGAGATTTTGACAAATAAGTCCCGATGATTATCAATAATAGAGATTGAGTTAATTTTCAAAGCATTTAGTTTTCAAAGAGATAGGAGTTTATAGAATCGAGCATAGGTATTTGAAAACATGGTAAAACATGGCTCGTTCTTTCTTTAAAACCGGGTTATTATCTCAAGATGACAATAAACCATTTTCTCTTCTCCCAAAAATATATATATATATTTTTTTTTTTTTTTTTTTTTTTGTTTTTTAAATTGAACAACATCTAAAATCCGTGTCATTCTTTGAATGACAGACAAAACCGTAGATATAATCGAACCGGAAAGAAACATGACAAAATGACAATATTTTTATTTATTTATTTATTTATTTATTTATTTTTTTTTTTTTTTTCGACTTTTTCGATTTTATGGATTTTGAAGGTTTTATAATTTTGTATTTTGTTTTTCAAATAAATATTTACAAGAGATAGATGAAGAAAGACCTTTACTCTCGTCTTCCTCACGAAGGCGTTTGAGAGTTTCGGTTGAAGGCTTTTCGAGACCAAGTCGTGGAAGAATAAACTCAAAGCGTTCTCTTGGAAGAGCTTTGGTGAAGATGTCCGCTAGCGATATTCGAGACCTCACAAAATATAGTTCCACCACACCTTTTCCACTTGTTCCCCGATGAAATGATGTCGAATGTCGATATGCTTTGCTCTTGAGTGTTGAACATTGTTGCATGAGAGAGCAATAGCACTTTATTATCACGATGACAGAGGATTTTGTTGAATTCAAAGCCATAGTCGATAATTGTGATCTCATCCATAAGATTTGAGCACAACAAGATGACATGGCTATGTATTCAACCTCAGAGAGGAAATAGAAGTACTCATTTGCTTCTTTGAAGACCACTCACAAGCTTATCACCCAAAACCGAGCACCTCCCGACGTGCTTGATGTGTATCTTGACAACTGCATGATCGGCATTCGCATAGGCCGTTAGTGACATACCGGTGTCCTTGGTACCATAGTCCCATATTGATGGTTCCTTGGAGATACCGAAGACCCGTTTAAGCGCTTCAAGGTGCTTTTAGTAGGCTTAGCTCGGTATCTAGCACACATGCACACAGAGAACAAAATGTCGGTCTACTAGCGGTGAGATACATCAGGATCCAATCATACTCCTATATTTCGTTTGGTCAATCATGATCCCCGAGAGGTCCTCATCTAGTTTGGTTCGGTCAATCATGGGGGTGTCAACAGGTCACTTGAATCAAATCCAAATTTCTTTAAAATCTACATTGCATATTTAGATTGATTTATGAAAATGCCTCGGGACTTTGAGAAATTTGTAATCCCAAGAAAATGACATTTGTCCCATCATTGACATTTGAAACTTTGAACTCATTTCATTTGAAAACGATCACATTCCATTGGGTCGGTCGAGGCAAAAATAATATCATCAACATAAATTTGAACATGAATCAAATGTTTGCACGACTTCGGTGAACAATGTAGGATCAATCGCTCCTTTGATGAATCCGGTTGATAGAAGAAACTTTGACGATGTATCATACCATGCCCTTGGAGCTTGCTTTAAACCGTAAAGAGCTTTCTTCAAGCGATAAGCGTGAGTAGGAAGCTCTTGGTTCACGAATCCTTCGGGTTGGTGGCGTAGACAACTTCCTTAAGATCTCCGTTTAGAAATGCCGTCTTTACATCCATCGATATACCACCATGTTCTTACTAGCGACATTAGCCAAAAGATTACGATTGCCTCGATTCGAACAGCCGGAGCAAAAGATTCTTCAAAGTCTATACCTCCTCTTGACGATATCCTTTGGCAACTAATCGAGCCTTGTTCTTCAACACATCACCATGCTCATCAAGTTTTACTTTGAAGATCCATTTTAGAGCTATAATCATAGTACGATGCGGAGCAGTACTAACTCCCATACATCAAGGCGATCAAACTCATGAATTTCATCTTGCATAGCATTGAACCACTATCTTCATTCATAGCGCTTTTAACATCTTTTGGTTCGATCTTAGATAGTGCGGAGTTGAAGAAGCACCATAAGGCATCGGTTGCGAGTTGCTTCGGGTTGATCTGAGACGAGAGGGATTTCCAATTATGTTGTCTAATGGATGATCGTGAGTCCATTTTCTCGAGGTGTTCATGTGGCATTTGTTGAGGAACCGAGGTAGGTGAGTCGATGTCTCTGAAGAAGATGGTTCGATGATGATTCGGGAGTAGCAAATATGTTTTCAAATGGAGCATCTTGGGAGTAGCAAAGGGATTAACTTCATTATTGATGTCGAAACATTTCCATGATGTACATTTGAAGAATGATGATTTGTTGATGAGGCGGTGATCGGCAGCGCTTCTTGGCTTAATGATATTGAGATTGAAGGATTGACGTCATTCACGGGAATATGAGCGACCTACAAGTAGGAATTGTCGGTTCATTAGCACTTGGCTCATAATGTTCATCAAACATGAGATCAAACAATTTCTTTCAATCATCTTGAGATGGAGGTACATGTGGAGTTTCGGAGAAGAATTTGGTATAAGGGATGAACTAATGGGACTGTCTTGAAGTGCGGGTCTGAATCGGAGTGTCCGGGAGCCATAGGACCACCGCGATAGAAACTCTCTCGACTATCTTTATCAACCCATATGTAGACAATTTGAAGTGACCAACGATAAAGAAAACTGATATACCAAACTTGAAATCGAAGAATAATTCCATGCATTTGCATTTAAGCTCGCCTTTGTAATTTTAACTTCAATCTCAAATAAGTGATAATTGATTAACTCAAGTAATCGACTTGTGTCAAATGCCCAACACGTGAATAAGCGTACAACCGGATGTATGTCGATCCACCGAATGACCCGAACAAATGATTTCTCGACATTAATGCATTCTTCCTAAAGGTATACATGTAGAAACCGATCGGAAGATTCACCACAAATGTCTTTGAGCGTATGAGGAAGTCATTTTCCTTAATGTTCATGTGGTTGATTTGAGTGCACATTTGGAGAAGAACAATGAAACAATGATCCGTGAAGATTTGGCAAAGGAGTACCAAAGAGCGGATCACTATTCATGAGTGCAAGCGCAATGATAGTCATTAACAACGCCTTGTGATGTGGCGGAGATAAGGTTTCTTGAGACTTCCAAGAAGTACTCTTAGATGGTGAACCGAGTTGAATCAATAGAAACCGAGCATGAGCTTGATTTGGATGATCAACATTCGTCGAAGGTTTAAGTACTCATCAAACATATCTTTGAAAATCAATGAATCCCAAACATTGATTCCCAATTATCCTTAGTAAGTGAAGCATTAGGCGTTGGAGGAGAGTCATCAAAATTCAAAACAATGAATCCCAGTTATCCTTAGTATATTCACTCTTCATCAAAAAGAATATACACTCATCATCATCAAAAATTAAGTCGTATAACCATTATTCAAACATCCATTCACTCTTCTCCCCTCAAAAATTGCATCTGAAGTTGCCATTTTGATTTAACAAAATGAATAAGAGTATACACCAATGAACATAGATCCACTTGATGATTGAATGAGCATGGAAAAACATGAAGCTTGTTGATGAAGAATGTAGATGAGTATGGCCATTCATGAGAGAATTTCTCATTAGGCGAAGATAAAGCGCCGTAAGAGCGTACACTTTTCTTTTCTTTGAAGAACGGGGCTGAAGTGTTGTCTGCAGACACCATAGTGTTGAAGAACGAGGCTGGCGATGTGAGCAGACGTCATTGTTAAGAGCCTGTCATATGTTTAGAGCCGCGAATCCAAATACCAAGGGACGATTTATACGACACGCTTTGGACAACGAGACGAAGACAGAATTGGAAACATTGGATCCCCACGTCTTGATGGGTTCCTTTTGGTTGCTAAACAGTCTTTGAATCGTGAAACCCTAGATGCAATGGCATTATCCCTAGGAGTGAACTAGTAGAAGCATCGGACTTAGTCAAATGGCATTTTGTGCTTAATGGGATTATTCTACCGGTTGGCTTCCAAACCTTAACGAGCACTATTCTAGGCATAGTGGATCTAGCTAAGGGTAAGGTTTGCCATTCGTTAATATTCGACACATGGGCTTCCACCGAAATCTACATTTGTAAACACATTCCTGTAGGTTTCCAAGATTGCTTAATGCATTTCGCTCTCCAAACTTTCTTAAGCGGGTTATGAATCTTAGACCTCGAACTAACACATCACATTTATCATGATTACGGAAAATAAACATTTTTACATGTTTTGCGAGACAAACATGAGGCCTCGAATTAATTTCGATAGCTTAGAGCTAATACTAGAACTAACACGATTCTTTTGTTCAAATCAAACTTCTTGTCCCTATGGTGTTCTTTCACTTCCTTATCATGAACACTTTTAGTTTGCGTAATCCTATCCTTCTTTGCATTGCTTCTAGGTTTTGACCCGCTAACTTTAGTGTCAATCTTAACATCTGTAGAAGTAACGATGGGAACATTACATGGCTTCACTACTTTCGCATTTACGGTCTAGAAGTCTTGGGATCGAAGTTCTAGGAAGCACATCAAGGTTGCTTGCTTGAATTTTGACATGGAACAAGGCATATCAAGGGTCACATGCTTGGCTTTAGGCATAGAACAAGGCACAACTATTCTATCTCGCCTATTGCTAGATTTCGGACTTGTGACAATTACATACTCTAAGAGTTCACGAGATCGTTTGGCATCCATGCAGGCATAGGCTATAGTACTATCAAAAGGTTTTCTAATCTTTCATCTTCAACGATCTCACGGAGACCCTTCAAACTTTCCTTAAGGTATGAGAGGTATGCTTTATGTGCAAGTTCATTATTCTAATGGGCGGAGGAATATATAACATATCGATAGCATATTTATCACAATCGAAACCTTAGGAGCAGTATTTGCAATTGGGGATTGGCAACTTTCCTTTCACCTCACGCTTGATTCTCAATATCGTTAAGTAAAGTTATCTTTTCAATTTGTTTATCATGATTAACTTTAAATGAATCACATAACTCTTTGTTTTGATCATTAACCTTTGAAATTTCGACTTTAAAACAATCATTTTCCTTTTGCAAGTTATCAATTATGTTTTGAAGTTGGAAATTACGAGAATCTAAAGGTGGAGGCATATGGAACCAACACATCCTTCTTTTCACCTTTCGGTTGTGAAATTTGGGCTTTCAATCTTTTGATCGTGTGGCAATGAGCTCGAATTTGTTCATCACGTTTGCTAATTTCAAAAGCGCATCAAACTCGGGAGCATCGGAGGATGTCTTGATATTTGAGGTTTTAACATTTTCTTTGAGATGTTGATGTTTTAATTGCAAAGCAAGATGTTCAACTTCTAATTTAGAATAATGTTTGACCAAGTTATCATGATCATCTGTTCTATTTTCTCATGCAATTTTGAATTTGTTGTTTCAAGCTCAATGACACGATCATGGGAGACTTTTAGAGCAACGAGATAATTCATGAAATTGAGAAGCATTGATGGAACAATTTGTAGCGATGAAAACACATCTTGAGCAATACATTCATAAATCGATTCTCATTCAAAGTATGCAAGTTCTTCCTCTCAATCTCATTATATTTTAATTCTCTCTCATAATCACTAACCTCAACAATCATTGCATCAAATACCTTTTCCATTTCTTTAATATCGAATCGTCCCCTTTTAAGACTCTCAAATTGATCTTTTAGTTGTTTAAAGAAAGGCATGACCTCGGTTAAATAGCATTCTTTAGTTTGCTCAAAACCCCTTTCCCTTGATTATACCGGTGGGTGTGATCCTTTTCTTACAAGTTTTCTCAAAATCAACAAATAGTTGAAAGATAACATATTCATCGATTAAGGTCTTGCTTTTAGTGGCAAGAGATCTAGGAACTAAGTGCATTGGTGTATTAGGAGGATACACAGTTGATTTAGGCGATTTCCTACAAGGGATTCTTTTCAACAAGATTTTCGACTTTTGCATTTCCATATCCTTTTCCGAACACTTGTTCGGGGGTTAATAGAGTCGAGGCTTAAACTTGTTCAAGGAGATCCAATTTTCTTTAGTGTAATTATGGGGTTTGATCGTTATGTTATTCTTTTTACACTCGGGATCTTCTAACTTCTTATTCATTTTCTCCTAGTGACTTCATCAGTTTCTTATCTTCCTCGGTGCACTCAACGCAACTAGGTTTACGCCTAGGCTTAAGGATTTCATTACCATCATAAAGCACCTTATGAGCATTTCTAGCCTTTTAATTACCTCTGGATTTGGTTCCTCAACAAGGGAATGCTATGCTTATCGCTTAAGACTCGATGCTTAGTGATCATGTGAGCGGTTTGAATGGTATTCCTTGTACGTACAACTTATTTTCAAGCTTGTTTTCAAAGTTTTTAGATTGGAAAAATCATTCAAAGTTTTGATTCCTTAGCTTTGAATTCTTGCTAAGCATTTCAACATTTTCTTGAAGTTCGTGTTTTGCTTAGCGTTTTGGAAAGCTTTTCTTGTAAGGAGTTTAACTCTTGTTTTAATACTTCTTCTAAAATTACTTTTTCTAATAATTATACGCATTTGGATATCCATCTCCCGCTCACGAGTGGTAAGTTCAAACTTAGCACGTTGTTCGTATATGGCAACTTGATCCTTATAGGTATTGAGTTCAAGGTCAAGGAATCATTAGGCACAAATGCGGTGTACTCATGCAATCCATAATCATCATTTTGAGAAGAAGATGCATACCTAGGTCTTGCGAAACTTTCATGCAAGTTTCCTCTGCATTAACGTGCACGCAGTTGTGGCGGTGCATCTCTATCTTAGGTACATCCAAGCTTCCATGTAGCGTTCCTTTGCATTAGCTTGCACGGGTTGTGACTGGTGCACCTCTCTCTTGTGGACATGAGCATGAAGATTCTATTTTTGCATTGTCCGACTCATCATTATTTGTTTTCTCTAACATTCGCATTCGACACCACCGATTCTTCACGGATACATTACCCAACTTATCACAACAATTTTTCAATCGCACGACATTCATTCACGTCTTCATTCTTTTGTGCGATTCTTCAATGAACTTTTCATATTATCCATGAGTTGGATAAATGTCTCAATGAATTCACAATTTCCATTCCAAATGTTTTTGAAGGAAATTCGGTCAAGTGTTGATTATGTCTATTGAATATTCCCCACGATGAATGGTTGAAATTGTTTGTAGATTACTTGAAGAGTCGCTGGAACCATCCTTTTGAACCTCTTCATTAGTAAGTTGCGACTTTAAATGCTCTAAGTTCAACAATGAAGCTTCTTGTCAATGTAGGTAAGTCTGGCGGAAAAGAGCACTACATGTTCGATCTGACTATGGATAACAAGCCGAATGAGGTGCGAGATGAAGTAGGCGATAGGGCTCAATCTTGCATTTCATTTGCATGGCATTCTCGTAGCTTGGTGGTGCAATTCTCTCATTAGATTACGAACACGGAGATCTCACATCCTCATTGCTTAATTCAATCATCTTTAATCGTTCAGTGTGGCATACATAATCATTGTTGTCCACAACATCATCTGATTTAAGCACTTCGAAATCACCGGGTCAAGGTAGAGTAAGACATGATGTGGAAGGATGCGGGATTTTACGTCTATGATTTAAACCGAGAAATAGAATCTTCGCGGGATTTTACTAAAATCAAGACGAAACCGTTAAGCAATGACCGATGAGGGTGTTAAGATGACCGATGGAATGATACGATGAAAACGATTGTGTGATAGGACTTTAGATTGTTCGTAGGAAAGGTGAAATGTTGATTGGTTGAGATTTGGATTGGTTGATGCACGTTTTACGGAAAATTTTAGGTCTAAAACTTAAAAGCTCAATAACTTCCTTCGGAGTGGATTTGGGCCTCGAAAAATTCGTTTCACGACATCGTGGTGAAACTTCACAATATTCAGTTTGTTCGGTCGTTTTGACGGTATTTATTTGAAACGGAGTTACGGATCAAAAGTTATGGCTGTTTGAAGTTTTGACGTAAAAGTCAACTTTGGTCAAACCTCTTCTTCGTAAAATCAACCAAGTCGCTATAACCCTTGAACCAAGTCGCTAAGTCGCTAAGTGCTAAGTCGCTAACACTTAATTAGCTACACCACTAAGTCGCTACAGGTCCCAAGTCGCTAACGGAAAAGCAAGTCGCTAAGTAGTAACTCTTCTGGACTAAGTCGCTAGCCAAATTTGTGCGATGATTCGCTACACAAGTCGCTAGATATGCAAGTCGCTAAAGAGCAACTCGCTCTGAGACTAAGTCGCTACCACAGTCGCTAACCGTAGTGGAGATTCCACTACTTGTACTTTAACTCGCTAGCACTAACTCGCTAGCTTTTATAATGTAAGTCGCTACAAAACTATGAAGTAAGTCGCTACCAAGAACACAAGTCCGAGAGCTAAGTCGCTAGCTTGAAAACCAAATAACCTTCACTTTTCAATCCAAAACAACCCAACCAAGATGATTCAAGCTTACCAAATGAAAACCTAAACACTTTTGATGATTCTAAACATAAAAGTACCAACAAAATTCAAACTTTAACACAAGAAATCAACCAAATGATGCAAAAACCACTAAACTTTTCAAACTCAAAACCACCTAAAAACCACTATAAATCCAAAGATGTGCAAGATATGATCTAACCATGGCTCTTGATACCAATTGTAAGATATAACTTTTCACATACATCAAACCATAACACAAGGTGGCGAATAAGATGGAATTCTAGAGAGAAAGTTAGAGGTTTAGGGAACTTAGTGAGAGAAAGTGAAAGATATTATTATGAGCTCCAACTCTCTACCTTGGAAGGTAGAGAGTATTTATAGTCTTACATAACTCGCCACACTTTGGGCGTGGATCGGGCATACAGTGGGTAAAGACCGTCCAGTCCTCCACGGTGTTACTTAACTAAATTACTACTTAACGAAAAGAACTACGACTACGAGCTTTCTAACGATTACATATACTTGAGGTGACCGACTCTTTAATACAAGGAATTTCTAATTCCTAACGTAAAAGTGTTTGAAATGGCTAAAACTCCTTTGAATGAGAATTGCTCAAATAGCCTTGTTAAAGAAGCTTCCAGAAGCTAGGAGATCCCGGAAAATTTCTTCTTCCTTGTGTTTTTCACGGGATGATTGAATGCTTTGCTCTGCCGATCTTGGTGCAAGCATCAATCGATGCCGTATTCGATGTGGAAGAAATTGTCTCTTCGGAACTTATTCCTACCGCATGACTCTTGAGCTTGCGATCGTTCTATCTCGCGTCCTCTTGGCATCATGAGGATGTATTTGTGAAAGTAGGAAAGTTCCATTTTCCAAATTGACTTTGTGGTCGATTGATTTCGATCTCGATCATCGGGTTCCTCTCATCGTTGGGCGAGGATTCACGAGAACAGCCGTGCTCTTATTGATGTATTTGAGCAAGAAATCACTTTACGTGTGGTAACGAAGTCATTGCTTTTAACCTCGATCAAACTTGAGGTACTCCTCAAGTATGACCTTGAATCAATTAATCGAGTCGATTTAATTGATATTGCTTCGAGGAGTACTCTCAAGAGTTTCTTGGTTATCTTCATAATTACGTGAGTGGAATTCCAATTCCACCACATCTTCTCAACCTATCATTGCCGACTCTTCCCTCTCTCACTCCGTTTGAGGAGGTGACTTCTTACGGAAGAGATCGATGACTTTCTTTCTCTCGATGAATCAATTACGCACGGAATTGATGGTGTTTATGATTCGGAGGAGATATTCTCTATCTTGAGCAATTGCTTAATGAAGATCCTTTACCTTCACTCCTACGAAGAAATCACGATTGAAAATCAAATCGGTACAATCATCTTGAAGAATTTCCCGAGGTTGAACTTAAGGACCTACCTCCTCATCTTGAGTATGCATTTTTGGAGGGTGATGATAAATTACCCGTCATAATTGCTAAGGACTTAGCGAGGAGGAGAAAACTGCTCTCATAAAGGTCTTGAAGTCACACAAGCAAGCAATTGCTTGGAAACTCTCCGACATTAAGGGTATCAACCACGAGTTTTGTACTCACAAAATCTTAATGGAGGATGACTTCAAACCAATGATCCAACATCGAGAAGGGTGAATCCTAAGATTCATGAGGTTATCAAACAAGAGGTTCTCAAACTTCTTGATGCCGGTTTGATTTACCCGATCTCTACGATAGTCCTTGGGTTAGCCCAATTCATTGCGTTCCAAAAAGGGTGGCATTCTTGTTGTCACGAATGAAGAAAACGAGTTAATTCGACTCGATTGGTTACGGGATGGCGTGTGTGCATTGACTATCGCAAGTTAAGCGAAGCCACCCGTAAAGACCATTTTCCTCACCCTTCATAGACGGATGCTTGAGAGATTAGCGAGGAGCAGTACTATTGTTTCCTTGATGGTTTCTCGGGTTACTTTCAGATCCCCATTGATCCGCTGGATCAAGAGAAACCACATTCACCGCCCATACGGACGTTTGCCTATAGGCGTATGCCTTTTGGCTTATGTAATGCTCCGGCACGTTCCAACGATGTATGATGGCCATTTTCCACGACATGATCGGGAAACTATGGAGGTGTTTATGGATGACTTCTCGGTCATTGGGGACTCGTTTCATACATGTCTCTCCACTTAGACAAAATGCTAAAAGGTGCGAAGACACCAATCTATGTCTAAACTGGGAGAAAAGCCATTTATGGTCAAAGAAGGCATAGTCCTTGGCCATAAGATTTCAGAACGGGATTGAGGTAGATAGAGCAAAAGTTGATGTTATTGCTAAACTACCTCATCCTACCACCGTCAAAGGTATTAGGGTTTTCTAGGTCATGCCGGTTTTATCGTTGATTCATTCAAGATTTCTCTAAAATCGCTCGCCTATGACCCATCTTCTCGAAAAAGATGCACCTTTATCTTTTCTCCAGTGCATCGAAGCTTTTGAAACACTAAAGAAAAAGCATGGAAGCACCCATTCTAGTTGCCCCGGTCGGACTTACCCTTTGAGCTCATGTGCGATGCAAGTGATTTTGCTATCGGTGCGGGTCTTGGGCAGCGCAAAACCAAACATTTTCACCAATCCACTACATGAAGCAAAACTATGATGAAGCTCAAACCCATTACACCACTACGGAAAAAGAATTATTAGGCTGTGGTGTATGCGTTTGAAGTTTAAACCATATCTTATATTGACCAAATGCGTGGTGTATACGGATCACTCGGCACTCAAATATCTCTTTGCAAAACAAGATGCAAAGCCGAGATTGCTCCGTTGGGTTCTCCTCCTACAAGAATTTGATATCATTATTCGTGATAAAAAGGAGCCGAGAACACGGTGCGATCATCTCGTCGATTAGAGAACCCTCACCGAATGTGTTCGAGAAAAAGGAAATTAATGAAACATTTCCTCTCGAAACACTCAATGTAGTTTCTTTTCGTGGAGACTCTTCTACCCCATGGTTTGCGGACTTTGCAAATTACCATGCGGGTAACTTTGTGGTGAAAGGGATGTCGTCCCAACGGAAAAATAAATTCTTTAAAGATGTGAAACATTATTTACGGGGCGACCCTACTTGTTTAAAATTTGTGCGGATCAAGTCATCCGGCGATGTGTGTATGGTCGGGAAGCTATTGACATTCTCAAAGCTTGCCATTCGGACCTCTTGGGGACATCATAGCCCAACTACACCGCCAAGAAGGTGTTTGATTCCGGATTCTATTGGCCCAATCTATAAGGATGCCCATGAATTTGTCAAAACACTGTGGCGCTTGTCGTCAGGAATATCTCACAAAGGAATGAAATGCCATAACGCCATTCATGTGTGAGAGATTTTTGACATATGGGGCATTGACTTTATGGGGCCATTTCCTTCTTCCGTGGTAACAAATACATGCTCGTGGTGCGTTGACTACTTGTCAAAATGGGTTGAAGCTAAAGCTTTACCCATCAACGATGCCCGAGTTGTGGTGAAATTCTTGAAATCCTTATTTGCTAGGTTTGGAACTCCACGAGCCATAATCGGTGATCGTGGTGCGCATTCTGCAATGATCAATTTGAAAGAGTCATGCAAAAGTATGGTGTAACTCACCGTGCCTCTCTGCGTACCACCCACAAACAAGTGGGCAAGTGGAAGTTTCTAACCTGGGGATTAAAGAATCTTGGAGAGGACGGTTGGTGAAAACCGTGCCTCTTGGTCGGATAAGCTAGATGGCGCACTCACGGGCCTTCCGTGCGACACAAAACACCCATCGGTGCACTCCATACAAGTGGTGTGCGGAAGGCGTGTCATCTACCGGTTGAGCTTCGAGCACAAGGCATCTTGGGCCTTGAAGCATGCTAACTTTGATATTCGGACAAGCGGGGATCATCGGAAAGTTCAAATGAATGAATTAAATGAACTCCGTGATCAAGCTTACGAGAACTCTTTGATCTATAAACAAAGACAAAGAAGATTCATGACTCAAAAATCAAAACCGCGTTTTCAACGTTGGTGATCGAGTCCTTCTTTTCAACTCTAGATTGAAGATTTTCTCGGGAAAGCTCAAGTCCCGCTGGTGCGGTCCATTTACTATCGCTAAGGTTTATCCTTATGGTACCATTGAGTTATCTCAACCCGATGGTCCTAATTTTAAAGTGAATGTTCATCGGTGAAGCATTACTTTGGAGAGGACATTCCATCCATGGTTGTCTGGACTTACAAACTTTCCCATGAACCAATGAATGCGGGGATCGAGTCAAGCTAGCGACTCGGTAATCAAAAAGATAGCATGCCATATGGGTTGTCACCCATATTTACGATTTGTCTTAAGTTTGTTACGGTTAGCCATTCACAAGTGGCTAGCTTGTGTGATAAAACTCGACGATTCAAACTTCTTCTTTCTACTTTCTACCACCCAGTGTGGGGGGTTGCCCATGTTTTGTATATAAATTTTTCCAAAAAAATCTTCTTTCTAAATAATGGCGTAGTATTTCCCTTTCACGTTCTTTGTTTCGACATAATCGCGGTACTTTGAATATTGAGGCAATATTCATTTCTAGTGTGGGGAATTCTCACTAATTTTATCATGTAATTATACCACCCAATTCCGTTTTTTGGCCAAAATTTTTTGGAGTAAGTGTTTTACACTTACTCATTTGGTTATCGATCCGCCTTGTCTAATAAACAAAAGGATTGGCTAATCCGAGAGCAAGCGGCTCTTGGTAAAGATATCTCAAATCCGTTGACGACTTGCAATTTGCCCAAAATTGTATGGTATTCACTCACCATACCCTAAAAAGTGAAGAGTTGGCTAGCCCGCAAGATTATGGCTTGTGGTAAAGGCGATGGAAAAACCATAATTGGTAATCACTCACCAAAGATAATATTGATAATTTATCTAAGAGTTGGCTAGTCCGAGCAAGCGGCTTCGGTAAAGACAAAATCAAATCCGTTGAAAGGTGGTGGTTTGCTCAAAATCACATGGTTATCGGTGTACCATGGTTCTTACTTGAGCGAAACATTTGGCTACTCCGAAGTAATGGCTTTTGGTAAAGAGTTTCAAATCCATTAAGTTTTTCTCAAAAGATTGCTAGGGACTAGCAATAGTTTAGTGTGGGGGATTGATGAGTGTGTAAATACTCATCATTTTGGTCAATCTGACTGCAAGCGTCTAAAATGCTCGAAATGCATCAAAATACGATAATATTCCAAAATTGCATTTTATATGTTTCGGATGCAAAATGTTTAAAATCAAATAAAAATGAGCAAAGTTTGCGAATTGGCGGTTTAGTCCCCAGTTTCTAAAATTGTCAAAAATAGTCCACGAGCCATAATTTCAAAGAAAAATCACCAAAGGTCCTTTTAAAATCAAAAGTTGTCAAATTTAGTCCTTTGGTGAAAAATATGAAAAGTTTGAGAAAATTACAAGTTTGGTCCTCCAACTTTCAAATTTGGCAAAATGGCCCTTGGAAAGTTGAAAATGGCAAGTTTGGTCCTTGTACTTATTGAGATTGTCACTTTTGGTCCCTTGAAACATCTTTGCGAAATTGGCGACCTAGGTCCTTGCATTTTCGATTTTACAACAAAGGTCCTTGTGATTTAAACTCTTTAAACACCCATTTGGACCTATCATATGCTTTGAACCCGCCTTTATCCTTGGACCCCTGTCATTAACAAATTTGACCCTTCTAATATCCGGTCAAACCAACAAACATAACAACCCGCCATCCCTTCTCCTTCTTTCCCTCCCCTTGTCTGCCCACCATCCCAGCCACCAACACAACCACCCAGCTCACAATATCCTTCCCTTGTTCCCCCCTCCTCCACCAAACTCCAAACGCATTTAATGCTTCTCCCCCATTTCTCTCAACTCCCCAACTGCTAAAATCTCCTTTTGGCGCCAATAACGGATTCAAAGGCCAGGATTAATTCAAGGCATCCAATGGCCAGGAAACAACTGGGAACTGCTCAGAGATGAAAGAGAAAGCCCATGGATTATAAAAAGAAGCATTTGGAAGCAAGAAAAAGTGTCTACTAGTTTTTAAGTATTATTAATGTCGTTTTATTCTAAAGTTTTAATTAAGTGTAATATATGTAATCCTTTGTTGTTTTGTATCAAACTCATGTTTAATCATCAATATAATGCTTTTAAGATTCACTTTCAAAGTTTATAGCAAATTCATACTCTTGAGTCCATTGTTGAGAATTTCAGGTTCAAAACCTTATGTACAAGCTCTTGATAGCTTGATTTCTCACTCAAACAAGCTTGTATAAGCTTATGTTAGATTTCTATAACACATTACGATCTTAAGCAAAAGTGGGACTTGGTCAACAAAAGTCAAACAGGGTCAAATATGATGCGATTTGGTCAATGGGTGAAGCGACCATGGAATTGGGTTGATATTGAACTAGGGTGGGGTTTGGATAGGTTAGTGGTCCTTTGGTTCATTGATTCAAGCCATAGTGGCTAGGACCCTTTGTAAGTGATTTTCAAGTTCCTTTGCATTATCTCGAATTTGTAGTTAACATTTGGTTCTAATCATTTTAAAAAGTTGTAATTAGGTTAAGTGAATGTGGTTTGATCATTAATTCAAGATTGCTCGATTGTTATCTCATTTTAATTACATATCACTGGATAAAGGGTGTTTGGATCAATGACTGAAGCGCATTGGAGGTCTGCATTTTGGGTTGGAAACTTGTTGGTTTGAGTTAGTGTAGCATATTTGAGCTTATATATGTCTTCATTTGGGTCTGCAAAACCACCAAAGTCAACTTTACATAAAAACCATCTTAACAGGTTAACTGTTGAGATTTTGTCAAAACAAATTCTCATTTTGTGTTTAAAATTCATAGATATAGGTTGCAGTACCCTTATTTCAATCATTAACATCATGATCAGTCCTTAAATTGAATCCAAAGTTCATAATAGTCAACTGTCCATGTTTCTTCAAAAGTCAAAAGTTGGAAAAATCTGTTTTTGAGCCAACTACAAGGATTTTTCATGGTTTCATTTTTTAGCCATTTTTAGTGACACTTGGTATTCTAAAAACTTCAGTTGGTGTTCTTGCTTATCACCATTTTAGCATAATTTTACAAATCTCTTAAAAGCTTCAAACAAGCTTCTCTTTTGGTGTCAAATGCCCTCATTGAGGCTTATGATACACTTGAGTGTTTCTCGCTTTATTGCGAGAGGTTGCCTGAGCTCCTCCTAGCTCACCTTGGTGCAGTTTTTAGCTCATAAACTCGGGCGGGTCTAGTTTAGGTCTTCATAATTGGTTTTGGTTTGTAGCTTATTTGAGTGCTTATTCTTGGGCTTAAAGTAGCTACTCGAGAATCGATTTTAAGAAAAAGCTCAAACATCAAATCGTGGCTTGATTGCAATTACGTGGTATTAGCTTGTTGATTCTGTTGCATTTTAGTTCTTTTAGCATATTTAAGCTTCATTATGATTGGTACTTGTTAGTCTTCATTTAGCTTATTCAAGTGCTTATTTATAAGCACTTGATTCATCGATTCTAATTTCTATACATAAGCACTTGTTTTCCAATTTTCCTAGCTTCCTAATATAATTTTAGACTTTTCACGAAATTTTCGATTTTCTAAGTTGATTTGCTATTTTTCTTAATTTAAATTAGTTTTAAGCATTTTTAAATAGCTTTTAATATAAAAATTAAGAAAAGGTTCAAAAATAATTTTCATTTTCTTAGGTTTAGATAAATATAAAAAGTAAAAAAGTAATTTTACTGATTTTTCATAGTTTATTTTGTAATTTTAGTAATTTAATTAGTTTTTAATAGTTTAAAATTCATAAAAATAGAAAAATATTAGAAAAATACAAAAATAGTTTTAAAAATTCTTTTTGATATTTTAGACTTTTCTAATTCATAATTTTATTTTCAAGCCTTATTTCATATTTTCTTTCATTTTAGGTAATTATTTAATAGTTAAAAATAGTTTTTAATTAGATAAATAGTTATAAAAATAATTTTCTTTTTCTAAATGTTTTCCTTTATCATTAGGATTGTAAAAACATCATTTTTATATTTTTAGGGTTAATATTGATTTAGTTTCACGTTTTTATTTGTATGTTACGTAGTTTTTAATTCAGTTTTAATTAAAACATAAAAACAAAAACATCAATTTAAATATAGTGATAGCGTTTATTTAATAGATTTTATCTTTTTTTTTTTAATTTCCTTTAATTTGCATTTAAGCCGTTGTAATTTGTTGGCTTTTCTCGTAGTTATAATATCATTCAGATCCATTTTCTGTTCAAATTCCTCGATCACTATTCGTAGGGTGATCCATTGCATAGCTCGCTGGGACATAACGACCCGGGAAGACTCTATACTCCTCAGATCTTCATTGAGTTCGTTCCTAAGCCGTTTTAAGCTTGTTACGGTCTGCCATTCACAAGTGGCAGGCTTGAGTGACAAAGCTTGACTGCTCAGGCACGTCCTTACTTACAGTATTTGCTTGTCCTCGAGCAAATGTGCTGGCCAATCAATTTATAAGTTGGGGGCATGAAGCATAAGTTTAACATAATTCACAACAAGTAAAAGCATTTGCAATAGTCATAACAAGCACGTAAATTATATACTAGCACTTCACAAGGGTGGTTGGATTCTCTCATCTCTCGGGTTTATATGAAATATAGTAAATGGAAATGGAAGATAAACACTCATTACGGCATAGTACATAGATTACCATAGGCTTGAGACTAGATCAAACCTCTATCGCTTTGGCGTAAGCACCTAGGAACAACTATCTAAGAGGTATTTTCAAGGGTTGTAACGTTAGGCTTACGGTAGGAAAACAAAGGGTTTTGTTGGATAGGCGATTTAGTGGTGGCAAGTAAAAAATCTTATGTTACAAGCATGAAAAGAATGGCGTGCTAAGCCAAGACTCGACTCACTAAACCTGAAAAAAACATACATAAACATAAAGATAGATGTAGGATGGTAGCTCGTATGATTTATTTATTTATTTATTTTATTTTTTTGCATACACTTTTACTCTACCATCCTCTAAGATAACATCAAAATATAAAGGATTTATAGAGCATCCTACACTTGAGTTTTTATTACTCTAATACTAATTTGACCCGATTTGAAAAGATCAAAACACTTGGAGTATTTAATTACGTAAATAAATGGAATTTGAATTTAACGTTCCTTCCGTCCTTTGCATAAAATATTACTTTACCAATGAGTCCCAATCATCTCAAAGCGTACAAAAGATATGACTCGACTTAGCAACCATGCAAGTAACTAGATAATTAAACTAAGGGTTTAGTATGATAACAATAATGCACTAAGGTGAGTGCATACAAGGTAGGCTAAGGCGATTCGGGTGTACATTTAGGGGTGGATTGTAAACAATGCTCTTCTTTGATATTCTGGAAAACCGAAAAATCACGAGAACCGCGAAAAAGATAGGCTCTGAGGGGTTAACTAGGGGTATCGTGTACTAAAGATGAGTACATCGCAAGGGTGTGGGGTAATTACTCGACCGATGTGGAAGAAATAATTATAATACAGGTTTCAAACAAGGGTTATCCTAATGCCTCTTATCATTTAGTTATTCCTAACTACACAAGTGTAGTCTAACTATCGATCTCGGAATGCATCACAAAACAAGTTCTAGAATCTATTATACTACTAGGTACACTCTCTAAGTATTAAAGGTGAATGCTTTTATTCCTAAAGATCTAGGCGAACCTCGCATTTTCGGTGGAATTTGAGTGGTAAGCGGTTTTGTGCTAGTCATATAACTCCTATCCATGAGGCAGCTTTTTAATAATAAAGTTTTTGCTCGTACATGTCATAAAAAATTTAAATTTGGTGCTAAAATTGCCCTAACAAATATTTCTCATAGCTTATTACACAAATGACCAAGGACAAGACAAATATTCAAGGATACGCATAGTTTATAAGTTCTCGTTTTATTCTCCTCCCTACACTTAAAGCGAACATTGTCCCCAATGTTCCCGAAAATATCAAAGTTATGATAAAGGAAGGTAAGTAAAAGAGAACGAAACTAGTACTCCCCTGATTAGCTCGGTAGGATCCGTTTGAAGTAGTGGTTAAATTCTTTCCCAAAAAGAATGTATACGTGATAAGCTCCATCCAATATTGAGTTTCTTCTTCTTTCCAAATATACACTAAGATATAATGCTTGTGGAATGGATGTTTGCAGATTTTCTGAAAAATTAAGACCTGAGAATTTCCAAAATTTTATACATAGCACAGAAAACGAAAAGATTTTATAAGCTGTTTTTGCTTGTCCTGGCGTCGTCAGGTTCTAATCCTGACGCCGTCAGGTTGTCATGATAGAAACTGGTCTGTTGCATTTTCCTTTTAAAATTCTAGAAAAATTACATCTTTAGAATCTGGAAAATTCATGCAAAACATCCATTATGACTCGATACAAGCATTTGACTCTAACAAACACACATATACATCAATTTCAATAATTGTAATTCTCACGTTCACGTTCTTTTAAAAATGTATGTAATCTTCCCTACACTTATCCTTTTGTAAAATACCTTTATATGTAATTAAGACGATGTTAAAGACAAAATAAAGCATTTTCAAAATTTCAAACATGAGAATAAACAACAATAAAAAATATGTACGACACATAAACAAGCAAACAATTAAGCATGGGTTGCCTCCCACGAAGTGCTTTTCTTTATTTATGAGTCTTGTAGCTAGACTCGAAGTTGTGCTCCTACTTACCTATGTAAGTAAGTTTATCCTCTAGAATGTCATAGGGATCAAACTTATCATTTAACTTTCTATTGGTACGCTTAGTCTGGTATGCCTTTTCAAACTTTTCTCCATCGGGATCATAGATTGTCATCCTAATGTGCCATTCTCCATTTCCATGACTAGGTGGTCTATCCCAATTCCAATTATGCTTAGGCTTCTCACTCTCAATTTTCCACTTATTCATGTTGAGATTAATGGGTAAGGCTCCTAGGAACTCGGTCATCTTCTTAAACATTAAGGTATCCTCGAATGGGTTCACTTCAATGTCCCTAGCCAATTGTTGCTCATGGAAAGTTGAATTACTTAAAAAGGTCTCTTCTAGATAGAAAGGTTGTTGAGGACCTACAAAATATCTATTAATCCAAGGTCCATATCTAGATGATTTTCTATCCAACATGATTTCATAGGGTATTTCTTCCTATTTGTAATAGATATGCTTCTTGACATCGTAAATTGACCTTGCACTCCCTTCTCCTACCACTATCTTAGACATCTTACAATCAACTATGGCACTAGCAGTAGCTAAGAATCCTCTTCCTACTAGCAATGGCATGTCGGGTCTTTATTCATGTCTAGCACATGGAAATCCGCCAAAAGAGTTAATTGACCTCACGTGTACTAGCATGTCTTAATTATCCCTACCGGATATGTAATACTACCGTCCGCTAGACCTAAGATGGTTTCCGTTGGCTCTATCTTACCTAGGTTAAGGCTTCTATGGAGGGACAACGGAAGAAGATTGATGCTTGATCCTAAATCGGCTAATGTGTCGAAAGATTTGGAATTTCTCAGTCTACACGGAAGAATGAATAGCCCGGGATCATCTAACTTCTTAGGTAACTTATTTTGCAAAAATGCAGACCCACTTTCTCCTAATTTTAGTTCTTGCCCATAATTTTCTTTTACTGCATTATAATAAGGCGCATGAGTCAAGACTTCAAGAACCAGTTTTTCTTGGTTGAGTTCCTTTTACTCCTCTTCTAGATTAGGTTTGGGTTATTGGTTGATGGTTTTCTCACGAGTTGGATAGACCATTGGTTCGGGTCTTTGGTATTTCATGAGGGATCGCTTGGAACCCGTGTTGATGGCATTGACCGAGTGAACCTTTGGGTGTGAAGGGCTTGCATATGCACTCTCCCATGGTGAGCAAGAACATGAAGTAGATGAAATCGAATTTACTTTTGGGTTCTTTATAGTGTCACTCGGGAGTGCTCCAATTTCCCGGTCATTGAAGGCTTTTAAGAGGGCGTCAAGCTTGGTTGTCATCCCGCCTTGTCATTGCTTGAAATCGACTTCAAGCTTAGTCAATCGAGCTTCTTGAGATGACATGAACTGATAAGGATTTAAACGTACACTTTTAAAGGGTCATTTAAGCCCTTAATCGCCCACTTTATATATGTTCTTTGCTTAATTTCGTTCCTTTTCACTTTTAGGTCTCTTGGAAGCAAAATCTTTGGAATGATGCATTTTGGACGAAAAGGGTGAATATGTGAAGAACATGGCTAAGTCAAGATCAAGACACTCAGTGATGGAATTACACGACGGCGTCCCAAACAGAGGGTGGCGTCGTCCTTATTTTGTGATGACTCGGGAGCGGGTTTGCTATTTTACACCGACGTCCAGCTTTGAAGAGTAAGGCGTCACGAAGACTTTTCTTCTCGGGCGGCCTATATCCGCACTCGAACGGCGTCATCTTGAAGACGACGGCGTCACAACCACAACGTGATGCCGTCCCAATGATGATTTGGCTATGACGAAACTCTAATGACGATGATCGAACGGCGTCCCACCTATAAGGCGGCGTCGGGTTGTAAAACTATATATAGAATTCGATTTTCGGTTTTAAGAGGTAGACTTGTGGGTAAAACCTAAAAGCGATTGTAGTCCGGTTTGGATGATATTTTAGGGTTCTCATACCCTATTTTACATCGAGATAAGTTATTTATTCCTTTGATTTCATTATGTCTTGATTGAATGTGTGTATGCTTGCATGTTTAACATGTCCGGCTAATTTACTTGTGTGTTTGCTTAGATCTATGAAACCTATTTATTAATTATTGATTGGTTGTCTCTTATCTTAATTGTAATTGGCTTAGGGTGCATTAGGCCACCTTTGTGTTTTAATGTTGATTAATTTTGTGAACATTAGTTTATAGTTACTAGTGGGCTGTAAGCTAAACATCCGAAGATAACCTTATTGTTAAGTTTATGAATCCTAGAGATTTCGTAGTCATTAACCTTAAGGTAGTCTCAAAGAGTTATGGATAAAAACACACCCTACGACCTTAGAAAACACAACGCGTTAAGAATAAAGGCGTGACAATTCAACCACCAATAAAAGATAACTAGGGAGTAATAGTATCTAGGTAAACACATCTTTAATCATCATACGAGCATACATCAATAGACATAGACTACCCATTAGTTAGATAATTAGATAGTAGAAGTAATCGGTAGAAGTACCAACCCCCAAATCCAAACCCCGAGATTTTAGCTTTAGTTTCTAAAAAATATAAAAGATAAAAATAATCTTCCTCGACCTCAACCTTAGCGTAGTAATTTCTCACTAGCATTCCTATTCTCCTGAGAACGATATCAATTAGGTGAGCATCGGGCGAAATCGACTGTCAGGCCCGATCCGACCCATCCCGAAACCGACAAGGTGAAAATTCTAATCGAATCCGGACCCGATTTTAGTTGGTAATCTCAATCGACCAGTCCGAAACAAACGGTTTGTATGGTTTTCTTTATGTTATCCGAAACAATCCCGACTCAGGACCCGACCCGAGTCCCGACAAAGCCGAAACCCATCCCGAGTCCCGACTCGAGTTAAGGTCGGTTTGTGTCGGTTGTTGTCGGTAGGAGTCAGGCGTCGGTCGATTGTCGGTCGGGATTGCTCAGCCCTAATATCAATACCCGAGGCTTACCCAATACTACACTACAACGATTAGATTCACTGCCTAGGGTGTTGAAAAACTTGCTCGACGAAAAGGAAGTTTTCTTTGACCCCGAACGCGCCTTGTACGCGCATTATGAACCTAGACACCATTGCCTCGAGACTAGTGGAATTCCCAGTATTTGGAGAGTTAGACCTATTGGGTGGACTAGATGAGTTTTGGGGCGGGTTTGAGTTTTGGCTCCACCTAATGTTAGGGTGTTTCCCCATGAGGGGTTATAGGTATTTCCTAAGTTGTTTTGCTCGGGCTTGAAAGTGTACCACTTCTCTCCCGCTCCGTCGAAGTGCGTGTGAAGGCGTAGTCCACAAAAGCTTGTTTGGGGAGTCTTAAGCAATCACGATTGTCGTGGGGACCACTACATAACTCACGGGTAGAGTAATTTTGCTCGCTTGGTGTGAAGACTTAGGATTCTCGTAGGAGCTCATTAGGAATTTGACTTGATCTTCAAGTTCGAGCATCCTCGATTGGAACTTTATGAGTCAATGGGAGGCAAGGAGATTGCCTTGACGGTTTGGGCAACTCACGGGTCGTTCAACTTTCGTTGTCATAGAGGCAAGGTCCTCTATTGTACCCACGATTCTTCCGTGGTGAGATCAATAAGTTTGCCACCGGCCGCTTGGTCGATGGATTGTTTTGTTGAGAAGTTGACATGATCGTAAAAGATTTGGACTTGAAGCCAAAGATCGATGTAGTGGTGAGGGACTTTATGGAGCAAGTCCTTGAATCGAGTCCATGCCTCGTAGAGATTCACCTGACGTTGTTGGAACATCAAGATTTCATTCCTAAGTTTGGTAGTTCTCCCGATTAGGGAAAAATTGGGCGAGAAGCGAGTGGTGAGATCATCAACTTGAGATGGATCCGTGAGAAGTCGCTCAAGCCAATTACTAGCTTGGTCCCGTAGAGAGAATTGGAAGAGACGCAAGCGTATGGTCTTCCATGTGGTACCATGAAGGTCGATGGAATCAATGATTTTAAGGAAGTTCTTGAGATGCTGATTAGGATCTTTGGAACAAAGTCCACGGAATGCACATCCTTTTTGCACCAACCGGATGGTGTCGGATCGCATGGCCGTAGTTTGAGCTTGATCGGGGAGCTCAATGGTGTTCCTATAGCCTTGGTGGCTCGGCCTGAAGTATTCATGTTGATCCCCGTTCACTATTGTTTAAAATAGTTTAAGTATATAAAACAGGTTAATAGTGAACTATGGTGAAATTAACATAAGTAAAACACACAAAGTAATTTTCAACATCATATTCTTATTAGAAATAAATCAACAAAGAATCGTTACCCAGTACTTGGAATAGTACTTGGGATTGAAATGACAAAGTTTGGTGACTCTCTCAAGCTCGGGGCTAAGTCCGAGCACAACTCTTAGAGCTCAGCGAGCTATCTCGGGAACTAAGTTGTATTTGGAGGTGAAAAGATGGCTTCTGCGTGTATGTGTGTTTTACAATTCACAAGCTTAATCTTTCACTCCATCTCTTATGCTATTTATACATGTATGATATTTGACTCTATCCTAAGTGACAAGCCGACATCATCTGAGAAGACAAAAATCTTGATGTATTTTGTCTCATTTACAAAGACTATTCTAGGTAAGAGACAAGACTACTTTCCTAAGTTCGGTGATGACACCGGCACGATCTTTGCCATTCGGGGAAAGTTGGACTTTGGTTCATAAGGACTTAGTCTTATCGATTCAAACTTATCCCGCCTTGTCCCGCTCTTTTTCGCTTTACATCCTTGATCTTCTACTTGATTTGTCTTGAGTGTAAGTAGTTGGAGAGAGTCTTAGGGATTCGGTGAGTTATTGTCATTACTCACCGAATCCACCATCTTCTTCTTGACTCGATCTTCACCCTTTAAGTTCCGCCTTCTTGAGTGGAGACTTCTTCTTTGCCTCGTCTTGAGTATCACGAAGATTACTCACCGAGACTATGCACTCGGTGACTTTGTTAGTGTTTAACGGACTAAACACTTGGGCTATTTTCTATTCAAATCCTAGATTAAGGGTTTGGGTATTTATGAACCCAACAGTCTCCCTTATTTGGATATACAAATAGCCTAAGTGGTTGATCGATGTAAGTGAGCAAATGGCTTCTTCTTACTGCGAATGTACTAATGAATACAATAAGGAACACCGAGTAAATTAACAAAACATACATCTTTTATTGATCGATTACATGGTTCCTATCACTAGTACAAAAGATAAACAAAATGATGTCAATCGGATGGATTCCCAATGCTTCAAACTTGACTTTCTTGTTGATGAGTGTTTCTCTGTTAGGATGGTCTCTTATCTTGGCATTCGGTCTTGGCGAGAACACGATGTTTCTTTGAGGTTTGGATCGAGAGGCCACCGGTATGTAGCTCAACATTGCGACTACATCGACCGATCAACATCACTCCATCTTTGAAATGCGGGGTTTCCATAGACATCAATGTGGAATAGCCCTCTTCGAGCTTCTCAATCACTAGGCAGTTCACAAATTTCACTTCTTGGTGGTTCCTATTACACTCAGTCCGAGCACTTTAATTTGGGTTGAACTCAACTCTCTTCCTTTTGCCGGTGGATGATTGTGGTTGAGATCCTTGAGGTGCGATTAAGGCGGTGAATTCCCTGGTTAAATGAACAATCTCTTAGTCTTTCATATCTTTCTTGAGCATCTTCATCGGGTCCTTAATCACGCATTCTTCTTCTTTTCAATAATTAGACCAAGCTCATCGAGTTCGGTGATCCCAAAGTCGGTGAATTTGAGGATCATGAACCTCAAGTGTCTTTTATCAACCCCTCTCATAGCGTTCATGGCGGTGGTTTGGTATTGGGGATGATTCGACATCGATGATCTTTCGAAGCCTTGACTTGTCATTGTCGATTGTAATCCTTAATTTTGCTTTGCCCGATGGCTTCAGCTTTCTTCTTCTTTTCTTCCAACTATTTTCTCATTTCGACCATCGAGCGACTGAGCTTCCTTGAACTTTTTGCTGACCCTTTTCAAGCTTCTTGGCATCTATCCCAATGTTTCGACTTCCTCGGCAACTACTTGTACCGTGCTTCTCTGCTTTTTCTTTCTTCTTCAACAAGTTTCTTTTTCTTTCCTCCTTAGCAAGATGAGCACTTAGTTGTTGTGGTGTGGCAGTACATGGTGTTGCCGATCTTAAAGGGAATCTTCTCGGGGCTCGGGAGTTGTTATTTTGCCTTTCCTTTGTCACGGCTTGAGGAAGATGAAGTTGCTACCGGGGGTGGTGGTGTTGTTATTGGTGTGATTCTTGTCGGTGTTGTTGTTGTTGATGTTGGTGGTGGGATTGATGAGATAGGTATTGTTGAGGCGGTGGTGATGATGAGATTTGAGCTCTTGATCTTGATGGTGTTAGCTCCCCTCGGTGTGAAGGAGGTTCTTGACTATATTCTCCCCTCATTTGCCGGGGAGAGTCGGTGAGGGCAAGAGTTGAGTTGGTCTTGAGGGGCAGACCGCTTGACCCTTGAAGGCTGACAAATTTCGAGAGATCATAGCCTTGATGTATGATGTGTCGATTTGAATACCGGTGACCTTTGCTTCCAAATTAGCGGAGAAACTTCCATGAGTCGATCGGGCCCAAGATTCCGGGCCATAGATGAGGATGCTTGAGCCAAAGCGACCACTTGCGTGTTCAAGGTCAATGTAGCTTGAAGAGGCGGGCCGAGGATGGAAGACCTGAGCGTTTGCGGTTGAGTAGATCGAGTAGTTCAGTGAGGCTTGAGGATTGTTTCAAGAGCGCCTTAGTAGCCTTTAGCACTTGAGAGTTGAGTGATGGGTCTTCATTGACAAATTCTCTGATTTCATCCACCTTTGTACCTACACCACGAAGGTGCACGAGGAAATAAGCCAAGTTGTCATCCGATCGGTGAAGGTTGTCATACATCGATCCACATGCTCATGAACATTTTCATCTAAGCCGTGTATCTCGGCCTTTAGATCGGCATAACTCGCGATAGCCTCGGTGTGTTGTTCCCACGTGTTTGATGACCTCAGTATAACCTTCGTGAAGCTTTGGTGATCCATTGAACAAGCGCCTTTCGATAAGTGGAGAACATTATCAAATCTTTCAAATTCATCGGTGGAGGAAGAGGTCATCATTTTCATCTTTGGAATGGTGATTCATATGTTCACATGGATCGGTGAGGCTCTTGTTGACTTGAACCTCGGCGTCCACTTCTTCCCGGTGATAAAATTTCATCATCGGTTTGACAAGCTCATCTTCCAAAAGTATTCCGAAGAACATCATCAGCGGTTAACGAGGGGTTGGTGATGGGTTCCATATCGGTCATATGTTTCCTACGAGTCTTTGTCCCCGTTGACCCCTCGGACCTTTGGTGGGCATTTTCGATGCCTTCACTGAGTCGAGGATTGGTTGTGGGTTCCGTATCGGCGGGTTGTTTCTTTCCCTCCGGTCTTTATCCCCAGTGACCCCGAGACACGGTGGGTGTTTTCGATGCCTTTAGCGAGTCGGTGATAGTTGTATCCCTGTCGGCGGGTTGTATCATTCCTCGAGTCTTTGGGATCGATCGGTGTGCCCTCGGACAAAGGCTTGGATTTGCTAATGTCATCATGGGCGTTGTGGGCGCTCCCCTACCGATGGGTTGTTTGTGTCCCTACGGATCTTGGGGAGTAGTGGTTGTGACCAAGGGCACCGCTGTGATGATGTCGGTGTCCTTCGTTGTCACGGGGTGGATGTTGCACAGTCATCGGTGGGTGTCTTTTTAGTCTCGGGCATTTTGTGCCTTTTAGGCTGTGTTCACGAAGCCTCGGGGCCACAGGACTTGGGTTTAGTCTTAGTCCCATCGAGACTTCCCTTTCTCTTTTAGGAGCGGGGTTTGGAGACCGATCCTCACAGTTGTTCTGACAACCATATGGGCCGTCAATTCAATAGGGTGACAAGGGTTGGGTCTTTTGAAAATTTGATTGGCTCGAGATTTTCTTCACGAGGATAATTTGTACCAGTAACACTTGCAAAGCACAAGAGACAAACCTAGGCTACCAAATGTATTTAGTCCTAGTTTTGCTATGTAGCTTGGTTCACGAGATCACTTGTAAATGATCTCCCCATGTCGACGATGACCCCATTCATCGTGCGGTATGCCATCATCAAGCGAATAGAGTTAACTTTTTCAGGTTGATGAGTGATTCCGCCGAGACACGAATCACAAATGTGAATAAGATCCTCAAGCCACGGAAATGAACTCTTGGTGGTAGGGTTACGTCCAAAACATTTGATCTAAAACGATTTGTTTTAACCCATCCTTCATTTGTGGAGGGTTCGGGATGGGCGACATAAACTCCTTTGTTATGATCGACCACTGTTGAAGTGCAAAGCGTTTTATAATCCGGGGTGAATTGTTGTTGCCCCGTGAAGACCTAATCTGTAAGATATAAACTTTTCACATACACATCATAACATTAACACAATGAGCACATAGATGGTTTTAGAGAGAAAAGTGGGACATTCTAGTGAGAGAAACTAGTTGAATATTAGATTATCAAAGAACATCCAACCCTCTACCTTGCAAGGTAGAGGGTATTTATAGGTTACAACCTAAGCGACCTCTGACGGCTGTGGATCGGGGATACGGTGGGTAAAGACCGACCTTCTTCCACGGTGTTGCACTATACTATTATTCACTATTAACTAACTACATAAACCGTAACTAATGACCAATCTACGAGCTAACTTATGCTAGATAATAGTTGGGGTGACCGACTCTTTCGACCTTTGGAATTTTCTAATTCTAACAATCTCCCCAAGGGAGGTCACCCCATATTTTACATTTCAAATCCTAGCATTCTAGTCTTGACATTGTTCTTGAGCTCGTAGTTTTCATATATCAACATCGTAAACTTAGTGCATAGGTGGTGCAACTTCAAAGTCTGCAAAGATAAGTACTTTAAGCGGAGGTCCATTTACGATTCACGAGATAGTAAATATGAGCCGACATTTGAGATCATCGACTATCAACAATCTCGTGACATCCTTTGTGGTGTGATGTTGTGACTTTAGGACCGACATGCTCACATTACGGATCATGATGTCTTCTCATCGAGTAGCGGAAGCATTTGTTGAATCATGATATTGGCGGCGTAGCGAAGCATGGAGTGAAAATATCGAGTCATTGATGCACTAATCATGATTTCTTTTGAGATGAATGTGTTAAGTGAGCATGCGGCTATGGATTGACCGCTTCATTACGATCATTTGCAAGCGTCGGGCGTACACATACAGCGATTAGCAACAAATCGCACGAAAGTGTCTTTGATCACTTCGTTGAATTGAGTACACGGCCCGGGTTCCCGTTGATCGATACAAATCTTGCTGTGATCGGTGGGATTCCTAAGAATCTCCTTGACGGGGTTTCGCGTTGTTCTATTTGTTCTCAAACGGAACATCTCAAAGAAGACAACACGGAGTGAGTGAACCGTGAATTTTAAGTCCAGATTGATGAAAAGAGATTTGAAAAACAATCGTGTATTGCTCAATAGAAATTGTTTTGCAATACAACGAAGGTTTTATTGAAAATCAATTATCAATCATAAAAATACCTTTTGGTTTGAAAAATGAGTACACGATCGATGTGCTAAAGAAAAGAGTTTATTAAGCACAAAGACCGGTTTTCAAAGGTATCCGTCAATCCATAACTTTGAACCGAGATTGATTCAAGAAATTGAATCGCCCCATTGTTTACATTCGGTTGTCACATGGTTGATCTATAAAATAGATCTCACATGCCACCTACCGAGGAGCTTGTTTGATGTTGGCTCGAGGCTTTCCATCTTCATTGTGAATATGTAAACATATCACTCGGATGTTACAGCAATACCACAAGGATAATCGTGGGACTCAAGATATAATCTCTCTTTCCACATTGTGTGAAGCAGAGAGTCTTCATTGAAAGTGTCCTAATGAGATTTATTGATGATCTCGTGGCTCTAGACTCAATTTGTGCATATTTGGATCCTATAACGGAGACTAGGGAGAGGTCTCCTTCTTCAATATCAACCATCTCTAAGAAAGTCGATAGATAATGTCGGTTCCCGTGAGAATGAAACAAGCCCTTTTAAGAGGAACTTGAGTGGTTTGGAAAGTTGAAGTGCGGTCGTCCTTTGGGTCCATGACGTCTTGTCTTCAATACCGATGTTACCATCGGTAGCATATGAAGTGAACCGGTTTACGCCTAAGGTTGAATAAATGGAGGCTATTTGTTTTCACCCTTTTCTCATTCAATTCTTTTAATTCTTCAACCCCTTGATTGCTTACCGAGACTTCATAGCTAGAACCTTGTTGGGTTTATTCGATTACTAGCTCGGTCTTAGTCCGCACTCTTCCCTTATCTCATTTTCTCCTTTTATCATCATACCTAAGGACTTCTACACTAACTAGTGGATTGTCCTGGGTAGATCCCTCGATTACGGCGGATCATGGGAACCAATACCTAACCTTATCATCCTTATATCACCGTACATAAAGTAAAGTTGGTCGGTCAATTTGGTATTGTTCATACGCCATTGGATCAATTGAAAACCATTTGAAAATCAATTCGGATACTTGTGATATATAATCAAAGCATTTGTACACGAATTGTTTTGATATTTTAAACGAGAACTCCCCTCAACATGTGCATCAAATATTTGAAAAAATTTTGCACACGGAGGCAAGAGAAAGAATTAACTTCTTTGATTACCATTTTCTAAAGATATCAACATCGCTTCCTCAACGGATCAAGTAAATATGGCATTTCCGGGAAGGATGAGGTTTCCATAAATTTGCTCCCCTCAATATGTGCCTCGAGGTTTGAAAAGAGTTTTGCACATACTAGAGGAACCTTTTATCATCAAAGGATTAGAAGCCATGTGATCAAGGTACTTTAAAGTATTTAAAGTGTAGTGTACCACGATGACTTGAATTTACAAAGAGTTCTCCCCTTAATATATGCTTGAGATTGAAAACTTGTTTAGCACATATAAGGGAGAAGTATGCACAAAATTGGTCATCTTATCTTTTACCATCTTTCATATTTATATCACATTTTCTCCCAGATCAAAATCTTAAATCCTTTGAGATTTTGGATCTCAAGTAATTAAATAAGTGTGAGGTAAAATATTTGTAGGAGAAAAATGTGTCCAATTTTATATGATAAAGAAAAGGACAACACGGATGTTTCCCCTTTTCATAAGGAAACCATAGTACAAATCCTAGCTCTATTACATGTATCACGAGTTGTTCATATATAATACACCACATATAACACAAAGTTAACAAAACATAAGCGGTATTCGAAGGCGTCTTCATTCGGTTCTTTGAAGAAGTTTGTAGTGACCATCACGAGCCTTCCACCAACAAAGCTTTCAAGGCTGCGGAAGATCCTTCGTGTCTTGAGTCTCGTCGGATTGCGGCAATGAAATGTTCACATCTCTTCACGTCATCATCGGTCCGAAAATAGTTTTAACCCAAGATCTCATATCAAGTTTGGCTTCTTTCACTCTGGAGTCAAGTTCTTCTTGACCATTTTGAGCGTACCATCACTAAACTTGTAAAGTTCACATAAGCATAAGCATCGCGATCCATATCTGTCGGTGAAGATGGCGGCTCTAGGGGTGTCAAGAACTTTGTATTCACGATGAAATTCATGCCCATTGCACTCCATTGAGGACTTGTGAGGTTGACCTGGTTTGGTAGCTTTCAATGCCAAGTGAAGGTCCTCAACTCGTTTCGAATGACTAAGCCCACGATCCAAGAGTGGCAGTGCGAGAGGGCCTTTTCTCACGTCTGGTAAGTGCTCGGTGTCCTTGAAGATTTAAGAGATAGAGATCTTGAAATCATTGGGCGAAAGATGTTTGAAGTCGTTCTCTTCAATGGTATACATTTGAGATCGACTCTTTTAAGGACAATCTTCTTCAAGTACTCATATCCATACATCGGGAAGATCTCTACTGCGACAACGCTTAAGATTTGTAGTTTTGATCGACCTCATTGCGTCTTTATCGTAGCCATGTCTTTCAATGTAGAACATCTTCTTTTGAACCACCGATGGGAAATACCATAAAACATTGCAATATCATACTTTTGTTCTTCATTTGCCCGAATTGATCGGGAACCATCTGCTCAAGCCCACGATCGAGAATAGGTTCGACTTTCATCTTTGAAATAGATAGAAGCGGGCCTTCTTTCCATGAGCGAGCACACGAGATAGTCAAGTCGTGATTGAAGAAGAATTCCGCTGAATGGTTATCGACCGGGTTCACCACCAAGAGGAAGAGATTTGTTGACATTGAGGCGGTGATTTGCTCAACGACTTGGTCATTCGACATCTTATGGCATTCTTCCATCGATATTGAAGATGGTTTGCATCGAATGGAAGACTTTGACAATTTCGTGAGGCTTGTCCTTCTAGATCTCTTGGTGTTATAGAAGAGATACTTTTCGCTCACAAAACCATCTAATGAAGCTTCCCATATCACCGATGTAGTGCGAGAGAGTCTTGGTGGGACTTCATAGTTATTGGTGATAGCGATGCCCAATTGTTGTCGGGAATCATAGAGTCGAGACTACGGGATTGTCCATGTGGGTTACGGAGAAGGAGGTCTATCTTCCACAATGCGGCGTTGAATTGTGTCTCTAGAAGGAGCTACCACGGATGTACTAGTGCGGTTCCAGCCATGTAATTGTCAAACCAATCTTGATGGCTTAGGAATATGTTTAAATCGATGCATCATCTTCATACGGTTACGAGTCGGCCATAACTTGAGACTCTTCGTGGACTACTTGATCATCGAGAATTGAAGTGGATGTGGAGGTAAATCTTGAATCGATCGTCGTCGGTGTGATTTCTTCCGAGTACCACTGTTTGTTTGTAGAGTCGATTGATTGGATGGTTTTGGAGTTGATGATGGTGGGCGTGATGGAGGTGAAATGGGTGTTGACGAAGGGTTCCCGACTCGAAGTTCCAGCGCCTCACGGTGGTGGAGGATCTTCGCGATCTTTGTGAACCTTCATCAATGTTTCCATCACAATTGTCCTTCTTTTCTTTTAGCATCCTTTTCTCCGACTTCAATTTTAAAGCTGTTCATAATTGTCGAACGATGGATTCTTCAAGTGCCTCATAAAGTTCTTGTGAACCTCATGCTTGTCCTCTTGACCTCATACATTCTTTCACAGGCTGCTCTCATATCGGCGATGGGAGGTCCTTGAATCTTTTAAAGTGGAGCCTCCATTGCCCATTCTACGCATCCTTGACTTCTCCTTCAATAGCGTCGATGCTGACTTCATTGAAGTTGAGGTGCTCAATCTATAGACACGATCCACGGAGAATCTGATTTGGGAAGTTGCCTTTCGAACTTCTATCCTTTTAATAGCTTTATCCGAAGTTGATCGGGCGTGAGAATCATGGAGGGAAGGCGGTGGAGTCACTTCATCGCAATTGTGAAGATGGGTTGGAGTTGGTGGAGTTGTCGTTGGTGTTTATGCGGTTGGTTGAGTAGGCAAGGGAGGTGGAAGTGCGATTGATAATGAAGATGCGGTCATTGGAGGAATGGTTGAAGTATCTTCTTGAATCTTGACATCATACATGGATTGTGCGAGAATCTAAGGTTTTGTCATTAATGAATTGATCACCAAAGAAAGTCTTCATCAAGATTCTTAAGTGAAGGTAGAGAGTTAGTAGGCGATTTGGTTCATCCATCTTCAAGGTCTCGTCGGATCTTGTCCCAAGGTTCTCCTGTGAGCCCTTTTGTAGCAGTGTCAACATTCAACTCAGTTGAGTCTCACCAAGTGATAGAGATTCCTTGAGCGTTTGGGCACCACACGGATTGTTCCTTTTCATGAGGTGAATCATTCTTCTCTTGACTCATATGGATTAGTGGTGCTAGAGGAGATGAAGAGATGGTTAAAAGCATGTGAGCGACTTGTTCATCACTTGCAACTCCTTTACCCTTGTCAAGTGTTATTGGGGCGGTTTGTTGAGATAGTTGAGAGGTTCTCTTAACATAACTCCACCTCTTGGAGCTTTCACATTTTGATCTTCAAGACTTTCTTTGAATACCACGTTGCGGATCGGCGTCATCCTCATCAATTAACACGAAAGTATTCCTTGGCACCTCGGTGTTCTCATCTATTTCCTTTTCCACTTTCTTCTTCTTTTCTTTATGCTTTTGGATGAAGATTACGTGATGAGATCTTTCACGTCTCTTTTTAGGAAGAGGCATAGGATGCTTTGAGTCGAGGGTGGTCTTGGGAGCGGTTGGTTGTAAAGGAGAGGTGTGACATTAGCGAGAGAGTTTGGTTGCACTTTTCATGTATTGCTTGAAGTAGTCCTTCTTCTTGATATCATCTGTGAGAAGAAGATCGGGAATTGGCAATCAAATACTTCTTGATTCGAACCTCTAGGAACATATTTCAAGTTTCCTAAAATAAATTCATGTTACGCTTTGTGAAGAGTTGATTCGGACCTAGGGTGAAGTTGTGAGTTTGTTGCGAATCTTGGATGACAAGTTTGGAGAATCGATCTTTGGGAATTACGAGTTTGTTACGCTTCTTACGACCTTGAACATTGTTCGAAAAATAGGTTACATCGAGATATGAATGTGGTCATTGATAGCGAGAATTCTTCCCAAATACGATCGAGACATTCACATCAACCCTATTAACGATTCCCATAGGATTTGCAAGATGGAATTCTAACTTTATCGAACCACGATGTTTTCCCGGACAAGCACACGTTCGAATGGTTGCAATAGCTCTCGGGGTTGATACATGTGTCGATGATAATGTCGAGGCTCTTGAGATCTTGTTACGATAGCCTAACCCAATAAAATACGATCGGATCGTCGGCACGGTGGAATCTGAGCAGATGTCGGGGTCACATGATGTGATTCAAGAGCTTTGCTCAAAATATCGAAATCAATTGTAAACTCCATATTATCCGACTTGCAAGAGTATCGTCTTGTGATTTTATTCCATTGAGCGGTGTTCGAATTGTTGAATGTAGATGGCGGGAATCGAGCATTGCTTGGTAATAGCACCGAAGAAGTTAGTGTTTTGAGGATGTCAATTGAAACTTTGAATATCGGTTTTGTGGGAGCCTTTGTAGGTCCACATAACGATTGCTTTACCAATAGCGACCCATTGACTTTTGGGAAGGATTTCATCGTCGAGAGTATTCGGATGATCACGACGGGTGGCGCTCTTTTACGGGATTGAACTTGCCATTGATGTTACGAGTAATCATACAATCAACGATGATGGATGGTAACAGGTTAGATGATAAATGGTAAGTGAGACAACATTAAACATGGAGATAGTAACACTGAAGAGGTTCCCAACACATACTGAGACAGACAGAGTGGCAAAGATTGCAACTATGTGACACCTTTCAACTATATAATAACATCCATACTAGAGATATAACGATGAAGAACATTCATATAGAAAAATGATTGCATGATGAGCTTATAAGGGACATGACATGAATCAAGATACACATGACAAAGTGATATAACACATATGTATGAGGCAAAAAGTAACATTTGGCAGTCGTGAGAGAACCCAAGTACCTTTTGCCTAAACAGAGATGTCATAACAGTTTACATAGAGTAAGTTGATTTAACAAGTCGAATAAGGAGATCCTAGGAGTAGTGAGAGTGAAATCATCTTTAGCAAAAAAAATCCTTGACCCTAAGACTAATTCTCAATCATGAACACTGTTATAAACTTGTAAAAACAAGTCGTCATCTAGAGCCACGGACAAGTTATAAAAGGATTAGCTCTCTAAGTCGCTAAACTAATTCGCTAACCTGTAAGACCAAATTGCCATGAATAGAACTTAACCCAATTCGCTGCAAAGTAGACAACTAAGTCGCTAGGTAACACATTCGCTAACTTGTAAATACAAGTCGCTATCTGCTAACTCGCTAACCAAGTCGCTAGGATAATTCGCTAGCTCAAAAGTTAAGTCGCCATATACGATAACTAAGCCAAGTCGCTACAAAGTGGTTTACTAAGTCGCTGGGTTATTAATTAGCTAACTTGTAAATACAAGTCGCTAGTTACTAACTCGCTAACTAAATCGTGGAAATTAGTGAACTAATTAAGCTACAGGGGCGTATTAAGCTAAGTAGACCTCTAACTCGCCATGAAGAACATTCACACTAAGTCGCTACCAAGAACATTATAACTCGCCACCAAGAACACTTTTTAACACCGACCCATCGATCGGATCCATTATACTCATCCATCAATGTATCCAACCAATATAGTCCAAACAATATAATCCAAACAATATATAACACGTTCAATCATTTTATCGAAACACACATCGATTTACAAAGAAGATCCGAACCTAAGCGAGAGAGTCAACAAATCACACCACGCGAGCACGAAAAGGATGCGGAAATAGTGATAAGTTAGACACTAGACACTAAAGCATAAGATAGTAACTATAAGAGGGAATCAATGCAAACCTTAAGCTAAGTCGCTAGTATGAATGAGAAGTCGAAGAGAGAGAGGAAAAAAAAAACGAGAGAGAAGAGAGAAAAAAAAAGAACTAGGTAATTCGCTAATGGGTAACTCGCTAGGGTTATACAACCTCACTTAGGCAATATGACACATTTGGTCCTTGTGGTTATGAACTAAGGTGGTAATTCGCTAGTGCAACAAAACTTACACTATATGACAAGTTTGGTCCCTATGGTATTAGTGAAAGAGTGGTAATAATATGCTAACACGGATAAGATAACGTCTCTAGCATTGATTATTACAGATCATCATAAACAATTCAATTCAACAAATCAACACATGGCGGTTACAAAGCACACTTTGAAAGTCTCATGAGCAAGATACAATCACGACCGCATATTTCAAGAGTATAACCGTTAGTCACTGGCGAAATCACCACATAGTACAAATAAACAAGTATCATACCCGGCCACGAAGCCAATGGTGTGTAAAACAAATCTCCCCTCAATCAATGTCAACACGAACATTGATTGATATTACCGAACCCATTAAACTACCAAGAATATATCAATTGTTCGAACTTCATCTATGATCCGTGCCATTATTGAATGACATTTCTAGGATCGTAGATGTTATCGATAACAAGGAGTATATTCATTATTAGATTGAAAAAAATGATACAATGATAAAATGATAAAGTTTTGAAATTTTTTTTTTTTTTTTTTTTTTTTTTTTTTTTTTTTTTTTTTTTACGATATATACAAAGACATGAAAGGGCGAGTCAGTTCGAGATGAATAGGAGTCAAAGTAAGAGGTACATCAACTCGGCAAGCTATAGCTCTGAATGAGCCATGTTCATATCGGGGGACCAAGTCATGAAGTTCTGATTGAGTTGAGCATTGTACACGAAAAAGGCGAGAACACATTGTACTTGAAGCACATGTAGACTTGTACATTGAAGGGTTAGTGACATGTTTAGTCTCACATTTAGATTCAACACGGTATAATTCAGACGAATCATTAATGGGGATCTAATAGATTCTTCATTCTTGAAAAGTTTACCGTGGGAATCCACTTGAGACATGATTTAGGAATGTAAGTTCGTTTAAGTCTGTATACTTAAATAGTGCGCGGTGGGAATCCATTTGAAGCCACGATGAGATGAACAAAATGAGTGCACACTCTTGTTATGACTATTTGTCTTTTGTGATCGAGAATTTCCTAGGGAATGATCATCGGACTATGTTTTGCATGATATCTAGTTAAACATAGCATTTTTGACTTGTGGGTGATGTTCATTAGTCCTATCGTGGGATTCATCATATCGAATTAGGCAATGAAGTGGTGGTTTTGACAAAAGCAGACTTGTTGTCAACTTGGGAAGTAAGCTTAGATTTCAATGGTTTAGCTCTTTCGGACCTAAAGGCATTAGGTTGTTTAATCATTTATTCGTTTCAAGTGGTTACGAGCTGTTGACTTTCCCAAAGTTGAAGGTTTTGCAAACTTAGTGTTCATTCTATTTCCGACATACTTCACGAGCTCATTTTTAGGGCAACAATATTGAAGCTCTTATTACGAATTTGTTCTTTTAGGTCGTCAATATCTTTCATCAAGAGATTAGATTGATTGTGATTTAGAGTTTGTTTCCTCAAGGTTCTTTCTTAAAACTCATTTTCTCTTAGAAGGTTGGATACACATAGAGCTAGTTCGAATTCCTAGATTCTAGTGTATCACTCATCTCATGACGATCATAGTTACGGGCTTACGAAGAAGAGATTTGATTTCTTATGGTGAATCTTTGTCACGAATCGGGATTTTAAGCGATTTATTTCAAAAATTCTCTAAATTCGGAAGTTCAGTTACTACTTTGTTTATTTGCATAAAACATTTCATCCTTATGTTGTATTTTAATTTGCAAAGAGATCGGTGTTTTCAAGAATTGAAAATTTGTTTGAAAGCTCATCATATACCCTTTTTCCAATCATGTTACTTGCATCGATTCGAGACAAAACAAAGATTGATTCCACATTGTTTTGTTCGGGGTAAGAGTCATGTACCTTTTGTGAGAATAATTGTGATCGAGATAAGAGTACCTTGTTGGTTGATACCTTTTACGATTACGAAATTTGAGATCGGTGTTGTTTTCTTCATCCTTTTCCATCATAAGCGAGATTACGCAATCGGTGTATTCTTTGGTTCAAGCGGGTGAAGCATGACACGTCACCATTGTTCCATGGGCACTCTTGACATTCATTTAATTCCTTGACTTGTTATTCTCTTTTGCGGCTTCCTCGATGTATGTTTCCATATTACTCATGAGTTGAATAAATGAGTTTACGAACTCATGAATTTCCATTCCGTGTGCTTCTTGAAGGACATTCCGGTCATGGTATTATCAAAATCGAGGAGTATTCTTCCGGATAAGTGGTGAAATTGGTTGAAGATGGTTTGAAGAAGCGACATGAGAATCATCGGTTGAGAGCTTTTCTTTGGTGATTTGAAACCTCGATCGATCTAGGTTAAACAATCGACTCTTGTTAAAGTGGGAAAGTCTGACGAAGAATGGCACAACTTGTTCGATCCATGGTTGTTGATAAGAGTAATTTGAGAAGGTGGTGAGATGTTGAAGCGGCTCATTTGGTGCATTCCACATTCTTAGTATCATCTGAAGAAGTTAAGTGTGGCATGTTTGAGTTGTTACGATTGATCAATCTTGAGTCATTTGGTGTGAGGCCTTGGATGGGCATTACATTTCACTATTGCAGAATTTGTTTCATAGAGAGCAAGTACTTTGGTGATTAAGGGATCCGTGATGGTGACATTGTGTTATTATGAATTACTCCTCAAATCTCTAGAGAATTCGAGTCAATTTGCTACCAACAAAATAGAACTAATCCTAGTTGTCAACACTAATTCGCCAACACGCTAAGTCGCTAGCAATAAGTGTACTAAGTCGCTAGCCTTTAACTCGCTACACCCTAATTAGCTAGAGTCCCAAGTCGCTAACAGAGAAACAAGTCGCTAAGTAGTAACTCGCTCTGGACTAAGTCGCTAGCCAAATTTGTGCGATGATTAGCTACACAGTCGCTAGATATGCAAGTCGCTAAAGAGCAACTCGCTCTGGACTAAGTCGCTACCACAGTCGCTAACCGTGGTGGAGATTCCACTACTTGTGCTTTAACTCGCTAGCTCTAACTCGCTAGCTTTTATAGCGTAAGTCGCTACAAAACTCGCTACCAAGAAAACAAGTCAGAGAGCTAATTCGCTGGCTTGAAAAACAAATAACCTTCACTTTTCAATCCAAAACAACCCAACCAAGATGATTCAAGCTTACCAAATGAAAACCTAAACACTTTTGATGATTCTAAACATAAAAGTACCAACAAAATTCAAACTTTAACACAAGAAATCAACCAAATGATGCAAAACCACTAAACTTTTCAAACTCAAAACCACCTAAAACCACTATAAATCCAAAGATGTGCAAGATATGATCTAACCATGGCTCTTGATACCAATTGTAAGATATAAACTTTTCACATACACATCATAACATTAACACAATGAGCACATAGATGGTTTTAGAGAGAAAGAGTGGGACATTCTAGTGAGAGAAACTAGTTGAATATTAGATTACCAAAGAACATCCAACCCTCTACCTTGCAAGGTAGAGGGTATTTATAAGTTACAACCTAAGCGACCTCTGACGGCTGTGGATCGGGGATACGGTGGGTAAAGACCGACCTTCTTCCACGGTGTTGCACTATACTATTATTCACTATTAACTAACTACATAAACCGTAACTAATGACCAATCTACGAGCTAACTTATGCTAGATAATAGTTGGGGTGACCGACTCTTTCGACCTTTGGAATTTTCTAATTCCTAACAATCGGTGAGCCTACAATCCCTACGAAATGAGTTTGATTGGTGATTTGCTAGTGAGATTAGGTCCAAGGTTGTTAGGTGGGACCATTAGAGTCTTCAACGAGGCACGATCGGATATCTCATATTTCTTCAAGAGATTTACGGTGTATTTCTCTTGGTGATGGATATTCCTTTATCGGTTTGCACGATTTGTAGTCCAAGAAAGTATGTGAGTTCCCCATCATGCTCATTTCAAACTTCTTTGTCATCGGTTTTCAAACTGTTTGCAAAGTTGTAGTTTGTTGAGCCAAAGATGATGTCATCAACATACACTTGGACTAGTATCACATCTGTTGAGTTCTATAGACAAGCGATTGTGTTGTCTATCTTTCCTCGACAAACTTGTTTTGTATCGGGAAGAGGTGAGAGGTTTCATACCATGCCACAGGAGCTTGTTTAAGTCCATAAAGGGCTTTGTCAAGCTTCTTGAGACATAGTCGAAATTCACTACTCTCAAGCACGGAGGTTTCAACATACACATCTTCCTTGAGATCACCATTTAAGAATGCACTTTTAACATCCATTTGGTAGACCACGAAGTTCATGTATGTTGCATATGCAAGGAAGATCGATGGCTTCCATTCTTGCAACAGAGCAAATGTCTCATCATAGTCAATGCCTTCTTGTTGTAACCTTTGGCTACAAGTGTGGCTTTGTTTTTAATAATGATGCCGTTTTCATCGGTTTTGTTTACGAAAACCCACTTCATTCCTATGACTACTACATCCCGAGGACATTTGATCAAGGTCATGACTTTATTTTTATCAAGCTGCTGCAGTTCTTCTTGCATAGCTTTGAACCAGCTTAGGTGTTTTAGAGCCTCAATGACACTTTTGGGTTCTATATCGATAGGTAGTCGACATATAGACATTCATTGGTGAAGTTGTAGTTAGATTAGCGACCATGCTTCTAGTGAGCATGCCCTCGGTGGGTTCACCAATGATGTTTACAAGCTCAATGTCACGAGTTCTTGTCCACTTACTTTGTGGTGCAGGATCCGAGCTTGATGATGTCACTGGGAGTTCGGATGTGAGTTCGGGTGCAAGAGCACGAATCACTTAGATCATCTGTAGAGATGTCTAGTTCGAGTTGAGGTTCATGAGTTCTGGTTCTGATCATTTGGATCGATGTTTCCTATCCAGCGGGGGACCGATTATCAATGAATTCACCGATAGTTGGGGTAGGTTGTGGTAAGACATAATATGAGATGTCGACATTAGCTTGATATGAGAATTGAATTCGATGTTGTACTCATCGGGGAGGATATCTTGATGAGTTATCAATTCCTATTTCCTCCATGAGGTGTTGGTGAACTGATGCTTCGGCACTTTCATCAAAGGTGACATGAAAGGTTTCCTCGACTTGTTGTCTCCTTGTGTTAAAAACCGAAGGCTTTGGAGATTAGTGAGTAGCCTAAGAAGTATCCATCATCATCTTTGCATCAAACTTGCCTAGATGATCCTTGTGGTTATGAATGAACACATGACATCCAAACACATGAAAATAGGCGATGTCGGAAGTCTACCTTTAAAGATCTCATATGGGGTTTTATTATGTCTTTTGACAATGATTGACTGTTTTGAGTGTAACAGTGCGGTTTGATCGCTTGATCCAGAAATTCTTGGAGAGGGTGAGCCATTTAACATGGTTCTAGCGACCTCAATGAGAGTTCTGTTTTCCTTTCAAAGAACCCCATTTTGTTCGGGGGTATATGGAGATGAGAAATTTTGAGAAATTCCTTTTCATCACGAAACTCTCAAGCTCTTGATTTACGAACTCGGTACCATTATCGATTCGATTTGTTTATGATAATGTCATTCGATTTTCAATCTTCACGATGAATGACATTATTGTATCATTGCTGACTCTTTTTGAAAAAAGTATACCCAAGTGTATCTTGAGAACTCATCAACAATGACAAGTGTATACTTCTCATCTTTGGATTGATCCGGGACTTCTGGTCCAAAGAGATCTATGTCGAGGAGGTGAAAGCGGCTTTGATGGAGAAATTTTGTTTGGTTTTGAATGATGCTCGTGGTGTTTACCTTTTTCACATGCGAGCATGGTTTTCTTTGCAAAAACCGGTGATGGTAGGCAGGACCTTGTTTTGTTTTGCCAAGTTGTTGAGGTTTTGAATTTTAGTGTGAGAGTCTCTTATGCCACGCCCAATTGATAGTTTCGGTGGCTTTAGCAAAGAGACAAGTTCCATCTTGGGAGAGTGTTGACATGTCTAACACATAAACATCATCTCTCCTTGGAGCTATCAACACCACTTCCTTGTTGGCATTAAATATGGTACCTTGTTTGTCATTAAATTGCACAATGTACTTAGCATCACATAGTTGATGACGCGATGAGATTGTATTTGAGACCATTAACATAAGCAATTCTAGAAAACTATTCCATTGCAGTTCTTGAACCATAAACTTGAGTGGGACACGATGAGTTATCACCAAATACTACCTTGGGTCTGGTTCCTTTACATACTTGTGCAGATACTCCTTCACACCGGTCATGCTTCTTGACAACCAACGCCTAGATGCCAAATAGGCTCACTGACGTGTCTCTGCACAAGTAGTAAGCCGAATTAGTTTCTCTTAGTGGCCCACTTGCTGTGGGCTTGGGTCTCAAGGTCTCTTTGAATTTTGCAATCGACTCATGGTCGGTGGTTGAGTGCATTGTGCTACCACATGTTTTGCATTTTGAGGCGAGGAAGACTCGGTGATTTTGGGTTGTTTTGTACTTCTCCTTGCATGAATGACATTTGTCATGTTGGGATGTCTCATGAGTGGATTTCCACATATATCACGACATGTGTTCATGGGGACAGTCGTCGATGATGATCATTAAACCCACGTAAGGGCAAAGAGGAAAAGGTTTTGCTCTATTCTTGAGAGTTGTTTTGGAGGATGAAGCATCTTGGTGACCAACTTGATGTAGTTTGCTTTACTAATGAGCTTACATCTACCGTAAGTGGTGCGAGCTTCGTGATCATCCTTATTGCGCATCATGCAATAAAGGATTCTATAGCGATTGTCGATTGGTATGACTAGTGTAATGACACAACTCACACTTGGTTTGTTGGTGGATTTTGATTTTGATGAGCTAGATGAGGTGACTTAGCTTCCTTGATTGAATCGGGGAGCTTTTCGATGGAATCCATCTTTTACATCGACTTTCTCAAAAGCTCGATGAGTTCTTGAATTTGGTCGACTTAGGTGGGACAGAGGATGTTGAAGTCTCGGTAGGAGTAGACTCTTGTTGGATTTGTTTTGTTTGTCTTTGCGGGATGGTTCTACCAAGTCCATACCTTTCCTTTGGTGAGTGAGGATTGAGTTTTAGAGGAGTAAGCTCGAGCTTGGATCGGCACCACGAAGAGATTTCGGGGTGGGCGGTGTTTGATTCCGCCGCACTGGAGATATGTTCATTACCCTTTGGGCACATCGGGGAGTCTAGCATGCTCTTAAGAGCTTGGCTCTCGTGCTCAAGAATCCTTCCGAATCGAAATTTGGAAGCTTACTCTCGGGATTAACCCGTTCAATCCAATCACTGGAATTTGAAGTTGTCGACATATTGGTAATCATACCACCGGACACAAATGGTTTTGAACTTTGGTCTTTGTTGCGAGTCGGGAGATGATCTTCACCTATGACTCTCTTTTTGCTCTTGGGGCACCCACAAAGATCAAAGACCATGGGATTCTTAGCGATCCAACTATCAAGAATATCTTGTTCCTTTTTAAGTTCATCTTGAAGAGCACGATTTCTCTTAACTAGTTCGGTGTTTGAATTTGCAAAGTGACGACCTCAAGCTTGGCTTGTTTTAAAATAAGGATTCATCTCTACACTTGTTTAATTCAAAACTTAGCTTGTTGTATTTTGAAAAAGATTTAATCTTTGCTCTTCTACAAACTTAAGGTCAACATTAAGATAATTCATATAAGGCGCCAATCGAGTCATCATCCATAGAAAGTAAGATGTTTACCTTCTTCATAGAGATGTTGACCCATTCCCCATTTCGGCATGATTCTTTCCAACATCTAGCTTGTCCTCTTCGAGAGGGCCATCGATTACTGTGACATGCACCATTTCATCATCGATGATCTTGGCTCTTCATCGATCGAAGGTCTCAAAGAACAAGGCCTTTGTTTTACCGCCTGCATTGAACACTTTTGTTGTTTACGAGGGGTGACCTCGAGCAATGCAAGCTTAGCTTTGACTTTCTTATACTTGACTTCAAAATCACGCTTTGCTTTGATCATTTGTTTTGAAAGTTTTGATGAGGCCGATAGATTTTGGTTGAAATTTGCTAAAGCACGAGGACCGATTTGACCACGATGGTTTATAAGAGGTTGAAATTGTTTTTGAAAATAGTCTTTGCAAAATGACTTCTTTGTGACACTTAACGCATTCGGTGTCCTCATTTGCTTTGGCATTTGAAAACCTTTGTTTCTTTTATAAACCTTCGAGAGTTAGCAAGGAGTGCCCTTTCACGAAATTCGATGTTCGGTCATTTAGGTACTCCTCACTTGTTCTCTCATCGGGCTCATCATCGAATTTTCACGAAAATCTTGAACAACATTGTTAGAAATAAGCGATTGATATTGGTGATGAGGTGGTGGTCGGGGACTTCTTGACTTCGAGACTTCTTTAAGTCGTGGTATCGTCTGTGATGAGGTTTTCCTCATAGACAAATTTCCATAAATTTCGGAAGCTCAAGATTTTGGGTATGATTAGCATTCCTAAGTCCACGAGAGAAATTCAACCACTTCTCGGGGAGACTATTGACAAAACCAACATTGATTTCATGTTTGGACAACTTAACACCATCATTTGATGTTCATTTAAAGAGTTTTGTACATGGTGTGTAACACCCGACCCGACAAGGGTAAAGATATGACAATACGGTTTCATATCGAACTTTAACTAACGTACAAAGCGGAAGCCTTTACAAAACTTACAAAGATAATATAAATAACTTATATTCAAAATAAATCTAAGATCTCTATGGTCAAATCTTGCTCTCGTCTCTACTCTTAAACCCGGATCGGCTATCCTATAAGCTCATCTCGAATGCTAAATACCCAGCGGGAAAAGAAAAGTGCTTGGTGAGCTTACAAAGCCAGTGAGCGAGATATACGAAACAAAAACTAAAAGCAGAATAAATATACAAATCTGAAATCAAAATGAAATAATGACGAAGGATCTTTTAGAATTCTGCGAAGCACAAATATACAATCCAAACAACCACATAACAGTTTAGACATCACATAGCACATCAATGACACAAACACAAACACATCGTAACAACCAAACACATTGCATACCAAAATAACAGACACGTATAAGCCAAACGGAATGTCTAGAGACTAACGGAAAACACTTCTAAACAAATAGATATGGCATCCATACAAATCAAAATCAACATTTAAATAAACTTAATGCAATATTGTAGCAATGAATTATCGGACAAATCATGGCGAGACATAATAGCTAAACCGGTTCTCATATCAAATCCAATCCTTAGCGAGTTTAACATGGCGGTCACATATGCGAGACGAGATAATTAACCTTCAAAACACTCAATTATACACCAAAGACATTCATCTCACGATCAACACATTCACGTAACAATAACAAATCATAATATCATATATACGAATCATGTTTTAACTTATTAGTCTTATCCTAGTATGGCAACTAATAATCACTTAAACAAATCGTCATAAACACGTTAATTAACATATCATATCGAAATATCTTTCTTCTTCAAAAGGTAAACATCGGAAAATATATGGAGTAGCTAGCTCCCGATTTTGTGAAGACGCGTATTACACGACATCATTCACCGGATAACATATCGAGATATGGATCGGATCTAGGATGCATCCATACGCCTTCCTACATATTCACAAATATGCTTCACCATCGAGAGACGTGGCGAGAACATCACTCTCTTGCCTAGAGTCATATCGAGTGCATCATCGATCACGGACATGGAACCCCATGACTAGTTAAATATTTGGTTATTATCAACCAACTTAAGTCAAGCAGATTTTCGGATATAGCACGGATCATAGTCACACAAGGTCATGAGAATCATAACGGATAGTTCATATCATAAGGTTCATATTCGGATAGTCGAATCATAAGTTCATATCATAGTGGCATATCATATATTCATAAGCGAAGTTCATAACGAGAGGTTCATAATCGTAAGTTCATAATCCAATATAGAAGGGTTCAACAAATGTCTATATCAAAGTCTTCCTATCATAAGTTCACATCGGATATTGCATATTTCACTAGAATCATAAATTCGGATAAGTAATGGATCAAACATTCGAAGGGTTCATAGCAATGGCATTGGAAATCCTAATAAGCATGAGAGATATGACGAAGAAGGAAAACATGAGGACCTTTCTTGAAGAGGTCGAATATCTGAACGATAACACAAGTGTCTTAAAGTAAGACAGAATATCCGTACCTTAAAGCAAATGAGAAGAAAAGCAACGAATGAACGAATACGAAGATGTAACGTCGCGTCTCCTCCAACGAATCTACACGGATTATGATTTATTTAATACTTATTAGTATAACGGATTAATCTCATTAATACTTTTAGAGTTGTCAGAATATTCTCATTTTTAGTGACGGACGGAATTACAATGTTTTAGGTTTTCAATTATTAATTAGCCAAACTTATGGGTTGCAAATGACAAGCGGTAAACTTAAGGGTTTAATATGATAATTATCTTATTTGAGAACTTATATGATCATCATTCATAGTATAGGGTTTTCAAATGTCAAAGACGGACTTTAAGACTCTCTTCCAAAATAGTTTACATAATCAATAACTTACATGAAATAACGAAATTACACTCTTAGCTTTTAACCCTAATCAACTTTCTATTCATGTTCTAGGGTTTCCATACTTTTAATATTACTTAATACGCACTTAATTTACATTACCTCTTTTAATGATTTCCACTTTGACCTAGAGCGATATGGAAACAAACCAAGTTACCTCAAAACTCATGCATGTCTTTACAAAATTCATTTACATGTCGACCCATAATTACCCAAAATTACATGTTGCCCTTTAACATCTTTAATTATATGATCTAAACTTCTATTATCGATTTTACACTTTTAGCCCAAAGGTTTTGGAATTTACAAAACATACCCTTTAAGTTAAATAACCATTCGAATGGCCTTCTAAATATCCAAAATTACACGTTTAACCCCATACTTATTTTTATACATTTAGTACCTTTATTTTCTTTGTTCACAAAAATAACCTTTAAGTTTCAATATTTGCAAAACCAACCCAAACCTTTTATTTAAAACCGAATATGCATTATTCAAGTACAAGCCCTAAACCTAGATTAAACCAATCATTAGCTCATCATTATTACTTCATTTATCACCTTTAATGACAACAAGAAAACCCTAGTTTTCATAAACCCTAATCGTCCCTTTTAAAATACTTTCCTTTTTCATACGCTATCAAGTAATAAAACCCCAAACAAATTACACAAGCTTCGAATCCATGGACATGTATTTTATTCAGGTTATATATCATATAAGGACTCCCATAAAAATCAGATCATGGTCCCAAAGTTTATCATATGCTCGTTCGCTATTTTATACGTTTTCTAGGGTTTTCGTTCCAATTAATTTCATACAACTTATTTAACATGCATGGCCAATTTTTATGTGTTATATGTGACTAGTAGGACTGAAAGCAACATTAGGAACTTACCCTTGATGAGCTTGGATCGTTAGAACAAAAGAAACCAAAACTAGCACTCGTCGAAACCCTAATCGACCCAAAACTACCCTCAAACCAGACTTTGGAACTCGAAAACTATTTTCTCACCTTCTTCACCTTAAATCTCGTCCAAGAAAAATGGTCTCAAGCTCTGAAACTGAAATCGAATTATTTAGGGTTTTGGGAGTCGGTTTGGGAATAATCGGTTATTAGGGATTATTAAGAACCGAATAATGTATTTATACATGATTTACTATTTTTCTTGTGGGCTTTATAATTTATTGGACTTAAAATAAATGGACTCTTAATAATATAAATTTATATTGGGCTTTTATTAATTAAATTCTTTTATAAAACTAATTAAATATTTTCATTAATATGTAAAATACAAAACTAATTTTTATAAAATTATAAACTATAAAATTACCTTTACAAAGTGTTTAATATTTATTTAGATCATGTGGGATATTTCTTAAAATTCTCGAATTTACATAGCTTACTTGGTATTCTTTTGAATTAATTTTCATACTTTTGATTGTAGGGGTATTTTGGTCTTTTTGTGAACTTTAGAAATTCGGGTATTACATGGTGTAAGTTTGAGAGAGAGTTTCGAATCCTTAGCCACAGAAGGTGTTATACTCGTGTTTCGAGTCCATTATCCTGTTTTCCTTGGTATCGGATGGTCCTTCATGATTATGAACTAGGTCATCGGGTTTGCTTAGTCGTACTACGACTTATAATGAACTCCATAATATCGTCGGAAGACAAGATATTATGATACTTTTGAGTCTTTGTTCACGGTTGACCACTCTCCTTTCATCACAGGTCCACCGAGCTTGAGTTTGGGCAACCTTGACGATCTTTGGGACAAATAGACCTTCATTTATACACTTGATATAATAAGGTTCCATCCCAATCAAATAGCAAAGCATTCGCTTTTCCATTTGTTGAATTTGCCAACTTGAGTCTAGGGCAACAATTGAATAAACTTCGCCCTTTTATCGACTAGTTGGGGTACATCAATTTCACCATTTAGGATCCTAATTTAAAACTTTTAGGCGGCCTAAAAAGCGAGTTTTATAATTAGCCTTTCTCGATACCACTTGTTGATCCCGTTCACTATTGTTTAAAAGCAGTTTAAGTATATAAAAGCAGTTAAGAGTGAACTATGGTGAAATTAACATAAGTAAAACACACAAAGTAATTTTCAACATCATATTCTTATTAGAAATAAATCAACAAAGAATCGTTACCCAAGTACTTGCGAATAGTACTTGGGATTGAAATGACAAAGTTTGGTGACTCCTCTCTAAGCTCGGGCTAAGTCGAGCACAACTCTTAGAGCTCACCGAGCTATCTCGGAACTAAGTTGTATTTGGAGGAGTGAAAAGGCGACTTGCGTATGTGTGTTTTTACAATTCACAAGCTTAATCTTTTCACTCCATCTCTTATGCTATTTATACATGTATGATATTTGACTCTATCCTAAGTGACAAGCGACATCATCTGAAAGACAAAAATCTTGATGTATTTTGTCTCATTTACAAAGACTATTCTAGGTAAGAGACAATACTACTTTCCTAAGTTCGGTGATGACACTGAGCACGATCTTTGCCATTCGGGAAAGTTTGACTTTGGTTCATAAGGACTTCGTCTTATCGATTCAAACTTATCCCGCCTTGTCCGCTCTTTTTCGGTCTTTACATCCTTGAGTCTTCTACTTGGTTTGTCTTGATGTAAGTAGTTGGAGAGAGTCTTAGGGATTCAGTGAGTTATTGTCATTACTCACCGAATCCACCATCTTCTTCTTGACTCGATCTTCACCCTTTAAGTTCCGTCTTCTTGAGTGGAGAGACTTCTTCTTTGCCTCGTCTTGAGTATCACGAAGATGACTCATTGAGAGACTATGCACTCAATGACTGTTAGTGTTTAACGGACTAAACACTTGGGCTATTTTCTATTCAAATCCTAGATTAGGGGTTTGGGTATTTACTGAACCCAACAATTCACCAAGAGTACGGCCTCTTGGCGGGTCAATTGGTGGTGGGTCGATGGGAATTGGGTGATGAGGTGGCGGGTTATCACCTTCCATAATGAAAAGTGATAGGATTACTAACAAATTCACGAAGAAGGGGGATAAACTACAAGGAAGCTAAAAATGATAAAAAAAAATCTTACTTGATAGGAATCAAGCAAGGAACCTAAGCGAGATAGAAATCTAACTATCGTTCTATTCCCGCCGCCGCGCCAATAACTTGATGCGCGTCACGGCGCGTTCGGGTCAAAGGAACTTCCTTTTAAATCGAGCAAGTTTTTCAACACCCTAGGCGGTGAACCTAATCGTTGTAGTGTAGTATTGGGTAAGCCTCGGGTATTGATATCGTTCTCTAGGGGAATATAAATGCTAGCAAGAAGTGTACTACGCTAAGGTTGGGGTTGAGGATGATTCTTTTTTATCTTTTATATGTTTTTTAGAAAGCTAAGGGTAAAATCTCGAGGCAATTGGTTTGGGGGTGGTATTCTCTACCAATTACTCTACTATTCTAATTGTCTAATACTACAGGTAGCTATGTCTTTTTGATTGTGTGCTCGTATGATGATTAAAATGTGTTTATATAGATACTATTACTCCTAGTTATCTTTTATTGTTGGTTGAATTGTCACGTCCTTATTCTTAACGTTATATTTTATAAGGTCGTAGGGTGTGCTTTAGCCTTAACTCTTGAGAATACCTTAAGGTTGTTGCCTACGAAATCCACTAGATGTTTCATAAACTAACTTTAAGGTTATATTCGGATGTTTAGACTACGAAATCCTCTAAGTGATTCATAAACTAATGTTCACAAAGGTTACTCAAGCATTTAAACACAACGATAGCCTAGTTACACTCTAAGCCAATTACAATTAAGATAAGAGATAACCAATCAATAATTAACAACTAGGTTTCATAGATTTAAGTAAACACACAAGAAATTTAGCTAGACATGTTAAACAAGCAAGCATACACACATTCAATGGAAGACATAATGATACTAATGGAATAAATAACTTATCTTGATGTGTAAAATAGGGTTTGGGACCCTAAGATATTGTCCAAGTCGGACTACAAAAATTTAAGGTTTTTACTCCATAAGTCTACCTCTTAAAATACTGAAAAATGGAATTCTATATATAGATTTACACTTGCGACGGCGTCGCCTTATAGGTGGGACGCCGTCGGATCGCCATTAAGGTTTTCGTCTTGGCCAAGTTATCGATGGGACGACGTCACGTTGTAGTTGTGGCCGTCGAAGCCGGCAGGGGCGTCGTCGATTACGGATCCGGCGTGCGAGATGAAAAGTGTTAGTGACGCCTTCCTCTTCAAAGCCCGACGCCGTGTGTTATGAGCAAAAAGCCCATCGAACCGTCGGTGCATCTATTATCAAATCAGTAGGGGACGTCGCCTTTAGTTGGGATGCCGTCGACCGCTTTTAGCGACTTGAGTGTCTTGATCTTGACTTTGCCATTTTCTTCATATATTCACCCTTTTCGTCCAAATAAGCATCATTCCCGCATTTTGCTTCCAAGAGACCTAAAAAGTGAAAAGGAACGAAATTAAGCAGTAACGGATATAAAAGTGGTCGATTAAAGGCTTAAATGACCCCTTAAAAGTGTACGCTTTAAATCCTTATCATGTTAATAAATTTAGCCCTGTTTAATTCTTAAACCCGTATGTACGTGCTAAATTATAAAGAGAAATAACATGAGTCCTTATTGAGCGTCATTAATAAAAAGAAAAGAAATTTTGCGGTTTCTTATACCAAAAAATGAAATAACATGAGTCGCCCAGATATGTTCAATCTCGTGCATTAATTTACACATAAGAATACATGCTTTAATTTTGATATTTATAATTAGGGGTGAAAGCGAGCGAGCCGAGCTCGAGCTCGTTTAGGCTCGAGCTCGGCTGGTTTATATATAAAAGCTCGAGCTCGAGCTCGCTTCGAGCCTCGCATTTTGAGCTCGAGCTCGGCTCGTGAATTTTTCACAAGCTCGAGCTCGGCTCGTTAACAAAAAGCTCGACTCGTTAACACAAGGCTCGAGCTCGTTAACACGGTTATACGATAGAAAATATATATACGTATATATTTCTATGGTTCGTTTAGGCTCATGAGCCTAAACGAGCCTTTTGTATAAAGCTCGGGCTCGAGCTCGATTATTAAATGAGCCCAAACTTAGGCTCGAGCTCGGGCTCGAGCTCGTTTAGGCTCGGCTCGTTTGAGCTTTTTACCGATCCGATCCCGAGCTTTTCACGAACGGCTCGGCTCGTTTCCACCCCTATTTATAATTATTTGTTTATATATCAATTTTAGTATATAATGATAATAATATTTATTAGGGAGAATTTCATCTATATCCTTGTAAAACTTTCAAATTACATCAATATCCTTGTAAAAACCATAATTACGTCAATATCCTTTGAAAACTCAAATAATACTCATGCATATCCAACAAATTAATTTAATATTAAATTAATGAGTATAATATATACATCAAATATCTAAATATCTAATACGAAAGTATATTACCCTTTACCCTTCAATTCTAATTACATCAATGAAGAATTACCATACCTTAAAAAGCAAAACAAGAACATTGTTAATTCACAAAATGGATAATATATAAACTATTTTAAACATGATTCCTATAATGTCAATTATCAATTAGAGTATTGACTTTAAAAAATGGCTGCACCATAATGATTCATTACCATATATTCGTGAATACTTATATAGATCAACATCTCTTCAAACTGTTTGATTCATGCTATTTGCCATTTGAAATCGAATTTAATAACATTTCTTATTCAATGGGTAAAGCTTCATTAAACATACCTACGATGGAGATTAAATCACATTCAACCCCAATTGTTTCACAACAACTAGTACCGCTAGAGATTTCTACAAATTACATAATCAGTCCATTAAAAGACTTAAACCCAATTAAATTAAGAATGATAATTGATGATGACATTTATTGGATCTTAATTAAACCCAATTAAATCAAGAGTACTCAATCAACATTAACAGTTTTGGAATTAAAGTGTTGAAAAAGGGGGTGTTTAATGAAGATGAGAAGAAAACATGAAGTTTATTTTGAATACATTTTCATTTTTTTTATCAAGATCAAAGGGTATAAAAGGGAATAAGTAATACTTAAACTATTAAAATTATTTATCTACATTTACTTTAGAGTAAACTACACCATTCGTCCTTGTGTTATACGTTGACCATCAAGTTTCGTCCTTTGACCAAAAAATTGCATCGTTGGTCCTTAGCTGCGAACGTTAGTCATCGTTGGTCCTCACACTAACTTGTTGGACTAACAGGCGTTAAGCCTTGTTAAGTAGAGGTATTTATGTCTTTTCTCACCACACCACTTGAGACCCATCCACTTTAAGTTTACGTATATTTTTGTGATGATTACTACTCATTTTACTCCCCTCCTCCTTCTCTCTTAATAATCACTACTCCTCTCCTCCTTCTCTTAATAATCATCACACCACCGCCTCACCACCAACCGCCACAAATGCCACCACCTACCTCCTGCCGCCATCACCATCAAGAGGAGCCAAGGTGTGTTTGATTAAGGTTTTGATAAGGGTCGCATTAGGTTTGTGACTGGGGTTTGTTTGGTTCGAGTTAGCCACCACAGCCACCACCATCACCATGCCGCCTCCCTCATCATCATCAAGACTGTCTCATATGTGGTAAAGATTAACAGAAAGGTGTTTGTTTGATTGATTTGGGTCTCGGGTCGGATGTAAACCCGTGTAGGGTTTCGAATCAGTCGACCCATTTATGATTTGTTGTTTGTGATTTTTAGATTTGTTGTTCATGATTTGTTGTTTGTGATTTTTGGATTTCATGGATTTGTAAAGATATAAATATAATTGAAGGCTTCAAATGTTTGTTACGCTTGTTAAGATATAAATATAATTGGATTTGTTGTTTGTGATTTTTGGATTTCATGGATTTGTAAAGATATAAATATGATTTGTTGTTTGTGATTTTTGGATTTCATGATTTTTGGATTTCATGGATTTGTTGTTTGTGATTTTTGGATTTGTCTGTTATGTTTACATGTTTAAAGAAGTGGAGTGCGTCTTGATATACACAGTTGACATTCTGCGAAGAAGTCATACAGAGATCCATGATTAACATTCTTTATTTTGAACAATAATCTTAGTTTATTCAAGGATGCTTTCGATTTAATAAAAATCAGTAAATTAGATGATTAGTGGACCTGTATGCTTGTTAATGATTTGTTGTTTGTTGTTTGTGATTGATGATTTTTGGATTTGTTGTTCATGATTTGATGTTTGTGATTTTTGGATTTCATGGATTTGTAAAGATATATATATATATATATATAGTTGATAATATCCAAAAGATTGGTGGGTTTTTGTAAGCTTTGGATTTTAATTTGGATCAGATGATGAAGATGGTGATGACTTGATGAAGATGAAGTCGGTGGAAAAAGACAAAAGTGGTGAGGGTGGAAAAATAAATACCTCCACTAAATCAGCGAGAAACGCCAGTTAGTCCAATCGATTAGTGTGAGGACCAACGATGACTAACGTTTGCGATTAAGGACCAACGATGCAATTTTTTGGTCAAAGGACGAAACTCATGGTCAACGTATTCTGCGAGGGCGAATGGTGTAGTTTACTCTTTACTTTATAATTTGGATATACACGAGTATTATTAAGTTTTGAAAGGACATTGGCGTAATTTTAATTTTTAGAAGGATATTGATGTAATTTAGAAGTTTTCAGATGATATAGATGAAATTCTCCTATTTATTAATAAGAACAATATACATATTTTTTTTACAATTTTAAAAAGTATTTATTAAATTTGTAAAATTATTAAATAACATAAAAGCGATAAGTTTACTTAAGTCTTTAGAATTCATTTAGAATTTCAACAATTAAAGTTTTATTAACTACCGCTTTATTTTTTCAGTTTTTTTTTTTTAATAAATCGACACATGTTTATTTATGTATATTTATTGTGCCGAATGAAATTTTGATGACTTTGACAACATTTAAAACTTATTTTGAATTTTATTTGTAAAACAGAAGCCTTAATTTATAATTTAGCTATGCTATTAGTTAATAGAAGAATCTATTTTTCCGTTTTGTACGATTTTATTACCTAATTGTTTTTAACGAGACTTTGAAAAATTATTAGCTAATTGCCTAATTCTATGATTAGCAAAGTGTTATTAGAAGATAAATGAACTACTAAAGCCCAAGAAAGAAAGTCCAGCTAGAAAATGCATAAAGTCCAAGAAACAGCCCAAAAGTACAGTGCAATTGAATCCGCCCAGCCCAGTTTAAATAAACCTGGTTCATAAGAATACCTGGTTCAACCTAGTTCGCCTGGTCTAAAAGTCCCGGTTCAAACACAAGCAGTTCAAACCAGCTGTCCCTGCCTTGCCAATCCTCGAACGCCTAGCGTAAAAAACTAGCATGTGACTAGTTTTTGACCTTTTCATCTAACTTTCTTTCTTTTTGTCTTTTTTAGTTTTCTTGATTAGTCTCTGATTTTAAAAAAATTGTGTTAAAGTTTTTTTTTTTTTTTTATTTCAAGCTATTGTTTCTACTTTTAGTTAATTATTTTTACCTTGTAAGTCGGTAAAACTTTTGTTTTATTTTAATTGTTTAGATTTTTATGTCGATTATCGTTTTAGTTTTAAGAGGCGATTACGTATATCTGCACTAAAACTTGTTTAATCGATATTTTCCAAAACATGAATAAACATCATTGTACATTATGTATTAAAACTTGTATTTTGAAAAATATAAAAATATCTGAGTTTTATTAGGTATATGTCATTCCCTTATTTTTAACTTTTAATAGCAAAATCAGCCATTTTTGCTATTAATCTTTTCAACCCTTGTCTTTCTCATGAATCCTTTCAAAGCTTTTCTATAGATTTGTTACCTTTCAAAATATTATTTTCTTACAAATTTAGCATTTTAATTTTAAAAAAGATACTTAAAAACCTAAAAATATATTTTTGTGATTAAAGAGTTGCTATGAAGCTACCAAGAAGAATATGGCTATATGAGCTAGTGAAACTGAAGTTTATAGGAATGTATTGTGAAGATCATTTTACTCTAAACTTTAAATCTTACGGTATTTAAGTGACCTGTTCATCAAAAGTTTGTAAATTCAAACCTTGGGCCTTCTCGCGAATTATGAACCCCGTGGATAGGATCTTGACCCTTTCGTAAACCTTTGGTTGATCTTTGAACTTCATGGATACACTTTTATAAAAATTTTGTGTCAAATGTAGTGTCAAAGTTAGTCAATGAGTTGATAAATTATCGTTACAGGTCACATATGCGCTGCAGCCACTGAAACTTGTTAAATACGGAGTACTAGATAGTTTAGAAATGTATTACATCAAAACACATGTAACCTTGGACCTTATATGACCCTCTAGATGCATCCTTAGACCTTC